>VCAZ01000011.1:8117387-8699887 GCA_005784505.1 Bagarius yarrelli
TGCTTGACAAGGTGTCTGCCAAATGCCGTAAATGTTTTTTTTTTTTCCTCCACACAGCCAAGTTTTATAAGTGAAGTGGGCGCTCCTGGACGCAGTGCACTAGACAGTGTGGAGGTGGCGTATGGGCGACAGGTGAGTGTAACGCACGTGCACAGTATCAAACCGTATGTCCACCACACTGCTTTTGATTTCTTGAATCTGTATAGTCAGTGTTTATTCTTGTGAACATCCCAGCTCTGACAGCAATTCATACTGAGATCCGAATTGCAGAGTATAGAATTGTTTCTATAGTAACAACTCAACGCAACAGCTAATCCTTTAAATCAGAGGTCAGCAGACTCGGTCCTGCAGAGTTTAGCTCCAACTTGCCTTATCGCAGAAGCCTTCTGAACATATCAGCAGGAGCTTGATTTGATCGTTTAGGTGTTTGATTAGGGTTGAAGCTAAACTCTATATGACCAGGAGATTAGTGATCCCTGCTTCAACTAATACCAAAATGGTTTCCGAGTGCTATTAAAAGAATATTAACAGCTGTTAGAATACTTGATGTTAGTAACTATAAATTAAAAAAAGCATATATTAAATAAAGGGTGTCGTATGCTAATAAAAAGTGTTGTGTCGGTTAGTCTTTTGTAAGAGGATCTGGATTGTGCTGTTATTCTATAATTTAAAGAAGGATACATCACACCACGTAGTCGTTGAATACATTCATAGAACAGCGCACCGTCTTGACACCCCCCCCCCAGTCTTTATTTCCACTAACCGTTTCATCATAGTTGAGGACGTTGATTTGAGCAGACGTGTCTACACAACCTTTCCTCCATTCTGCTCGCATTGTTTGACTAGAATCAATCAGGTCATGTACTGCAAGCCCGAACCCTGATTGATCTAAAGAATTGATTGGCTGGCTAGAAGCATTGCAGATAATCTCTGTGTCCCAGCACAAAGGCACTATCTCTTTCCCACTCCACTTTTGTTTACTGCCTCGCTGTTTTTTTTTTTGTTTTTTTTGTTTTTTTTCGGGGACTTTATTTCTGCAGTCGCCATGTGTCGTCACATCGCCTGCGGGGTCCTTTTTTTCATCTTAGTCTTTTTTTTCAACGACCTACTGAATGTTTTCATTGTTTTCATCTTGTTTTTTATTTTCCATTACTTTACAACGCGGTCATAGGCCAAACTGGCATGTGACCTTCTGTAGGAATGTGTGTGATCTCTCCTCTCCTCTCCCCACCAGATCTACGTTTTTAACGAGAAGATTGTAAACGGACACGGCCAGCCTAATCTGGGAGAGTTGTGTGCAGCGGTAGCTGAAAGTCTGGACGATAAGGTTAGTTCCAGTCCAAGCTGCCTATTTACTTTTTGCTTTTTGTTTTTTAATTAATTTGAAATAAAAGTCTTTAGTTCATTTGCAACTTTATGATTTATTAACTAGTAGTTTTTCCGATGGATTCATATTGTGTGTTTGTAGAATGTGTGTGACATGTGGCTGATGGTGAAGCAGATGACAGATGTGTTGCTGGTCCCGGCCAAAGATACACTGAAGAGTCGTGTCTCTGTTGAGATGCAGATGGCTTTTGTCCGACAGGCCCTGGCATTTCTGGAAAACAGGTTAGAGAGCAGAGGGCGGAAAAAGGGGCTATTTCAGTCATCAGTTTGAACAAAATACAAAATTGGCCCACTGTATTTGGAACGACATCAGATATTTAAGGAATGGGTAATTTTGTTCTGCCTTTTTATTCTTTTCAGTAAAGGAATAATGTAAATGAATAATTTGTAGCAACATTTTGGAGCGGAACCACATGTATATCTGATATAGGTCAATATAGTGTATATACTTTGTATTGCATGAATCCATGTACCATCCCATGCTTCAAAAAACACTTGTCATCCAGTACAGATAAAAAAAAAACAGCATAACAGTTAATATCATTACCGCAGAATAAATTGTTAGCTGTAATAGATTTATTTTATTCAGTGTATACTGCGACATGTAAATAAGTGGGCGTGGCTAACTCGGATGCAACGTCAGTGAGCCTGAGCGAGACCAGGACTCGCAATATCGCTAGCTGGGTGCCCTGAGGTTATTGTGTCTTTAAAATATATCTCCACCCTGCCTGTTGGGCTATCTTATAGGGAGGAAAAATATATTTTAATTCTCTCATAAATACAGTGAGGTCATTATGTTGTATTTTGGGCACCGGTAAGCCACTATCAGTATGCGGGGTATTAAAATTGCGTTTGAATGCGTTGAAATCCTCTCGTCTGATATTAATTTCTTCACATGACCGGTAAAATCTCATGCAGCAAGCTTAAACGTCAAATAGAGATACAGTGGAGATGCAGCGGGGAGAACTGCGAAAATCGCTGACATCTGCACTAGGATCAGGTTCATTTAGAACCAAATATTCGTATCAGTAATCGTAATTTATTTATTCTGTATATGATTCTTGTGTGTGTTTTAGGTTTTTAATTGTTGTCTCATTTACAATATTTTATATTAAATATTTATTCAGGCTACTTAAAGATGTTAAAACTATATTTATCAAGGCCCAGGTAAAAGTGATAATGGAATAAAAATAAGGTAAAATTCTTTTTAATCTCTGAAGAAATTAATTTTTTTTATGATGTATTATTCAAAATTTGAAGCAGCTCAAAACTTATCGTCAAAGTAAAACAATAGCCAGTCTTGTCCGATGTTGTATGTATAAGGAAGGTTGTACGAAGGGGCTCGGAGTAAAGCCTCTGCTCTAAACAGTTCAATACACGGTGCTAAAATTAACTGTAACTTCTAAATCCTGGCCTCTTTTCACAGCTATAAAAAATACACCATGGTGACGGTGTTCGGGAACCTGCACCAGGCTCAGTTAGGTGGCGTGCCTGGCACTTATCAGCTAGTGCATAGCTTCCTCAACATCAAACTTCCCGGCCCGCTGCCAGGCATGCAGGTAATGCGCCGTCACTCCAGCACAACCCTGCATCTTACACACTAGTGTGTGCCTGTGTATATCATAGATAACAAATGGACTGATTTTCCCAGCATGAGCCAATAATCCTCTTAGTTTAGATGTGCCTGTGAAAAGTACACAGAAAAAGCCAGAACGCTGAGAGATGAGCCTCCTGTATGTGTTTGTGTGAGAGCAGGATGGAGAGGTGGAGGGCCACCCGGTGTGGGCTCTAATATATTACTGCTTACGATGTGGAGACCTGGCCGCAGCCATGCAGGTGGTGAACCGAGCGCAGCACCAACTAGGAGAATTCAAGACCTGGTTTCAGGAGTATATGAGCAGCCCCGACCGTCGGTGAGATCACCTAGAAACATGTCCAACACTCTAAGTAGTGTCACCTTCTTTGTTTAAGAGTTAACATGTACGTTCTGTTGTCCGTCCAGCTTGGCTCCTGCTACCGAGAATAAAGTACGGCTGCATTACAGGCGCGCGTTGCGCAACAGCGCCGATCCATACAAGCGTGCTGTCTACTGCCTTATTGGCAAGTGTGACATTGCCGACAACCACGGAGAGGTGGCTGATAAAACAGAAGACTATCTGTGGCTTAAGGTAAGACCCCGGCAGTGCTTTGCACAAGGCTTCTGACTAGACGAGTAATGTGACTGATATATTATTAGAAATAAAAGAATTTGGTTCCCACACAATTACAGTGAAATGAAACCTGGAAAAATGATGAGTCAGCAAAGATAACATTCTGTTCTTTAATATAATAATAATATGAAGTTAATAGATAGATAAAGCTGCAAAGAAGATGTATGTTCTTAAAATGTTCATGAAAAACGTTCTTGGAGCACCACCATTAAACAACCCCAAATTAGCACTACTAATATTAAGCAAAATAGATGACATACCTTCATACATTTTCTGGAAGGTTTTCAGAATATAGGTTTGTCAGCTGGAGCACATAAAGGGATTTTGCTGTTTTCCTCTTTGTTTTATGCTCCACAAATTGACTAAACTAGTCTTTGCTAAAGTATCTGGGCATTTTCTATGTAGGAATCAATCATTTTTTTTCTATTACTTTATTCTTGTAATATTTCTTTTCTATTATATTATACAAATGACATAAAATAAAAAAACAATATTTTATTAATAATGATAATGGTATTAATACTACCAGTAGTACTGGCTGTTGCTGTTGTTATTATTATGATTATTATTACGGTGATGATGATGATGATGATGATGATTGGGTTTTATACTGTTGTAAATGTTCGCTTCTGTCCTGTAGCTAAATCAGGTGTGTTTTGATGAAGATGGAAGCAGCGCTCCACAAGACAGACTTACTCTGGTCCAGTTACAGAAGCAGCTCCTGGAGGACTATGGTAAGACGCTAATAAACAATTTCCATAATTCTTCAGACCAAACCAAGTTTATAAAGCTCTCTTT
The DNA here is from genome assembly GCA_005784505.1 of Bagarius yarrelli. Classification (NCBI taxonomy): domain Eukaryota; kingdom Metazoa; phylum Chordata; class Actinopteri; order Siluriformes; family Sisoridae; genus Bagarius; species Bagarius yarrelli. The sequence goes on from VCAZ01000011.1 coordinate 8,121,782, forward strand.
AAACATCAGGCGCTTGCGTCAAAACGAGCACCAAGCCCTTGCATCACCGGCTGCTGCTTTGATTTCTGCCCCTCTTGAAGAAAACGATTCAGGGGAGGAAATGTATTCCGCAGCAGTTAGCCTGTCTTAGATAAGCTCTCTTTCTCTCTCACTCCTCTCTTTGACTTCAAATTTCCTCTCCCAGCATTTTACAAGGCACTGCACTCGATTTTCCCCACCTGCCTAATGAGTCAAGCTTATCTCTAAAGATGCCCCACCACAAGACCGCATTAAACATTTGTGCTGATAAGCTAAGCGCCGCTTCCAGCTGCAGCTCTTTTTGTAAACGGCTGCTCGAATCCCGGCCTGAATGAGAGAGGATTGTTTCAGCTCGTTCGAATGGAAAGAAAGCAGACACTTTAGGGACTTTATAGCCAAGGAGGTTTTCTGGAAACTGGAAACTTGCTTTAAGGTGCTTTTATATTTCTTCAAGTTTCATCATGTTGGATCAGTGAGTGAGTGAGTGAGTGAGTGTGTGTGTGTGTGAGTGAGTACTAAAATTATATATGTATAATAAAAACTATATCTATATTCATACATACAAATCCAACAAGATGAATACATGTACCTTGAAGAACTATAAATGCTTCTTATAATATATTAATCATATAATAATAATAATAACTATATATTTACTTTGATGACTTTTCTGGCTTAAATATTTCAGTTAATATTTAGTTCACAGCATTAAAACTAAACACGGTCTAATTTATTAAATGTTGCCTGACTGCAATTTTGTGCAACAATTATTGTAGTTTGTGTATCAATACTTTTCCATTCTAGGTCCTTGCAGTTCTTGTACTAATCTCTATCCTATTATCCTCCTGCAGGCGAGTCTCATTTCTCAGCCAGTCAGCAGCCGTTCCTTTATTTCCAGGTGCTTTTTCTGACTGCGCAGTTCGAGGCAGCTATAGCATTCCTCTTCCGTGTGGAGCGTCTGCGCAGTCACGCCGTGCACGTTGCCCTCGCCCTCTACGAACTTAAACTGCTCCTCAAATCATCAGGACAGAGCGCACAGCTATGTACGCTGGTGACAGTATATTTGTGGATTTGATATTGTGTGCATGTACATATTTTTATTAAAAAGCACAAGTTTTTATTGGAATTGTGAATTGATAATATGGTCAATAATTGTGAATATTCATAATTTTGAAATTGTGAAAAAAAAAAAAATGAGGTTGTTGGTTTTCCAGGTAGCCTTTGTGTCATTAAAGCTATAGCTGTGCGTCAGCTATCATTCCAGATAAAATATTTATTAAAGTCATTTAACACATTTTGCGCTTTATTATTGTGTTTAATATAACAATATTTATAGCACCGATACTATTACTATAATAAGACCTACTCCTGACCAGTGGCATAAAACTGTGACTGTATGAAATAGTTGGGTTTTTTTTTTAAAAAGTACAATAAATCTTGTAAGAAATCTATGTTGTGTATTATTGTATAATTTTTCATTAAATTGTGATATTATTTTTGATGATGCTGTTTGTTTTCTCAGTGAGTCAGGAACCAGGAGATCCCCTCATGGTACGGAGACTAAACTTCATCCGCCTTTTAATGCTCTACACTCGCAAATTCGAGGCCACAGATCCACGAGAGGCTCTTCAGTACTTCTACTTCCTGCGGTACATACAGCCCACTAAAGCTACACTAAAGCTCCATGTAAACCTGACATCTTAGAGAAATGTTGGATATTAATTTTTTTCTTCTGAAAATCGCTCTGTTTCACTAGAAGTCGTTCCAGATTCAATTGTTCTGTTTCTCTAAGAAGGGATGAATAATTCATGAGGAACTTTATGGGTGCACAGAATGCGCTCTGACCCACGAATGTTTTTGTGAATAATTAAGCCATGTTCACACACCTGGAAATTTGCCAGCCTGCGCAAAGTTTTTCCAGACCGCTGTCTAGTCATTTTATTGATCACGTTCTTAATTCCTCATAAGCAAGACTCTGTGTGTGTTTTGCAGAAATGAAAAAGACCACCAAGGAGAGAACATGTTTATGCGCTGCGTCAGTGAGCTGGTCATTGAAAGTCGTGAGGTAGGGTGTGGCTGTGCCTCAGGAAAGAGACAGTTTGTTCTTTTACCTTTTGCAAGATTTCTCTGAATTCTTCACCTTTTCCATTTACAGTTCGACATGCTTCTAGGAAAGCTCGAAAAAGACGGAAGCAGGAAGGTATGCCTCAATATTCCATGTCTGCCTTGTAAAGTTATATATAACGTGCAGCACGGCTAAGAGAAGACTTTCCCATCATGCCTCTATTCAAAGCTTTATTTCAGCTAATTGTGCTCGTGCTCGTTCTCTATTGTCCCTATTAAGCTCTACAAACGCTATGAAAAAAGTTCTATTGTTTCAGCACTCCTGAATTACACTGTTCCTTTGTTCTTTTAGAGGACAACATTTTAAAATACAAGCGTACGACCTGTCTCTAATAAAGAATTGTGTGAATCCTTTCAGCCTGGTGTGATCGACAAGTTTGCCGGAGACACGCGAGCCATCATCAGCAAAGTGGCCTCAGAGGCAGAGAACAAGGGCCTGTTTGAGGAAGCCGTCAAGCTGTACGAGTTAGGCAAGGTCCGTGAAACCATGACACGGATTCACACTTTAGATTGTCTGTAAGAACACGTTCTGATCTGGTTTTGTTCTTGATAGAACCCTGACAAAGTGCTGGAGTTGATGAATAAGTTGCTGAGTCCAGTAATTGCCCAAGTCAACGCTCCACAGTCAAACAAAGAAAGGCTCAAGAACATGGCGCTGGGTATCGCTGAACGGTATGTCTTTTCCACAATTAACCTTTCAAATCCATGTACCTAAAGAAAAACTCCACCCTGAACATATTAAACGTTACATTAAAATGCTCTTTGCTTATTCTGTTGTGCTGACACATGCTGGAAATGGTAGTTAAAAGTAAATGGTAGTCCCTTGAGCAAGACTCTTAACCATTAAAGTCTATAAATAGCTACAAAAGGACATTTTAATTCAGTACCAATCATTTTTTAAGAGAAGTAAAATCTTTAGCTAATTTAATTAAAAACGCCAACATGGATGTGTAGTGAGGACAGTAAAGTTATTGCAAATAACTGGTAGTCCTAGAATGCATTTTGTAGTTTTATATGAATACATTTGGTGGTGACGTTATTATTTTAGTTGCTTTCAAACTTGTTTGAGTTTACAGGTTATACATATAAACTAGTAACAGAGCCGGTCTGCCGTAGTGCTGTCTTTAGGCTGAGATTCCACTGACACTCGCATGTTGATCGATAACCACCAAAAGAATCACAAGAATCTCAGCTTTCTTAAGATGTTTTACATGTTTAGCTTTTTTCTTTCTGGAACGCAGTGTCCTACCAGGAGGTACGGTGATAGGTTTCAATCCATATTAATCCCAAAATGCCCAGACCTTATCATTGTTTTAGACATAAATGATATCATATTGAATCGCAATAAACTTTATCAAACCAGCCCTTAATAGCTAGTTGTTCAGGGTGGAAAAACTTCCCACTGCACATATTGATGTTCTGTAAAAAGGCTTTGGCAGGTGATGGTATTGTAATGTTTTTTTTTTAAGGTACCGCACTAATGGTATATCTGGAGAGAAGTCTGTAGATAGTACCTTTTACTTGCTATTGGACCTCATGACCTTCTTCGACGAATACCACGCGGGCCACATCGACCGTGCATACGATGTAAGTTAAGATGGGGTCTATAAAAGAATTGCTTAGTGTGCCACTTATTTAGCTTTGATAACTTTGTATCACTTGGTAACTAATGTACGTGTGTTTGTGTATATAAATTCCAGGTAATTGAAAAGCTTAAGCTTGTTCCCTTGAGTCAGGACCAAGTAGAGGAGAGAGTGGCAGCGTTCAGGAACTTCAGCGATGAGGTAAAAATGCTCATGATCAACATATTTAACTTAAATTTTAATGTTGCTGGTCTCATAATGGCTTTTCTTACCCTCTGCAGGTCAGACACAATTTATCCGAGGTGCTTCTTGCCACTATGAACATTCTGTTCACCCAGTATAAGCGCCTGAAGGGGGTGACAGCGGGAACACCGGGCAGACAGCAGCGCACACTTGAGGACCGAGACTCGGTGGGGAAAACCATACCCAGATCTTGTTTTAGATTAGCAAAACGGATGTATACACTATATAAAGATAAATATCAGGACACCTGTCCATTACATCTATATACATGATTTAAAAAAAATCTATGTTCGACAGTATTCTCAGTGAAATTAGACACTAACGTGTGTTAGGGGGTCTGAGGTGAATTCGCTGTTCCAGAACATCCCAAAGATGTTTAGTGAGGTTGAGATCATGTCTTTATGGAGATTAGGGGCTTTGTATTATATTATATTAAATATTGTTTAAGCATGACGTGGCTTGTGCAACAACTACAGTTGTTAGACAATACAGCAAGAAATGAAACTTATTAAAGAGGATCCTGTGCAGATTGTTTTTATTTGCCGCTAGCTACTATTTAGCGAGAGAACGTGGATAACTAAACGTGTCACCGATGTAAAACTCTGAATTGAGCCTTCTGGTATGCACGTTTTTGATGCGTTTTTATTGTAGTAGTCTGTCATTATGACAACTGAGATCCTACAGTGTGACATGATGATCATGTTTGTGCAGCCTGAATCACACAGTGTAAACCGATTTATTCACTTTAAGATTTATGAACTCATTACTTGTATTACAACTGTCATCACACACAGTATGTAAGCACGCTAGCATTTACTGTGTAAGGAAAACACCCGAAGCTAGCACGATGCCTAAGCCAGACTAATTGCGTTTCAGACATGAGTTTAAAAAAAAAAATGTAAAAATCAATGCAAAGCTAGAAATTACATATAATATAACTTGCTTAAAATCCTAAACATTATATTGTTATGACTATAAATTTACTATTATTCTTTTTTTTTTTAATTTTGGGATGTTTTCCAAAATTTTTCCTGAGCATTATACATATTAGTGATATGCGAACTGCTAGTAAAATATAACTTTAATGTTTTTCTTTAACGCAGTGTGTCTATTACATTTCTGTGCACAGGTTCTGCGTGGCCAGGCCCGGGCACTGATCACATTCGCTGGGATGATCCCATACCGCATGGCTGGAGACACCAATGCCAGACTGGTACAGATGGAAGTCCTAATGAACTGAGTGAGAGAAAGAAAAAAAAAAAAGAAAAAAAAAACTTCCTAAATTTCTCTTTTTTTTCCCCTCCCCATCCCATCCGTTCTGTTTCTTTATAAATCATACTTAATTGTATGAATTTATATTTGTATTTGTTTTCATAATTTTGACAAATAAAAAAAAAAATTATATAAAAATCACTTTAATTTGTGTTTTGTTTTCTTTCCTCCTCAACCCCGTGTTTAATTTACATTTGTTTTGTTCTCTTTCATGTTTTGTGCTATTTTTTTTAATCCAATTTGATTCATATCATCTTTTAAACGATTTTTATTATTATAATCTCTAACGGAGCTTCTTTAAATATTTCTTTAGTAATTTTTAATATAGACAAACTTTAAGGAACCATCAGTGTCAGTTTTCTAACCATGTTGGTTGATCACATGTCATTTATCCAAATTTACCTGTAGTTCTGTATCAAATGCTGAGGTAGTGAATTGTTTGTGATGTTTTCTCAACAGATAGAGAGATTCGTTAAAAATGCAGGTTTGCCTAGAATTTCCAAGTTGGCATCTTAAGCTGTTGTTTTTACTGTTCCTCACTTTTTCTATGCACTATAGTACTAGTATTATATCTAACCATTATATGCCACACTGACCTTATATAGCAAGTCAAATATTTTCTTAAAACAATCCGTCTGCATGCGAAAGCAGGTGTGAGCTGAAATCTGGAAGACTCGAACAAGAAGCAGATGTGAGGATGAGGTGTGTGTGCTGCAGCTGGTGTTGTGAATCAGGCCGATGCCACACGTCCGCGATAACCCGGCTATTTCACAACACCAGGGTGGCCCCACACTGCTGCCAACATCGTGATGAAGAACAGTCTGCTCATTTCATATGGATTCAAGAGCCTTTTTTTTAATAAACATTGAAATAAAATGACAAATCTGGTCATACTGTGTCTGATATTTGGCTCCATATAAATAAATTGATTTTTTTCCCCTCCGTCTGTGTCTCTTAAATAATCCACATTATTAGATTTACTTGAAAGTATACTTTTCATTACATGTGTTTTAACAACTACACCCTATCTATGCCATGGAAAGTGAACACTTATCAGAACCCCTCTGTTGTAACGCTTTCATATGGGGTAATTATAGAAAATTAATCAAAAAAGCTGAAAAGAAGACAGCCAACAGGGGAGCACTTTATGACCAGATTTGTAAGATCTGCTCTAATTACACAGTGATGAACCCAGCAGTGAGCCTTTCAGAGCAATTTCAGAAGAAATAATTACTTAACCTCGAGCTGTACCTTCGGTCACATGTATTTGTGGACTTGAGTATGAAAGTTAATGAGGAACTGAAAGAATGATTAGTGCCTCAGGCAAAAGTCGTTCAGCTGCGAAGCTAATGATTTGTCGTAATGTTTTACATGGTATTACATGATTAGCTAAAGCAAAGGTCATCATGAAGGAGGTTCAATGTGCTAAAACTGTTTATTGTTTGAGCTGGTTTGGTATTTTAGGTGAGCTCATGATGACTATTTGATAGATCACATTTCGATTCTTGTTTTCCAGTCATCGTTGAATTTGCATATACGTTCTGATTTTGGGAGGAAAAAAAACATAGTTTCGCAGATTAAAAACATTGGTCACAATGCTAGTTAACATTAAAGAAAAATATTTGCCGGTTATTGATACAGAGGAAAGTAAAGACTTTCTGCTTATTATTTACACTCGTTATTCATAGGGTAAAAGTTTTGGTGAGTTGCGAGAATAATAAAAAAAAAAACTATTCATAAAAGAGAAACTTAATGATACAATGATAGATACTAAAGTCACTTCTATATTTTGCTCAGAATAACCTCAGCTGGTAATGCTAAGCCTGGGATGTACACTTGTGTCCTTTGCTAAACAGGAACTGTGGCACAAAGATGTGTGACTGAAACTGAACTGATGGGTTTCGATTCCCAGCTTCACCATGCCACCACTGCTGGGCAGCAAGGCCCTTAACCCCCAATTGCTCAGTTGTATAACAAGGAATATTGTATGTCGCTCTGGATAAGAGCGTCTGCCAAATGTAAATGTACTCCAGGGGTGTCCAAACTGGGTCCTGGAGGTCCTGCAGAGTTTAGCTCTAACTTGCCTAAAGACACCTATCTGTACACCTATCTAACAACACCTTATTAACTGGTTTAGGTGTGTTCGATTAGTGTTGGCGCTAAACTCTGCAGGACACTGGGCCTCCAGGACCCAGTTTGGACACCCCTGCTCTACTCCATGTACACTTTACAGTTCAGCCTCTTGCTGCTACAGAGCTAATAGACATATGTTTACATGTACACTATTATCTGTTCCTATATGGAAAAAGCTCATTGAAAATAAAGCGCCTTGACTTCTCTCATGACGTCTTACATTCTTACTTCGGTCTGTTAGGAGGCTGATGGTCTTTGTTTCATCAGGTGTAAATCACAGATATTCATGACCATTAAAAAGCTACAATCTTTCTAATACAAAATGTGTCTTACAAAAGGTAAATCGATCTTTTGTTTTATGTGATTAAGTGTAAAAAAATGATTTTCACACTTTTGTCCCACCACATTCAGGACTCAAAGTTCTTGTAAACAGAATTTTAGTGCGTGTTTTCTGGCTTTATTCCGGTGATTTAAAAAAAAGTGCATTTTTATCTTATAAACACTATGTATATGCATGCGGTCGATATATTATTGTAGCACAGTTTGTGCTGTATTCAGTGTTACCATACCTAGACAATTAAAAATGTTTCCAAAGGCTTAAAAAAGCAGAAATATCAGAGCATTTCTAAACATTTCCAGGACCCAAAATCCCCTCCTCAGGAAGCAGAAGTGTCCTTCAGAGCTTCTGAGAAGGTTATCTTGCTTTAGATCACTCACTCCCTTTGTTGTGATCATGTTAACAAGCGCGAGTACAAGCCAAAGACCCTGGGGCAGCTCTTAAAGGATTACTGACCGTTACAAAATGAAATGCTAAATGACCCTAACGTTTGTATGGTCCAGCAGTGAAACTGAGAACATTTCCGGTTCAGGTTCAATATAACCCATACAGCAGTCCTCCGCTCACACTGGCTTTTACACGGTGATGGAGGACGCATTGTATAATAATGAAGTGATCAACCTCACTTCATTTAGAGGCCAATACTCTGTCTCTTCAGCACTCAACAGTGGAGACAACCGTCGATACACTATAGAGGAAAACGGTGGTTATGACATAAACGGAGTGACTTCACGGGAATCGAACGTACTGTCTGGATACGATACTATAGATTCTCCTCCTAGTTATGACTTTTATGCCAACACAGAAGTTTTTGGGAGAACGAAAAAATTAAGGCCCTCTCTCTTTCAGCTACACTCAAACCATGAGGTAAGTGGTGCTGGGTTAGACTGGACTAGATTCGTGTCATGAATAATAATAATAATAATAATAATAATAATAAGTAATGTAGGTTCAGTTGGATAAATTCTAAGGTACGAGTGGGATTTTATGTAAAATTTATTATTATGAGAAACAGTTATGGTGTCTAATTTTATAGGAAGATAGTTCTCCACCTCCTCTGTATGAGGAGACGAGTGGTAACAAAGAGAGCCCTGATGAAGAGCCAGCAGAACCTCCTCCAGAGCCCACTCGCTTTGGATGGGTACAGGGGGTCCTGGTAAGCGCTAATTAAAGCTCGTCCACACAGTATATAATATTAACAAAATAAAAGAATTTTATTAATGTAAGTATTACATTATATGACATCATTATTCTGAGCATTAGAGATAAAACTACTGAATTGTTGTGCATAAATAATACATGATATTAACAACCAGCAGAACAGAACCTAAAACTAAAACAGTTTCTTTTAACTTGGAACATCTGTGAATTTCTTCCACAGGTTCGTTGTATGCTCAATATCTGGGGTGTAATTCTGTACCTAAGGCTTCCCTGGATTACATCTCAAGCTGGAATTGGTACATTATGCTTTTTTCCATAAAGACCAGTTTTATAAACAGTGGTTTGCTCGACCGTATAAGTATCAGGTTAAATTTTAGCCTCTATATTTATAATTAACATGCAATTTTTGTGTTTACACACTATGAAATATCCAAATTTTGCTCCTAAATCCTTGCAAATCTGGAATAGATCTTTACTAGATTGTGGATTTTTGTGAGGTCAGCCATGGATAAGAGGTTAAGAGATGATATACAATTGGACCTTTAGTTTATTTTAAAGGTGATCAGTTGGATTTAGGTCAGGGGCTCAAGTCTTCCATATATTTTTCAACACATTGTACAACAGGATTTATACATTTCGCTTTAATGGCCATCCTTACTTACTGTATAAACCTGTAATCTCCATATAATATCAGATTAAGAAGTTGGGGTATTGATTGGGATTACCTCACACCTCTTGTGTATTTGGGGTTTAATTCCCGCTTTTATCTTGCGTGTTAAGACTGCACATGTTGTCTGTCTGTTTCAGCTACAGAGTGGGTTTGTGCACTTTGTGCAGGGTGTGTGTTCTGTCCAGTTTGCTGGGTTTTATGTAGACATCTAGCTTCAGACGACTCATGAAACTTTCTTTTAAAAAAGTATTCTGGTCTCTTTTATACTGGACACTTCTACTGGTAACTTGTTTCAATATAAATAACCTTTTTTTTATTTCTAAGGTTTGACATGGATTATTATCCTGCTTTCCTCTTGCATCACTGGGATCACTGGTCTCTCCACCTCTGCCATTGCTACCAACGGAAAAGTCAAAGGAGGCAGGAGCACATTTCCAGTACATGTCAACACATTACAACAAATCTCCAGAAACACATTTATTTCATGCCCTAATTCCTTCGCAGGTGGCACTTATTTCCTAATCTCACGTAGTTTGGGTCCAGAGCTGGGCGGATCTATTGGCCTTATTTTTGCGTTTGCTAACGCAGTAGCTGTGGCTATGCACACCGTAGGCTTTGCTGAGACTGTACAAGCATTAATGCAGGTGAGCTCGAAACACTTTCACACCGAGTTCCTAATTCCTATAAGAACAATAATGGTGCTTAAGTGCTTTCCTTTTATTTAATGTTAGGAGAGTGGTACAAGCATGGTAGACCCTCTTAACGACATCCGTATTATTGGTGTAATCACAGTCACATGTCTGCTGGCGATTTCTTTAGCCGGTATGGAGTGGGAGTCCAAGGTTTGTGTCAGAATTGAAAAGCATTTTGCTTACCCAGCAGAAATAACCAGATTTACCTGAACAAACTGTGGTTTTTAACCAATCCAACAGGCCCAGGTTTTGTTTTTCTTCGTTATCATGGTTTCATTTGCAAACTACATTGTTGGTACCATCATCCCGGCTACTCCTCAGAAGCAAGCTAAAGGCTTCTTCAGCTACAGAGGTCAGGATCATTGAGCATATGCATCCTCTCCACAGAAAACATATGTAAATGCATGTGTCTCACACTGTGATTTTCTTTGTGCCTACTAGCGGATATTTTTGCAGACAACTTTGTGCCCAACTGGCGTGGGCCAGGAGGCAGTTTCTTTGGCATGTTCTCAATCTTCTTTCCCTCAGCCACAGGCATTCTTGCAGGAGCCAATATCTCTGGAGATCTGAAGGCAAGTATAGCTAGTTGGGTCATTCATTAATTTCTCATTCATTAATTTGTTTTATGAGTTATGCAGTTTTTCATGCTAAGAAAAATCATGAAATCTCTCTGACACACACACACACACATGTTCACATACATGTCCTCATAGGACCCAAATGTGGCTATACCCCGTGGCACAATGCTGGCCATTTTCTGGACCACAGTGTCTTACCTCATCATCTCTGCTACCATTGGTAAGTGGCAGCTATATATATATATATATATATATATATATATATATATATATATATATATATATATATATATATATATCTATATATATAAATCTTTGTGTATGTTTGTTAATACACATTTAAATGGATGTAGATTTAGAATTTTCTGAAGTGGTACATTGGCACAGTGGCTAGTGTTCCAGATTTGTAGCTCCAGGAAACCCCTTCAGTGTGGTAGTTTGAATGCTCTCCATGTGTTCACATGGACTCCCTCTGGCGTCTTTGGCTTTTTTCCCTGTCCGAATGATGCTAGTGGGTGAAAAAAATCAGCATAAACTGTATATCTGTGTGTGCATAATGAACTGTTATGAAGTAGCGTTTTGATTCTGTGAGTATTTTATATATACTATAGTATAATAAATACATTAATAAGAAGTTTGCACCTTTAATTATTTGTTTCGTTTCAGGCTCATGTGTAGTGCGTGATGCTTCTGGTAGTCTTAATGATACTCTTTTAATGCCTGGGTCTGATGTTACGGATTGTCTGGGGACTGCCTGTAAATATGGCTGGAACTTCAGCGACTGCATTGCCAACAATACCTGCTCTTACGGCCTTAGCAATTATTACCAAGTACTTATAAGTTATACATATATATTTTCTATACTAATCTTAAAAAAATGTATATAATTAACCTAATTTAAGTATATTTGATAATACAATATATTTGAATATAAGGTTTTGATACATGCCAACAGATGGCATTAAAAGGCTGCATGCAAGGCTGTGCTTCCTGTGACTGTGCATGCAGCCTTGTGCTGCCATCTGTTGGCATATCTCGATACTTGTTGATACTCCCACATATATATATATATATATATATATATATATATATATATATATATATATATATATATATATATATATATATATATATATATATAATGTGTGTGATATCAAGAATAATAAGTGTTTTTTTACACTTTAGACAATGAGTATGGTGTCTGGATTTGCCCCCCTGATTGCAGCTGGTATATTTGGAGCTACTCTGTCCTCTGCTCTGGCTTGCCTGGTTTCAGCCCCTAAAGTTTTTCAGGTGACTTTTTGCTGATGAGCTTTTTTTTTGCTCTGTGTGTAATTTTTTAGCATTATTGTGATTTTTTTTATTTCACTTCCTTTTATTTGTCTTCTACTAGTGTCTTTGCAAGGACCAGTTATATCCAGGGATTGGTTTTTTTGGAAAGGGCTATGGAAAGAATAATGAGCCATACAGGAGCTACCTCTTAACTTACATCATTGCTGTATGCTTCATTCTCATTGGTAGGCAAAAATACTCAGATATTTTAGAAGCAATAGCTCAGTAACAGCTTCAACATAGTTGCTTGTAAAGTAAAGCCTGACCATACATGTCTATTAGTTGTTTTAAAAATATTTTCATTTCTGGCACTTATACCTTTTCCAGAATGACTAACATTTATTTTATTTATCATCCAATGGAGCAGTTAAGGGGTTAGGGGGCCTTGCTAAGGGGCCCAGCAGTGGCAATTACAATCTTCTGATTAGCAGTCCAACATGCTAACCACTGAGCTACCACTTCACTTAGTTCACAATTAAGTTTACATTTACAGTTTTCTAACTTCTTTATATAAAGCGACTTATACAGGTCTCTTTTATACAACTGAGCAATTGTAGGTTAAGGGCCTTGCTCAGGGGCCCAGCAGTGGTAATTAGTTGGTGCAGAGAATCAAACCCCAATCTTTTAATTAGCTTCCCAATACCTTAACCACTGCGCTACCACTTCCCCAACATTTATAACTTAACTTATACATTTTATTTGTTAGCTCATTCGATAAAGCAGTGCTTCATAACAAACACAACAATCACAACTAAGCAACTTACGCTAACAGACAACCATTAGGGAAGAAATTACTCTTTCCAATGATCAGTTAATTTGAATATTAGGCTTGAATCAAGCAGTGGACAGGAGAGGTAATGATAGGGTTTTTAGGTTGTGCATTTTATGGCACACTTAACTAGTTTATAATTACATTTACATTTACCTTTACAGCATTTGGAAGATGCTCTTATCCAGAGCGACTTACATTTATCTCATTTATACAACTTCATTTATATAATTCTCTGTGTCTTACAAGATTTTGTTGTTAGGATAAACAATTGGAATAAAAACAAGGGCTAATTGTAACTAAATTCAATGCAGGGCTCGCAAAATCATTCCCTCGACGTCCAAGAGTTATTGGTATCTTCTTCATGGCTGTCGGCTGTCTTATAGATAAATATATTTCAACCCCATTTGCATTCTCTTATAAATATACTTGGGTAATTATGTTGGCTGTAATATTTGAGCATTGGGGAGCCACTATCAATATGTAGTGTATAAAAATCACATTTAAATATGTATAAACTGTGTATAGGAAGCGGCAGCAGTGATTTTACACGATATTTCTCAGTGACGTACCGGATCCGTTGCGCACCAATACTTCGACATCATCCTGTCAGTCATTTCTATTCTTACGTGACAGGTGAAATCTCATGCCGCAAACTTAAACATGTGATAATGATCACATGCACAGTGGAGAGAACTGCAAAAAACGCTGACTAAATCTAGAATACTGTATTTATTGTAATTTTCTACGATTGGCATTTCTTTGCTTTTTTAAATAATTTAAATTGATGTTCCTTTACAATATTCTACATTTAAAATAATGTCTTTTTTTACTCAGATTACTCGAGTTTATTTAGGGCTTTCAGAAAAAAATTATAGAGTGGAAAATATCTTTTGAAATGTACATTTTAAATTTATCATCTTACACTCACCTTTTACCTTGTTTTTCACTAAATGGCTAAAAAAAGCTGTTTTTTCCCAAATTTCTTTGGGATATTTTTAGGCCTTTGTGGTAATTATTTGACAACTATCAAATAAATGTATGTTTAAAAGTCAACGCAACAAGCAGCTACACTATACTATAACAGGATTACTCTAAGGATTTAGTATATAGTAGCCTATAGCTTAAATTTTATCTTAAAGCTTAAAGCTTATCACGAACTTTAATCTTTTCGTGGCTATAATATTCCGCCACATCTCTGTTTACAAGCCACTGCTGCACAAACATCTGACGGACTACAATCTCCATGTGCATCAAATCAATATTTAAGACCTACTCACTTAAGATATTTCCTATTCATTTCAGCTGAGCTAAACACTATTGCTCCAATCATCTCCAACTTTTTCCTGTGCTCCTACGCCCTCATCAACTTCAGCTGTTTTCATGCCTCCATCACCAACTCTCCAGGTGAGAATTAAACTTTATATCTGCATATTCTTTTATATAATATATATATATTATTTTATGTACGACGAACAGTATAACGTATCTTACTGAATAATGTCTGCATATATATTAAATGCAGATATGTATGTAGAACTTTAATAATAGACTCTTTTTCTGCATGGTCAGCATCTGTTTTGTTCCACCTGTGTGTGTACAGGTTGGCGTCCCTCATTTCGGTTCTACAGTAAGTGGGCGTCTCTAGTGGGTGCTGTGGTGTCGGTGGTCATCATGTTCTTGCTTACCTGGTGGGCTGCTCTTATTGCCATTGGGATAGTGCTCTTCCTATTGGGATACGTGCTCTACAAGAAACCCTGTAAGACAAAAACATACATAAAACATAATATACTATATATAAATTAAAATTTAGTGCCATAATATCATAATAAATTATTTTTTGGGTTTGCTGTAGCTGTAAATTGGGGTTCCTCTGTGCAAGCAAGCTCATATAACATGGCACTGTCCTATTGTGTGGGTCTCAACCATGTAGATGACCACATCAAGAATTACAGGTATTTTATATTTAATAACACCACATCACATTAATAACATTCACATCACCAACATTAACACTCAATTATAGACTCAATTATTTTTAATATTCACCTCTTTGTCTCAATCTCAATCTCTCAGACCACAGTGTCTGGTTCTTACCGGGCCTCCCAGTTTGCGGCCAGCTCTGGTGGACTTTGTAGGCACCTTCACCAAGAACCAGAGTCTGATGATGTGTGGGAATGTTGCTGTAGTAAGTTGATGTTTGTTTAGATATTTTAGATGATGTTTAGAGCCAACCAGCCAGTAAAATAACATGAAATTTATAATTAATGCTACATTTGCTTTTAGGGTGGTCCGTCACCTGATGCTCTGGATGCCGCCAACAGCAGCAGTCATGTGGCATGGCTCAACAAACGAGGCATGAAATCCTTCTATCATGGAATAGTTGCTGGTGATCTGCGCACTGGAGCACAGATGTTGTTACAGGTCATAAAGAAACTGTACATCTTCATGCCTTGCATAAATTTGAACTCCACATTTTGTCTTGTAATTCAGATCATAATATGAAATTACACTCATTGGCCCATAGGAGCCTTCTATTGGATAATTAAAGAATGGATGATTATGTTTTAGCTGGCAGCAAGGTATTTATCCCTAACTAATCCAGTGAGTAGCAGGAGATTGCTGAAACTACTAATATTGGGTTAAAAACTGTTCAACGCATTATTAAAAACTAGAAGGATAGTGGGGAAATTTGCTAAGGAGCATAAAGATTAGACTGTGGAGCAATGAGAGAAGATCATGTAGTCGTAAAAGTCCAAATTTACCCTTTTCCAGAGTGATGGATGAATCATGGCAAGAAAAGAGGTGGATGAAGTGATGCACCCATTATGCTTAGGGCCTACCATGCAAGCCTGTAGGGGTTATCTGTGGTTGCTGCAGCTGGTCAGGACTCGGTTTAGCAACGTTATGTGCCCAAAGAATGGGGGAATTTATACGGCATTCATTAATTTTTTTCTTCCCTGATGGCCCAAGATGACAATGCTAGGATTTATCTGGCTCAACTTGTAAAAGAGTGGTTCAGGAAGCGTGAGACAACATTTTTACACATGGATTAGCCACCCTGGATCTTAACCCCATTAAGAATCTTTGAAATATACTAGAGATGACTTTGTGCAGCAGTCTTGGACTCTCCCATCATTAATACAAGATCTTGGCAAAAAAAATACTGCAACTCTGGACAGGAATAAATGTTTTGACATTGCAGAAGCGTATCGAAATGATGCCACAGCAAATGCATGCTGTAATCAGAGCCAAAGGCAATCCAAACTAAATATTAAATTGTTTGATTTTTTTTTTGGGAGGTGTAGGTGTGACATTAGAGTTGTAATTCCTCTCTGATTGATTGTAATATACCTCTGTAGGGTGCGGGTCTGGGTCGGATTCGCCCAAATATTTTGGTAATGGGATTTAAGAAAAACTGGCGTAAATGTCCACCGACTGCTGTTGACGATTACATAGGCATTTTACAGTAAGTCTTTATTTCAGCAAGCCACATACTAAACATCTTTTTGTATAAATACGCTGTGATAGTAAAATATCATTATGTTATATATATTCTATAGTGATTCCTTTGACCTGCAATATGGTGTATGTGTCCTTCGGATGAAAGACGGACTCGATTTATCTCAGCAAATGCAAGCACATGGTAATGTTTCCCAATCATTTGATAGAATTTATCATTTATTTTTTAGATTTAAGAAAGATTCTTACCACAATCTTATTTTTACTGCAGTAAACCTTGGATTTGAGGCAGCTGCAGAGCCAGGGCTCGACGCAAGACCTACTATAAACACATGTATGCATCAAAACACACTGGTGTCGCAGTAATTAAAAAAGCTTTTGATTTAACAGGAACAACCGTTCACATGCTTTTATACTTTTATCTAATCAGCCGATTGAGCTTTAGGTGATGTTTACACCAAACATCAGACAAGGGAAAAGTTCAATTCAATTTAATTTTAGTTCTATTGTGCTTTTAACAACAGACATCTAGACGTCTAGAAGTAGATTTATATGAATACAGTACAAATTTTAAAATTTAAAAACTAATTCCAATAAGCAAGCCTGCAGCAACAACGGTAAGGAACCCTGGTAAAATATGTGATCCATGTAAGTTGGACCCTGGCATAGATTTTGGTACCAGATGAGTTGATTTAAGAAACTGCTGATCTGTAAATTTTACATACATACAACTGTGAAATTTATACAGAATGATGAAACAAGTAAAAATCGGCATGATGTAACACCTTTTTGATCAAAGCCATTGGAGAAGAATGTCCGTACTGAGCAAAGCTGACAGGAAGTAATAACTCAAACTTTTAGCCAGTAATAACTCAAATTATTACAGGTTATAATTGTGAAGAACAAAATAAAATAATCTCAAGTGCACATTAAACTTTAGAGACTACATCAGCTTTCCTTCATCTCAGCCAAGAACAAGAATCATGGGAACAGACTCATTTTTTTTTTATCTTTAAACTGTTTAGATAAGTGAGTCTTTGACTGTAATAGTCTTAGAGTCTTATTACACTGGATATTAATTCCTGTTCCTGGCTGACAGAAGCGGTCTTCTCTTATTGATACCATCCACCACAAGTTTGAATGTTTAGTGCAGTTTGAGATGCTTTTCTGTTCACCACGCTTGTACAGTATTATATTCTTTCGGTGGTATACAGACACTACACACTTTTATTCACTTTTTTTTCATTTTATTCTGCACTGTTAAGTGTAATATCTAGACAGTGTCTTGTGATGAAATTCTGTGTGTTTAAATTCTTAAACCAGCTAATCTGCTAGCAAGAACAACGCCATATTTAAAGTCCCAGAGATCAAATTTTTTAAGAAAGTTGAGCCTCTTCTCTATTTTTTTTTTTTTTACTTTTTGCCACATATCTATGCTGATATTTTTGAAATGTTTTTTTCCTTTCCTGCAGTGGATCCAGAATCGATGTTGGCTGTGCCTCAACCCACCACTGTGTTTCAGTCCAAACAGGAAAAAAAGACCATTGATGTGTACTGGCTGTTTGATGATGGAGGTAAGTAGAAGCCAGAAAGTTTACACTGAATTGCACGACGGTGTTGGAGTGACATATGTATAGTTCAGTATATGATGCAACAGTGACTCATGGTGTGTGTTGACAGGTCTGACTCTATTGTTGCCCTACCTTCTAAAGCGCAAGAAGCGCTGGGGTAGGTGTAAAGTAAGAGTGTTCGTCGGAGGTGACATTCAGCATGTTGAGGAAAGAAAGGAAGAGTAAGTGAAGCCGCAATGTAATATCATATTTAAGAGGCAAATGTTGGCATCTGTTTAGTAAGCAGCACAATGTAAACTACAAATAAAAATGTTTATAATTACTCAAACACAACATATTATTCCATAAACACACATACACATATAGATTGTCTCTTTTTTTAAAATTTAAGTCTAATTTTAGCTTGGTTTAATCCTTTTATGGTTGGGTCAAACTTTTTATCTCAAGTTTCCCTTCTATCATTTTCAAACGTTTTATCTATGCCAAGATCATTATGCAAGTTTACTGACTATGCTACATTGGCTATGTAGGTGTAGTTGCTATGCTGAATTCGCTAAGTGATTATACTGTTAAATTGTCTAAACAAATATATACTGTTAAATTGTCTTTGTTGGTGTGGTGTGTATGGGAGAAACTAGATATATTGGTGTATAGCTATGCTAAATTGGCTATATAAGTATTCTGGCTATGCTAAAATGTTGTGTAAGTGTAATATCTATCTATCTATTGGCTTTGTAGGTATACTGGCTAGGCGTATTTCACTATATAAATATAATTAACTGACTATAAAAGTGTAGTGGCTATACTAAATGACGATGTATGTATAATATTTATGCTATACATTGTAGGTCATAGGCATACATATGTATGACATTTGAACAAAAGGACATCAAGCTATATTTGATAACACAGATTTTCAGTGTGGAGTGCAGTGACAGTGACGTTCAGATCCCTGACTCACAGTGTTTTTTTTTTTTTGTTCTTTCCAGGCTCACAGCTCTCATCAGCAAGTTTCGTCTTGGCTTCCACGAGATTAACGTTCTTCCCGACATTAGTGAGAAACCACAACCGGAAAAGTATTGTCATCTTTTATTATTCATACTCTTTTATTAAACATAAAGTTTTGGGGCAATTAAGTCAGTATTGTACACTATTTTTATTTCCTCCTGAACACATTTAATGCATTTTAACAGTGTTAAGAAGTTTGAGGACCTTCTAGCACCTTATAGGGCACATGCTATCCAAAAGAATGAGGACGGAGGGCGGCAACCCACCAGCAACTGCCCCTGGATAGTGTCTGATGAGGACATAGAGAACAATACAGCCAAGGTAAAATACCAAATTTAGATTTATTTTTACAGCATTTGGCAGATGCTCTTATTCAAAGCGACATACATTTATCTCTTCTAATACAACTGAGCAATTGGGGTTAAGGGCCTAGCTCAGGGGCCTAGCAGTGGCAACTCGGTAGTACTGGGAATCGAACCCCGATCTTTCAATTAGCAGTCCAACACCTTAACCACCTTAACCACTGTGTCACCTGTTAAAAGGTAAACAGGTACATAGTATTAGTAAATAGACCAGTAAATACTGCTGATACATGTAGATGCATTTGCAACGATTCACTTCTTATTTGTTAGTGATGTTTTCTATAATTCATCATTTTTGGTAATTAATGTTTTTATGTATTTATAGTCCTTTAGACAGGTCCGCCTTAACGAAGTCCTACATGACTACTCAAGGGATGCAGCTTTGATTATTGTGTAAGTTCATGCCAGATTATATTTTAACTCTATTATCACAATTACATTAAAGGTTATTGTTAATTAAAGATGTGCTGGATTTTTTAATTTTTTTTACTTGACAGAACCATGCCCATAGGCAGGAGAGGAGCATGTCCTAGTGCTCTTTACATGGCCTGGCTGGAAACTTTATCACGTGACCTGCGACCTCCAGTGCTGCTTGTCAGAGGCAACCAAGAGAGTGTACTCACCTTCTACTGCCAGTGATTAACCATCTGAAGAGAATTTATCAGCATCGCCTGATGTGACATGTATGAGCCCCTGTGCCATTTACTCTTATAAACGATGTAAAATATGACCTAATATGCACATAGCACTTGGATTTATGGGGGATTTAACAACCATGCAAGTTAACATGTTTAAGTCATTCTGGTTAAGTCAATACTGGTTTATGTAATGTCTTATGTAAGGTTTTGTTTTTAAACTTATTATCTGTGACATTTATTTAACTTACTGTGCTATAACTCAAAATTATGTTTTGTAAAATTATAACTGATGTAAACAGATAAAACGTAGCTTTAATTTTATTTAAACTATTTTCCTGTTGAAATCCAGCAGCCACAACACACGCTGAGCTAGACACACAGGTTGACCAGGTTAGACAACCTAATAAAGTACCACTAATGCCACATTATTGGCATTTATTTTGTAAATAATAACAGTAGGTGACAAAAAGGAAGCTAGCATTTGCATTACAGCCTCACAGTTCTGGGGTCTGGAATGATTGTGAGTTTTCCTTGTTCTTTTAATGACTGTATACGTCTTGGCTGTTTTAAAGGTTCCTACCAGTTTCCAACCTAATCAGACTACCTGTTGATTAAGATGATATAACTATCACATTATTTAAGTTCATAAGCCTCTGGGTGTTCTATTTATTGTTCTTTTTATTTAAATAAACACATACGACGACACCTGCGTTCATTTGCTTTCATGACAATGTGATGCAACTCAACGGTGTATTGTGAGGTCGACTGAGTCTGCGCAGTGCGTGGGGCTTCCGCATAGGCTCCACGTCTGTGCACGGGCGCCTTTCAGCCAATCATCTTCAGCCACAGTGTGTTTTGGAAACACACCCAGCATATTTCACCAGCTGTCAGCTGCTCTAAAGTTCTAGTGACGTCCCGACCGCTTCGCTTCTTTTTTTTAATCCGGTGCCTGTTTATAAATGCGAACATTGTCGTAACTTTACGAATTTTAAAACTGAACATAACCTTATAGATTAGAGAGAAATTCGACAAGACAGAGGAAATGGATTCTCAGGACTCGAAGGAGACGATTTCGGTTGTGATTAAAACGCCGAATCAAGTTTATGGCGATCAGACCATCGAAAATATAAACATTGACTGGACGGTGAAGGACCTTAAAGCTCATTTAACGAGCTTTTACCCATCCAAACCGGTGAGTTATAAGTTTATATTGATTTTATTATTATGTTTATAATTATATTATCAACGGAAGCTAACTGGATACAATAAAGTTAGCAGTTTGATCTTGTCTCTTTGTATTAGCTAGCTAGCTAGCGTTGCCAAATTGCTAATGGTATTGCCTTACACGCTTATTTACTTTTAACGTTACTTGTGTTTTATTGCGTTGTATGTAGTGTAATGTTATATTTACACGACGTGCGCGTTCTTTGACTGATATTTTTAGCTAGCTGGCTACGCTCATTTCTTGGCATTCCGCTGCACTGCTACGAACGTACTTCCGCTGTTAGCTTAACGTGGCTAACAGGCGCGCAGGGTCGTGCCCTAGTGTTTACCTGTACATTTACACGGTAGATGGCGAATTATTATTTTATTTTTAACAAAACTGGCGTCCAAAAGGTGTTTTCTCAGTGGAATTTCTTGTTTATTACATTAGACATTTTTCGGGTTTCTTTAAACAGGCTGAAAAAGACCAGAGACTGATCTACTCGGGCAAACTGCTCACGGACAGCCTGCAGCTCAGAGATGTGTTCAGGAAGGTGAGTTCTATTACACCATGCTGTGATCACTCAGTGCAGTTCACAAACATCATATTTACATATAGTGAAATGTCGTGCAATGAGCACACACTTGTACTACAAATAAGCACAGTCCAGTATTTTTTCCGTGTAGAAAGAACTAGCTAAAATGGTAGAAGTGGTAGTTAAGGAGTGGAATTAATACCTGGATGTTTGGGGTTCGATTCCCAGCGCTACCAAATTGCCACCTCTGGCCCCCATGAGCAAAGCCTTTAACCCCCAATTGCTCAGTTGTCTAAAAGAATTAAATGTAAGTCGCTCTGAATAAGGGCGTCTGCCAAATGACGGAAATGTAAATAAACCTCAGAGATGAGGCATTAAGTCGAGTATGGATATTAAATAATTAGGTTAAATCCTATTTTAGTCAAGCAGCATTTAAGTACAGTATTACAGATCATATATTAATAGTAATAGTAAAGAAATGTATTTAACAGGTATGTATGTATGTATGTATGTCTTCAGCAATCTGTTAATGTATAAAAATCAGTCACAGTTTTAATTTAAATAGACAAAGAAATTGCAAATCGAATCAATGTTCGGTTCAGCCACCAGATAATTAACAAAAAGGGGCTTCAACATTAGTGCTGCATCCTAATCATATCCTAAATCATATAAAACACTGCATCAGATTTAATATATCAACATGCATAGAATAAAATAAATAAAATATTAAGTTAATTATGATTTGTTTGTTTTTTGGGTTTTTTATTGACCATCAAGTCATCTTTATAAATTAGTTCTTAAACAGAGAAATAATCATGACCAAAGAATTCAATATTAAAATGGTAAATATAAACGATCATAGATTAAGCAGTCTACAATTATAAACAGTATATACTAGGGATGCACCCAGAAGTTGTTGGGGGGTTTTTTTTTTTTTTTCTTAACAATCAATTATTGGTCAATTGCATACAGTACAAGCTAGTATTTCTGCATTACACTAATATTTCACTGAACACAAATGGATTCATTTAACATTCAGCTGAGCAACATTTTGAGAGACTTAAAAACAGTACAATAAGACAACATAAAAATGTCTTGCAGCCACTATTTATTATTATTATGCATTATGTATTATGCAACAGACACGCAACTCAATGTCGCCATGCAGTTGACAAACTATCAGCATCTGCCTTTTTTATGCTATTGTCAATATGCCGATGAATTTAGTTGAATCAGAAACTGGCCTATAAATCAATATCGTGGATCATCAGTGCATTTCTAGTACATATAGTTTTAATGAAAGTGAAAGCTCAGCGGTGGACCTCTGAGCAAGGTCTCTAACACTCAACTTCTCAGTTCTATAATAGATTGTGATTAATGTAAGCTACTCTGGAAAATGAATAAATGTAAATGCAATGTTAACATTAATAATATTAATTCAAGATAATTCAACACTGCGAATAAACATTCTGTAAGATTGATATTTATCATCTATTGCATGCATGTTTATTCGCAGTGTTGAACCTTAAAATAAATCCCACACACGTGTGAATAGAGCTGACCTCTGAATTGGTTTAGTTGTTGTTTCAGCTGTTGAGGGATCATAATACAGAGGCTTAATAGGCATTTTAGAAGTAAATTTCAGTTACTCTGGAAATCGTGCATCCTCGTCGGTAATAGAAGTTCTGCAGTTATCTGGATACAAGGCCTTTAACAGTGTCATATCATGTTTCTGTGTTTACAGACAGACACAGCACCTACTCTTCATCTTGTGTGCGCGCTTAAACCCCAGCCTGATGTTCATCCAGGTGCCCGGCCTAAGGTATGCCTCAGTGGCCACTTTACACACTGTATATAAGCCTATGAACAATAGTAAGACTAACATGGAAACAAAACAATTTCTATGCAGGATTTTTGACATTTTCTTAAGAATCCGTCTCAGACTCCTTACTGCTGACAGTGACATTGCATCATAATGTCATTTTTTTTTCTTCTCTCGGTTTCACAATTTGCTGTGCATGAGTGATATTTAAGGACTGTCTGTGAAAAGTAGTCCTGGCTCAGTGGTTGGCCTGGAACAAACTCGAACAGCTGTGCTCATTATTATTTTCTGCTAGAAAGAACAACTTTGCATCTTTCTCAAACCCCATAGGCTGTTATTTCTATTTTTCAGAGTTTCAGTACCTGCGAGTTTCCTCTTTTTCTATATCCTGTTTATCTTGTAAACAAACCAACACCTTCCCACATGCAGGTTAAACCAGCAGAGCAGCAGCCGTCATCAGGCACTACAACGCTGATGCCATCTGCACCTACTGTGTCGTCTACTGCCGGTCTCAGACAGCGTGGTCACCCTGCCCCTGCTGCGCCCACTGCTGCATCGCCTGCCACAGGCACTGGCACTAGCACATCCGCGTGAGTACCTGCTGTTTCCTGTCTGCTCAGTGTAATGAAACTTGGTAGTTGGTACAGATTTCGAAAAGAAATAATGTAAGAACCAAAAAGAACTTGTACACTTTTAGACTGGACCTATTTTGAGTTTAAAGTCTAATGATGGTAATGTAACTATAGATAAAGGTATGAACGCATGTTTTTTTTGTATCCAGGCCAAGACCAGCAGCAATGACCGATCCAGTTTTTCCTACATACTCACTTTACAGCCCACAGCAAATTCTTTGGCTCCAGCATATGTATGCACGACAGTATTATATGCAATAGTAAGTATTATCTTACTTTACACTTATCTTGCACTAAGTTTGTGTTTCCATCTCCTTGAAAGTTAAACATTTGCTCATTTTTTGTCAGCCAAGCAGCTGTCGCAGCTGCTGCCTCGGTTCCTGTGACCCCTCCCACTTCGCTACCCGTCACTCCGCAGCAAGCCACCGTGCCTGCTGGACTACCCAATCAGGCCCCTATTGACAACCTGCCAGCCAATCAGAATGTCCCAGACCCTGCTTTTATCAACCCGGAAGGAGCCAATCAGAACATGCGCATGAATGCTCAGGGCGGGCCAGTGATGGAAGATGAGGAAGATGTGGAAAGAGATTGGTTAGATTGGGTTTACACCGCCTCTCGCTTCGCTGTGTTCCTGAGCATCGTTTACTTCTATTCCAACCTGAGTCGCTTCATCCTAGTGATGAGCAGCCTGATCCTCATGTACCTGTGAGTCTCTTTGTGTTTTTTTCCCCCCACATTGATTACTCTTACATAATAAATTCTCAACATATTTAATAAGCATGTTTTCCATTAGCCTGTCATAGCACAATAGCACAAAATTTGTATTTTAGTATACATTTTAGTTAGTATTAAATTTTAGACAATAAAGCAATTGAGGGTGAAGGGTCTTGCTCAGGAGCCCAGCAGTGATAACTTGGTGGTGCTGGGACTTGAACCAACAATCTTTCGGTTAGTAGTCTAACAACTTAACCACCTGCTTATCTTTTGTGTGTACCGGCATTAGCATGTTGGCTGATCATTTTTATGTTAAATCACTGACTACTGTGATTATTTTAATCTCTCTAGCTACCAGGTTCCCTACACTACAGGTGACTTGATAGCTACAGAGATAAAAATATCACTAGTAAAACATCAGTGGTTAAGGTGTTGGACTGCTAACTGGAAGATTGTAGGTTCGAGCCCCAGCACCAAGTTAGCAGTACTGAGCCCCTGAGCAAGGTCCTTAACCCCCAAATGTAAGTCGCTCTAGATATGAACGTCTGCCAAATGCTGTAAATGTAGTAGTTCTTATGTTCCTCTTGGTTAATGAAAATTAGTTAAGCAAATTGGAAATGACAAGCATAACAGGAGACATTTTACAGTCTTTTACTGTAGGTCTCGATGTATCATTTCTTATCCACTTCCTCACAATCTGTGTTTATATTATTCAGGATATCTGTTGTGTAATTGCTGGGGACGAATGGCATTAGGTAAAAACAGAGAGTTTACTTTCCAGGACACTATTTAACATGCGGGTTTATTAGAATAGGTAGGAGGCAAATGAGCAAATAACCTGTGGGAATGTGGAATATGTTGGCTGTGCAGAAAGAGATCTCCCTTGTGCTTTGTGTCATACATTGAACATTTTGATTTTACATTTGGACTTTAACATATTTGCTTACACACAAAAGAATTAGGAGCTTTTGGCAAACCTCAGAATAAGGTCCTATTCATGTTGTGTGTGTGTGTGAGAGAAAGAGACTCAGTTTGTTTTGTGTCATACAGTTATGATAAGTGGAAACAAACCTCTGAATCCTTGCTTTTCTAAACGTATTTTGGGTAAACTTTATGTATAGGGCTGGGCCGATAAACAATATCATATTGAATCATGATAAATTTATAATGATGATAAGCTCTGGATATTTTTACTCGATATGGATTAAAACCTGCTAACATTCCACGTCCTTCTGGTAGGACACTGTGTTCCATGAGGTAATTCTTTGTGTCGTACAGAACGTAGAGAAAAAAAAAGCTAAACATGTTACATGTGTTTGGAAAGCTGAAATTCTTGAGATTAAAATTAATTGTTACACCAGTACAATTAGTGTCTGTCAGAATTTTCACAAAAATTCAATCCAACTTGATCCATAATGTTCATCATCAAAAATCATCTGGGTACTCGGTAAAAGATCCAAACAATCAATTTCAGTGAAATATTTGGTCCAGACATATTTGTACGTCCATAAACATAAACGTATGTAGCAGAAGCTGAGCTCAGATTAAGTGTGGATTGTAATGACTGCTATGATAAGACAAACACTATACTAGACAAATAAAATGGCCACTGCACTTAACTTGTGCGTCACATGCCCTTTAAATAGGGGTTTAACGAGATGACATGAGATCTGACTGCTCTCGCGAGAATGTAACGATAGAAGATAGATATGAATCGGATACGTGCTATTGTTTACATGATATTTATCAATTTTGTTCACTGTACAAATGTTCGAGAGGCAGAGGCAGCAACAATCCACGGTTAAAGGTTTTTTTTTTTTTGTTGTTTTTTTTGTAACACACACACACACACACACAGACGGCTCACTTTCTCTTTTAGCGGTTCTCTGCCTAAAGAAAGCTTTGTTTTGCTGACGTTTAAATATTATGCGAAAGCAACATATCAAATAATCATATCATTTTCATCCATTGCGTTCATTGATTATTACGCCATTTTTACTTTCTTTTCCGGCCAGTACGCCCACCTTGGGTTGTTTTGCTGTTTATGGTGTAAATGCAGATATCGGATACGGGTTAGTTTTGAGAGGTAACGTAAAAAATCGGATATTATAGTCACCAAATCAAAATTAATAATGAACGTGGCAAAAAAAAGTTTGTGGCAAAACATTTTTCTCGGAAGCCATATTGAACCTCTGAAGTTAAACATGACCCTTGTGATGTAAACATTGGAGTGACAGGGTTTATTTACAGAAACGAGCTGTTCTACAGTAACAGTACATTTACTGTGTCTAAAATATTTTGGCTGTGTGTTTTTTTTTATTTTATTGTCTTAAAGATATTCGATTTTGAGATGTAAAACTGAATATTTTTTTTTTTTTATACAAATTCAATTTTAAATTAATATTTTCATGCTGTTAAGCCGCCATCAAATGAAACATTTGGAGTTTGTTAAGGAACAACTTGTAATATGCTGTGGTGTGGTTTAATTGGCTCCTAAAACCAGACCATGACCCAATTGACCATTATTTTAAAGACATTTGAAAAGTTGCGTTCAATTAACTTTTATTAAAACACCAACCCGAAGGAATATCATTTGGATGAACAGTGTTTATCATTCCAGTACATTAATACAGAATTCTTTGTGTCAGTTTGCAACAACATAGTTGGCAGAATGTGATGACCCAAACCCTGTAAAGCCCTTTCTTTCTTTTGATATTCATCTGTAAATGTGGAAGTTGTTAAAGAAGGTAAAAAAGGCTTTCAGTTGCATAAGGAAGTGGGACAAAAGTCAACAAAGGATTGCTTTGAGAAATCTAAAATTGTCTAACAGGTTTGGACGGCGAGAATAAGTACAGTAAAAAACAAATAAGATTGTTTTAGGAGTTCAGCTTTTTACTGTTGCTTTGTTTTTTTTTAAATGAGAATAATGCAGTGAAGATTGTAGCTAGCGTGCATAGTGAACTGTTTTAGCATGGAAAGTCTACTGTTGTCCTGACTGGCGTCTTCTCTTCTATGCAGGCACACTGCGGGCTGGTTCCCATTCAGACAACGAGCTCGAGTTCAGCCTCCAAACCATCTAGCGCCGGAGGTCATTCAGAACCAGCAGAATCAGAACCAGGACAGACAAGAGCCGGTAAGGGATCGTGTTTATTTTTAAATAAGCAGCTACTTTAAGACAAAACATTAGTCGTAAACCCTAACCTGAGCGCTTCTATGTGTTACCATATGCGATGGAGTCATGGTAAGATTTATTTTCCCTTCTGTATTTTTTTTAAGATGGTGCCCCCTGTTGAAGTGGAGGATAGTGAGTCAGATGGGGACGCTGATGTTCCACCCCCAACTGCGGTTCCTGTATCTCCAGTTCGACCCTCTATTCTCTGGACAGCCTGGGTTTTCTTCAAAGCTTTTTTTGCCTCTCTGGTTCCTGAGGCCCCTCAGGTTATGGCTAACTGAGTCTAGCAAAAAAAAAAAATATATAGGCAGACTGATCAATGTCAAAAGTAGCATCATCCATAAAGAAGAAGTCTCTTAGTCACTGTGCCCCTGGATTTAGCTTTGTTTTTTGCGCAAAAATATGATCTGTGACTCTTTGATCAGATTTTTATTTTTTTATTATTTTTTGAAGATCCAGGTGCCCTTCCGCACTTTCAAGCTGTTTGGTTATGTGACCATAAACATCACTTTCTTCAGCCAAATATTGTGTAAATAGTGTAAATAAGTGCTGAATCTACCTGTAAATGTTTACTGTACAGTCTCGCACAGCACTTTACATTCTCTCCCAGCCAGCATCAATCTGTCATCTGGCCACCTTGAAGAGTTCATGTCATCAGGGCTTCATTTTCCTGGAATGAGCCAGACATTTAAACCCGAACTTATTCCATTAAACATGACTGACGTTAAAAAGTTTTTAATAGTTTCTTTGTGAACAAATGCCTTTTATAAGGGCTCATGTTAGGCACTTTGTTTTAGATGTAATGAAACCTTTTTATTGGGAATGAATAATGTTCAGGCTTATCTCGTGCTTCTGTATGATTATGTATGATGTTTTGACTAAAAAGAACAAACAACTTATACCAATCGTATGCATAAAATATAAACAGGCCAAGAAATGTTCGACTTTTAGAACAGACGGAAGACAAAACTTCTGCATGAATCCTGCATTATTTAATCCCTTGTGCATCGGCATGTAAAGTAACCGAGCAGGCGCCGGAAAGGATCGAAGAACGAAAGAATTGAAAACATTCTAACAATAAAAGGGTTTGATCTGGTATTAAGCCGTTTGTGGTTAGTTTTTGTTTTTTTCTTCATTTTTATTTGTTCCTTTAAAAAAATCTGCTTTGCTAATGCAATTAAAACATTCTGTAAAACTTTGTATAAGGAAGTGAAATAAATTCTTTTAAATGAAACAAGTGGCTTCTTTGTGATAAGGATTAGAAGCTGCTATACAGTCACTGTCACGGCAGTGTGTTTGTGTGAAACACACATACAGTTGAAAATAGACCGCCTGTCTGCTGCTGATAAACCATCAGCCCACAAAATGATAAAACAACAATTTCCATTTTTGTGCTTTTGCTTTGCTTACACAGCAATATACCTCTCTAAATCTTCTAAGCTTTCCTCCAGTCATCCATTTCCTTTTCAACTTTCATTCTCCAGCCTGGTGTCTCAGTCATATCCCGGTTAACTGTTTTGGCTTCTTTAACCCAAGAATATTCTGTACATCAGCATGCTTCTCTATTTTTTTTATTGACTCTTCGCAACCCCCG
The DNA here is from genome assembly GCA_005784505.1 of Bagarius yarrelli. NCBI lineage: Eukaryota > Metazoa > Chordata > Actinopteri > Siluriformes > Sisoridae > Bagarius > Bagarius yarrelli. The sequence goes on from VCAZ01000011.1 coordinate 8,151,408, forward strand.
GTTTAACTAATCCTTGTGGACTCTGGACAGTAGTGTACTGTTCTTCTGCTTGTTTTTTGGAACCAGGCGTAATCCATAGTGCTCCTCCTCCAGACCCACACACATTCACTCTGAGGTTCTCACTCATAGTGCCCCTTATTTTATCCTATAGCCTCAAGAACTTAAAGCACGAGAATAAAGAATCACAGTATCCCTTACTGAAGAAGACCAAACCAGAGCCTGTGTTTGTGGACATTCTAGAGATGAAGAGGATCACAGTGGGTCCAGGTGTAGAATTGCTTCTGCTCTTTTTTCTGGCTGGAGCTGGACACTCGTGTGTGGATCCTAACTCAGCCTACAGGTTTACCGGCATTGTGTGTAGGCTCACATACCCCGCTGCTGTCGTCTGTGAGTTTTATTTTGTGTGTGTGTGTGTGTGTTTTAATCTAATTAGAAATGGCAATATCTCTTTAACAGGATAGTGAAACCTTGTGTCTCTTTAGAATGACATTTGCTTACTTATTTGTCCTTTTATTACCTGAAAGTCTTTTTAATACACTTCCAGGCTGTGTGGTTTTTGTGTAATGCTAACCTGTTTGAACTCTCCAGTAAATGAAAAAACCACAGAAGTAATCCAGGCTGCATTCCAGCATGCGAAATATCCAAGTATTCAGGGGGAGAAGTCCATGTTATTCATGGGCAAGCTGACGTATGGAATACACAAGTAGGTAGAGTCAGATAAAATATGAGCCTATATCTATACAATGTGTGTGTGTGTGTGTGTGTGTGTGTAGTACAAACAGTTTTACAGTATACTAACAAAACACTGTAGTTGGAATGATACTGATTGGAACTCTGAAACAGCAGCAATTCTTTATTCCCTGTTATTGTCTGATCTTTGAGATTTTGGTCCATGTTGAGTTGCTGGCATGCATTTTAAAATCTTCCATTCTATCTTTTAGCCCGTGTGTGGGAAATTATGCTATTAGTTCCCAACCCTTACCCCACCCATTGACAAATGGCTCATTTTCCATGTATACTTTCCATAACACATATTTTTAAATGTGATCTAAAATGTTGACCATGAATGATGTCCATATTGCTTTTAAGTGAGCTAAAGCAAACAAGCTAAAGTTAAAATGCTTCTCTATAAGTAGTTATGGCAGTGTGGATTAAAAAAACAAAAATGCAGCTGACCCACCAGGTAACAAACAAAAAACACACCACATGAGGGTTAACACTAGGGCTGCACGATATTGTAAAAAAACAATACTTGACCACTAGGGCTAACAAACAAAAAACACCACATGACATTGCGATATTTTGTTTTTTTCCGCCAAATATATTGCGATATGAAAAAAATTCACCAGATGACCTGAATAGCTCTGTAATTAAAGGAGTGCATCTGTGTAAAAAATAATACACATACTATAAATCATAGATAAATACAATAGAACAAAGATGCGAATGAAATAATCAATCTTTTTATGATTGATTTTTTTCTATTTAGAGATTCAGATTTCTAGAAATTAAATAATCAAATGATACAAAAATTAAATAAATCAAATGTAAAATCACACTGTATAGCCTTCACAGTATAACTTAAATACAATTGATCTTTGTTAAAATAAAGCTACAAAAGTGTTTCTTGCGCCTGAATGCTTAAACTTGTTTAAAATCTGTACTCTGTTTACACGGTATCAGACGGGATTAAAATAATGTACAAATGCTAAACTTTTACTTTATTATTAAACTTTTTTTAATCCACAAATCACGTGTTCCAAACTGTGTTGCAGTCAAATCCCTACCTGATATTCCATATCCTGAAATGTATCTATTGCACACGCACACACTGTGACTTCGCTCAAGCTCAACTTAAAAGATAACTTAAAAGATAAAAGATAAATATTTTTTGGCCTTAAAAACATTTACATATTTAGCATAATTAGTATGAACAGGCCAAAAATAATTCCTCACACCATCAAGATGTATGAAAATTCCAGCAGATTAGCTGTTCTCAAAGCAGAAATACTCTTTCTGACAACAACAGTCATATTTCTTGTGTACAGCTGTTCCTGGTAAAGTACTTATATACGTTTACATGTTTGTAGATGTCAACATTTGAATAGATTTTAGCTCACTCTTTCTTGTTTTCTATTCTTTCCTCATGTTTAGTTTTGAGATCCACAATCTGACAATTGGGAATAGTGATTTTGAGCTGCAGGAGAATAAAGGCATCGCCATCACTATCTCCAATGTATCTGTCGTTTTTAAAGGAACCATTAGATATGCATATGGGAGCAGTCTGTGAGTAATTACATGTATTATTATTATTATTATTTGTGTCAGAGACTTATAACGGTCCTTCATTCATTAATTTCAGTAATACGGTCTCATAAGCAACATTATGACTAAATATCACAGCAATTACACCTCCAACCAATCACTAAACATGCCTATTTTAGGCTAATTTAACCAAAAATAATGGTTCATTTGGCTGAAACTTAAGTAATCACATTAAAATTAACTATATAATCATAATTTGTTTTAAAATCAGTCAGTACGGTGGTTAAGTGTTCAACACTGTTGCCTCACAGCAAGAAGGCCCGGGTTCGGTTCCCAGGCAGGGGTCTTTCTGTGTAGAGTTTGCATGTTCTCCCTGTGCTTGCTGGGTTTCTTTCGGTTTCCTCCCACAGTCCAAAAGCATGTATGTTAAGTTGATTAGTGATTCTAAATTGCCTATAGGAGTGAGTGTGAGTGTGTGTGTGTGACCCTGTGATGGACTGGCAACCGGGGTGTACCCCTTCTGCCTTTGATAGACGGATAAGATAGACTCCAGCAGCTGCCTGTGACCCCGAATTAGGGAATAAGCGGGTATAAAAGATGAATAAATGAATGTTTTTAAATGAAGTGTGTATTTTAATTTGAATTTCTAGCGTATCTAAAATATTTATTCATATTCTATAATAGACGATATAATAGATTATATCAGTGTTTCTATATCCTGATGTATTTCTGCACATAACATCATATGATGCACAGGATTGAAAGAGCTTTATTCAAGTTTTGGGACTGATTATTTGCTTAAATTATTTATAATAAACGTACCACCTTATTAAAGAATAATTATGTCATATTTCTCTCAATTAGCTTCTCAGTAAACCAGTCACTTGATTTTGAAGTCGAGACTCAAATTGATTTATTCATCAATTCTAAGCTATGTGAGTATTACAGCTTTTTTAATTTTGTCTCGCTGAAATGACTAAGTGTAGTAGCATGTTCAGGTCTTTGGCCTTAGATCGTTGTTGTGTGTGTGTGTTTTAGACTGTGGAAAAGGCAGAGTAGCTGCAGACACTTCTAACTGCTACCTCACATTTCACAAGCTGAAGCTCCTACTGCAAGGCGACCGAGAGTGAGTATGCAAATTTACCTCAATCCACACAGATTTTGAATCCTCAATTGAATACTTGACTAGTTTTGAAGACTTTGTCACTGTACAGACCATAAGAAGGCTTAGCAAATTTGCACTATCACTGTGTGGGAAAACCCACAGCAGATTAGCAGTTCTTACATCTTAGACTAGTCTTTCTGAGACCAACAAACATGTCTCAGGTGCACAGGTGTTCCTAATAAAGTGCCTATACACGTTTACATTTCTGCAGATATCAACTATTAAAAAGGTCAAATCTCTCTGGTTTTTTTTGCACCAAAGAGAAAAATGTTGGACAGTGAAAATATGTGTTATATTTACCAGGACACAGTATAATATAGTTAAATGGTACTTCAAAATTATAAAGCATAAATAAATAAACCATATGAAAATGAATGAACCATATAGCTTTTAATAAAGCAACATCTTCATTTGGGGCAAAATGTATATCATTTAGGTCTGGGGTATCAAACTCAGTTCATAGAGGGCCAAAGCACAACCTTATTCCAAACCACAAAACAATGTTTGTTTTTAAACAAGCCTAAAAGACAAGATTAGCTAAATCAGGTGCGGTTAAAGAGGGTTAAAGCTAAACTCTGCAGGGTTTTGGCCCTCCGGAAACTGCGATTGACACCTGTGGTTTAGGTAATGTAAAGTATATATAAACATTTTATCAGGATATGGAATAATTTCCTGGGTAGAAGTAGCCATATTTTTTGATATCATAGCATTAATCCAATTAATTGCAAATATTGTCTTTGCAAAAACTTTGACTTTAAATTGACTTTGGCTCTGTCCTATACTATATAATAGGCTACACTGAGTATGTGAGGCGAATAGTATGTCGAATAGTATGTCCAATCCTTATAATACTTCAAAAGCTGGATTTTAAAGTACAATATGATGACTACTTTACTATCCCATGAAGCTGCGGGAGAGACTGACTCGTCATATGATGACACATTTATATCGGCATGAAAGCCCAGCTGCGGGAGAGACGACTATTAAAAAAAATCGTATTACTTGAAAAAGTGGCAGAAAGCCCAGCTGCAGAATTAAGCTTAAAAAAATTATTACTTGTATTTAAAGCCCTTAAGCTTAACATTTTAATGAATCTAAATTTTAATTGACCCTGTGGATTTGAATTTTATTCTTGTAACCAGAATTCACTTATATAGAACTTTTTTTAACAGTCAGAAAGTAGGTACTTAAATGTAGTACATGCTTTAGAAGTACGCGATTTCAGACGGAACCTATGCCAATTTTCCCCTTGGTGTGAAAATATGTGTCCCATCCAGAATGTGTATCTATTTCATGGCTAGTGTTTTGGGAAATTTCCCTCAAACAGTTTCCTCAGTAACTTCTGAATTTAAAGTAAAGTATAAGTATATTCAGTTCCATTGGGTACATGTACAGAGCCAATAAAGTATGCAGTATGCATTTTTCAGTATATTCAATTCATTGGGGTCCAGAGCGCAGGGTCACATCTACAGCGCCCCTACAGGAGCCATGGAGTATACAGCGCCCCTGGAGTAAGGGTCTTGCTTGCTCAAGGACCCAACAGTGGTTGGAGTTGATTTTTCCGGAGGTGGGGCTTGACTTGGGATCTTGGGGTCAGAGCGCCAGTGTTTCTGGTCTTCAGTAGGAGGGGGGTTAAGACAACTCAGCACCTTAACCCATTTGGTCCAGCCACCCTGCCCCACTTGCCATATAACACATAAAAATGTGTGAACTAATGAATAAATGACTAATGAAATGGCAATCAGCACCTTAACCATGGAGCTAAGCAATATATAACACATATAAAAATGACTAATGAATAAATGACTTGAATGAATAAATGGCTCACAGGAAAATGACCCAACTCTTACATACACTCAAAAAAAATCTGTCAATTACATTTGATTTGTACAGAGATTTAACAATAGACATTGTCCTTAAGGAGCTTCACACAAATTGCAGTAACAGTGAAAAGTGACAGTTTGTTCCTAATAATCAAGCCGGTGGTCTGTGGCAAGGAAAAACCCCCTGAGATGAAGTAGGAAGAAATCTTGGAGGAAACCAGACTCAATAGGGAACCCATCCTCATCTGGGTGACTTGAAGTGTGTTTGATAATAACAACTTATGGTAATGTTAATGGAATGTAGTGGAGGAGAGTGCGTCCCAATCCATCCTCAAAGCTCCTCGAATTTAAGAAAAGGGGGAGGAAACTAAATGTTAAGACACTGTTACTATTATTATTATTATTATTTCCCTAACTTTTAAAAGACCACCTTTGTGTTTGATGAAATTAAATTAAAAGTGTAGTATGAAGTATTTAATATTAGTTGTAAGACTAGATGATACCCCTTTAATACTAGCTTGCCTTTTTTTTTGCAGACCTGGCTGGCTGAAGAAAGTGTTCACTAATTTCATCACTATTACCGTAAAGTTGGTTGTAAAGGGGCAGGTAAATGAGTTCATTCTGCAACTTAGCACACCTTTGTCTTCTCATACAAAAAGCACAAAAAGTGTATTTGGAAAATGTATTGCTGAAATGATTTGTATGACTTACAGATCTGTAAAGAAATAAACAAGGTGGCAAATATCCTGGCAGATTTTATTCAGACCACAGCAGGTACGATTTGGGAAACAGCATTTAGGCATTAGAATACTAAGTAGATGTGCATTTCATTCAGATGTTCCCTCTGTATGAGCAGAGCAGTTTTTGAGCGATGGAAACATTGCTGTGGACATCGGTGTAACCTCTGCCCCTGTCATCACCTCTAATTACATAGAGTCTTACCACAAGGTAGCCTATATCCTGTTTCTGAATAGTAATGGGGTCACACACAAAAAAACAGTTGGTTTAAGTTAAATAACCAGACCTTTTTTTCTTCTCTTTTTGGAACAGGGTCTTGTAACCTATAATAGCACCACCTCCGTGATCAAAGACTCTGTGTTTAAGCCAGAGCAGATTTCAGAGAACCGCAGCCTGTACTTTTGGCTCTCTGATAATACCCTCAACCCTTTAATGACAGCAGCATACCATGATGGACGATTCATCAAAAATATTTTCAGAACAGAGCTTGCTGTATGTTATCATTACATAATAACGAATAAATCATTGCACAAACAATTATTAGATGGGACTTTTTGTTATTTTTTCATATTCTGCATATTCGAACCACACAAAAATGATTAAATTGGCTTTCTATGATTTCAGGAAACGTTTCAGACTCAGCTATCCACAGACAGACCTTATTTAGTGGAACAGGTACTGCATGTTTGTAAATGTACTTTAGTTCCTGCTCTATAACTCACTGTGATTGTTTAATAGAAAGTTGTACATGTGAATGTGGGGTGGTAAGCCTGCCATGTTGAAGCTGTTTAATTAATGTGTAATTCCCAACTTCCTCTTCTACCAGTCACTTGGACTGATTGTAAAATGATAACCCCACATTCACACAGACATTTGTGTTTGTTTGTGACTGCATTGGTTAGTGGCTATTGTCAGAGGAACCATTGTTAAGAGCGTGGAGTGCATTGGTGCCTCGTTTCTGGACCACACCGGAAGGCTCGTCTGTCAGAGTGGTGGCTGCAGTGGAGCTTGTTTCTGCAAAGGAGGACAATCCTGTGCTTTATTTCGAGACGGTCAGTCATCAGCAGTGGATAATTTTTGTTTTTCCAAAGAATAAACATTAAAAAAGTTTCCTTTATTATTTACATTAATTTGTTTGATTACCAACCAATAGTATGATCATATAGTGCTGTTCTTTATATGTACCACTAGATTAAAGAAATCCTCAGCGCTGTTATATCTATTTACATTGTCACATACTTTACAAGTTTATTTAAAGTATCCATCAGTAACAGCATGGTTATCTAATAGGAGGTTGAAGTCCGTGTGAAAGCTTCTTATGCTGAGAAGAAAGTCATCCTTAAAGCCACACCAGTGCAGTAAGTATGGCACTTTCAATAAAGCCCTGCATTTCTATTCCCAGTTTACTCACTTTTACATATCTCCGGCTTGTAGTATATCCACATCAAACATTTCCATTTCAGAAGGTGCTTCTGAGGTAAGAACTAAACTTTTAATAATAATTTTTAATTTTTTTTATGTATCTATCTTTGTCAACACTGCTAATTCGTTTTTATTGTGGTTTCTGATGAAGGGCTTAAGTGATTATCTTCAGGAGGCGGTTGCGAAGATTGGAATCCCCAAAGTCTTATCCTGTAAGTCATCTGTGCATCTGTGCATCTGTGTGTGCATTTATAGAGGTATTCATCTGATGTTTGACACATTTTTACATTTTAGATCTAGAAGATGCAATAACAGCCTTGATGGATAAACAGGGGCTCAATTTGTTTGACCTCATCAAACCTGAAGTAATACCTTATAATGTGAGTTTTTAATCTCTTGTTTAGACCTTATTTGGTTACCAAAGCTTAAAAACAGCAACATTCTGGAAAAACAATGTTTAATTTAATGTAATTTAATTTAAGTTTAATTAATTTGCTCAACATTTCTGGATATTGCAGAATCATATGGAAGGGTGTTTACTGGCCTAATTTTCTTCCACAGAATTATTATTGGTTAAAAAAAGAACTGAAACTGCTGCTTATAGAATTTAACTGGGCTAGAAATGGGGTTGCCAGATTGAATAATTTGAAATATTTTTGTCCAACCAGATTATGTTTATAGCAAATGTTTTGAATCTAATCAGACCACTGCTTATATAGTGTCATGTGCATAACCGAATAACCCGCCTCTTATTTATCACATAAAAAACACACTGGCTTTAGTGAAAACAACTAAAAGCACTAAGCTGCTAGACTGTAACGTCTATCGCTGCATATTGTCCGGTTACTTAAATAATTACTGCATAGTAGCATATAGCATAAGTCATCTGAAATGTCGCAAGCTGCAGCTGCTCATAATACTGCTAGTGTGGTTCCAGTTACCCATCACATCCTCTCTTTTACCGTGCAGGGTTATGTTTTGGTGCAAATGGACTTTGGTTTCCCACAGCATCTGCTAGTGGAGTTCCTCAGGAAGACTCTGGAGTAAATGCAGGATACTTACATAAACTAGGATATTTTTATTTGTTTAAATATATTTGTTTGGAAACACAAATTTTTAGCATTTACATGCAGACGCCCTTATCCAGACAACTTACATTCAGCTTCTGCGGCAACTTGGTGGTGCAGGGAATCAAACCCCAACCATCCAATTCGCGTTCCAACACCTTAACCACTGTGCTACCATTACCAATGTAAAAAGTATTTTTGTATATTCGTTAAATCTATTGAATTAGTGGGTATTTTAGCAATGCTCCAGGGCAGCTGCCCCATTATCTGAGATAAAGGGTACTTTAGCATAAAATGGCTGAGGTCCATATACCAAAAAAGGATGTTTAAAAATTCTAAATCATGTAATATGTATTTAAAAATCTGGCAAAGATGATGTAAAAATGGCTTGGTCCAAAATAGAATGTAAAAAAGTTCTGGTTATAGTAGTGGTAAAAACTATACCCAGTAGTGAAATCACTGTTATACTGCTGGTTAGAGGAGATAATTTAAGCAGTATAGCAATTAATAAAGTATTCCACCATGGAAATGTCTTTTTTAGTTATTACTATTATTAACCCTCTATGGAAAGCCTATTGGGTGGTAGCTCAGTGTTTAAGATGTTAAGGTGAGGGGTGAGAGTTATGGTGATTGGTAGCTCAGTGGTTAAGATGTTAAGGTGAGGGGTGAGAGTTATGGTGATTGGTAGCTCAGTGGTTAAGATGTTAAGGTGAGGGGTGAGAGTTATGGTGATTGGTAGCTCAGTGGTTAAGATGTTAAAAGGAGGGTTAAGCTGAGTGGTAGCCCAGTAGTTTAGGTGTTAAGGTGCTTCTACTTTTAAAATAACTGGTTTTCATTTTTTTTTAAGTTGTTACATGTTGAATTGTTTTAATTACTGTTAATAAATTACAATCTTTTAAATAAAAGCTCCTGAAAGAGTCTTTGTGTCTTTATAAAAAGTATTTGTACCCCTGCCATAGAGGGTTGATATACTGTTAAAAACTGTTACAAGATATAACTTGCCTTCTGGACATTCCACAATATTGAATGTGACTATTAATGTTTAAAATTTGTTGTCTTAATAAATAAATTAAACATAATCTACAAAAGTAGATAACCAGAACATGTGTGTTATATGTTATTTTTATAACATACTGCTATAACTTTAAAGATAGTTTAAAGATAGAAAATGACCACTTTTAATCACCACGATACACCAACCTGATGGTAAGCCTAAGTGTCCATGTCGTACACACACACACACACACACACACACACACACACACACACACACACACAGACTGTAGTTGGCAACATGTTGTATTTTTACCTTAGCATATGACTTTAATGCAAACATGATCTCAATCAGGGTTGCCAGGTTGTTATAGATTCAAGTGTTTTAGTGAAAGCCAGTTTTCTTCACCTCCCAAAAACAAAGGTTATAATAATAATAATAATAAAAAATTACTTTTGCGATGTACAATAGTTGTCATTCTTTAGTGCAAGAACAAAAATGTATTATTATTATTTATTGCTTATGAAGTTAAATAGGGTTACTGAGCGCACAACACTCGGATAGGGTAGGCTATTGCATTTACATTTACATTATTTAGCAGACACAAAAGTGCACAGTTTATTCATTTATTCATCTTTACCCGCTTATTCCCTAATTCAGGGTGACAAGGATCTGCTGGAGTTCATCCCAGCTGTCTCTGAAAGGGTGACAGGCAGAAGGGGGACACCCTGGACAGGTTGCTAGTCCATCACAGAGCCACACACACTTACACTGACTCCCATGGGCAATTTAGAATCATTAATCAACCTACCATACATGTTTTTGGACTGTGGGAAGAGAATCTGGGTACCCGCACAGAGTAAATCCATGCAAACACGGGGGAGGGGAAACCAAGCCTGGGAATCGAACCTGGGACCTTCTTTCTGTGAGGCAACAGTGCGAACATTGTGCTGCCATTCTTATTATTATTATTATTATTATTAATATTATAAATCATAAATGGTAAATGTAAATACATGTTTTATGTGTTTGACTTGGATGTTCTGACATTGATATGAAGTTCATTCTACCTTCTTGGTGCCTGAATAGAGAAACGTCTATTGCAGATAACCTTTCCTACAAAATATATATATATATCTTTATAAAAAAAAAAATTCAAGACTAATGCTAAGTATTTGTCGTTGCTGATAGCACTTTTAAATGCTGTTATAGCGTGTAATGTTGTAAAGATTTTGTTATTACTGATGGTGAGTTTTTTAGATGAAACTTGGCAACCCTGTCCTTGCACTCTGGAGAAACAGCGTTAAAAGAAAAGGTGTTAAATCAGCATTAGTAGGAAGCTAAGCTCATATTTTTATTCTGGAAATATCTATGTTTAAAACACGATTTGGTTAAATATAAATATAAATAATTATTTGCCAGGATAAAAAACGCCTTCTCGCCACACTGTTTCAATAAAACTATTATTAGCACAGTAACAAATGAACTTATTATAATTAGGATTTAAATTAATTAATAAATTAGCTACATTCGGAATTCGCCACATGAAAACTGAACATTTAATTTCTATGGATAAAAAAAAAAAAACGATTTTCCATAATAATCTATGGTTTTATTCGGCGGTGGTTTCACTTTCATTTCACCGAAACGCCACAGCGCTGCCAGATATCGGTTGATGGGACACTGGCTTATTCGAGGTATGTACTCAGAATAGAACATAATTGATAAATAAGGTTTTATTTAAAGATTAGAACAGTTTTATCTTAGAAATAACCGCGCAGTTACTCTCTTTAAGTAAACACGTTCATTGCAGCAGAGTGACTGCGCAGTTTGATTAACGGCTCTAACAAAGGTTTTTGCGCGTTGTTAACTTTGACCCCGCACGCACGCACGCACGCACGCGTAATTATAAATATTACCACATTTAAATTATAGAAATAAAAAATGTCTGGAGTTGTAATCCTAAATATGCACTTATTTGTACTTTTCTTAGTATTTATGTTCATCTCATTGCACATCAATTTCAAGTTCTTATTAGGGGAAAAACTAAATAATTCAGTATGATATCTTTATAACACATACAGTTCACCTACATCACCCCTGCCTGACATTACTGACTCGAAACATTTCCATATTTCTACACAAGTTAATACATTGTGTGCATAAGTGTTTGGTGTGTATTATGCATTAAACCTTGTCGTTTTCTCACAGCAGATGGATGAAGATGGAGGAGCTGGACCTCGAGGAGGATGTTCAGGTTGTGGTGGTCCAGGAGGCCACCGCAATAGTAGATGTTTTATGTGAGCAGAGAAGTTATGTTTTACAGCAGATCTATGCCATAATGGAACCTCACGCTTGTGAACGGCTACAGCTTATGCCCAACCTCAGGGAGACTATCACAGGTGTTGTGGATTACTTCCAAACTTCAGACCAATACAAATGCCGCCATTTTCTTCACATTATTTGGGAGCTTTGTGAAAATATACCCTTAGAACTGGAGACCAAGATTTTATCTATAGCAGGATCTTCAGTGGGTAAGCTCTGTTTATATTCTGCCCTTACATACTCTACACATCATTTCCTAGCTACTGCTCAGGGAAACAATAAAGCTTTAGTTTTCAGCATTGTTTTTGTATTGTGAAAAACGTCCAACGTCAGCCAATGTAATTTAACACAGCGAAGTGTTGTATTCGAGTAGTGGGACCAAAAATAATGATCAGTTATATAATAAAGTCTTTTATTATTAAGTAAATCGAAGAAAACTGTATGTTGCCTATAAAATGTATCTGTTTTAAATTGCTATATGATCTAAAATGTAATGATGTAAGTGTATGAAAAGATAACTTTTGTCGGTTCAGATCAGAGGTCATTTGCAAAAATATCGAAGCAAAGAGAAAGTGAAAGTACGAAAATGTGGTGCAATCAATTCGATGTTAGAATTTACCTAAGAATCTGCTGTGTGTGTTTTTTCTTGTCATGTGGAAAAAGCTTTGGAAAACGACATTCATCTACAGAGTACTGAAAATTCCCCTCCATCACATAATGCAAAACGTGCATGTCTAGGTACTATTTTACATTTGCCCTGATACACACCCTTATTAAATATTCCACAGTATTACTTTCCTAATCAAATCAGATTTATTTCTTTTAATTAGTATGTTAAAAGCATAGTATAAAATTGCCCTTTCCCCCCCCAGACCATGTGGAGGGTTACAGAAATGCTGTGAAGAGTTTTCTGCAAAAGAAATTTGAGAAGGTGACAAAAGATGTAAAGAAAAAGGTTCACCTAGACAAGACGTGGCTGTGCTGGAGGTCAAGAAAATATGCAAGGGTAAAAGACAGACCAGCAAAAGCTCAGGAAGGGGAAGGGGTTTCACCAGAGCCTAAAGAATCAGTAGAGGTACTGTTACAGAAAACAGGTCGAGTGGTAATGCTATCAGGTCTTGCTGGTTCTGGTAAAACCCTGCTGATGCACTGCCTAGCCCACAACTGGGCTCAGGGCTCCTACCCTTCTATCAAGCTACTCTTCCTTCTGGAGTTCCGCCAACTCAACCTTATTTCACAGCCGTTGTCTCTGAATGAGCTGTTATTCCGTTTCTTTCTTCCCTCTGTGGAAAACAACGAGCAAAGTAAAGTGGTGCTTAATTATGTTCTCTCCAACCCTGAGAAAATCTGTTTGATATTTGATGGATATGATGAGTTTGGGGCAAGATTTACAGGCCCCAAAGAGCTTGTTGGTTCTGTGGACCCTCATCAGCAACTGCCTTTGGCCGATCTTCTCTCTGCATTATGTCGATCCAAGATCCTCCCTGGGTGCACAGTGCTGGTCACTTGTAGGCCACGGGATGTTTTTGATCTATTTGGAAGTTCTGATTATTTTGTTGCCGAGCTGCTTGGGTTCAACCAAGAACGTGTGAAGGAGTACACTGAGGAGTACTTTCATGAAAAGGGAGCTGTAATTAAAGAAAGAGCAATTCAATTGCTGACAGAAAGCCATCATCTGCTCTCGATGTCCTATGTTCCAGGGTTATGTCATGTTTGCTGTGTCTGCTTAGATCATTTTCTCTCCTGTAACAGTTCTCGGCAGCCTGGCACTCAGCTACCTACATCCTTGACCCAAATCTATCTCCAAATCCTTTCTGCTTTTATTAGTCGTTGTCAGGAATGTGGATCCTCTGACAATCATACATTATTACTTCTGAGGTATCGGCTTCAGATTGCTAAACTAAGTAAGCTTGCAATGGACGGACTAGAGAGCAGTCGTATAGTATTCTCGGCAAAGGAACTGTCTCCAGAGCTAATGAACTTTGGTGCCAATACTGGAATTCTGTCCCGTGTAGATCTTACTTGTGCAGATGGATCACGAACTTTGGGCTGTGCCTTTACGCACCTGACAATGCAAGAGTTTATGGCTGCTCTGCATCTTATGACGAACCCTGACATCACAGAGTTACAGCTAAAAAAGAAGCTTAACCTGAAAAGTCGATGGACTTCTAAGACTGATCCAAAAACAGTGTTCACAGACTCTCTTCACCTGTATATGTGTGGACTTGCTGCAGAAGCCTGCACTTCAAATCTTGCCCTGCTGGAAGGCAGTGAGAATGCCCAAACCACTGTGCGAATGAGACAAGATGCTGTACTTAAGATTTTGCATCGCTTTGTGGTCAGTAGCCGTCAGACAGGACCCAAAATTATTGAGCTCTGCCGTTGTGCCCATGAGACACAAAACATTGATTTGGCTAAAGCTGTTGGGTCAAGAGATCGTTTTGAGTTGCGGAATATAAGACTCAACCCTGTGGATCTTGATGCTTTGGCCTTTGTAATTTCATTTGCAAGTCAGAGGGTACGTCTGGACTTGGGTGCCTGTCATATTGATCCAGAGAGTTTGAACATCATTTCCAACTGCAAAAATCTGGAATATCTCATGTAAGTTCCGAATCCTTATATTTCTATTTGTTAGAGATCTTTAAAACGTTATTGTAATTAAGTTTATAATAGCGATACAGAAAATACCTTCCATGTAAAATTCTAGATTTTTAAAATATGTTCTCTTTAAATTAATATATATATATTTTTAAAGCAATTTAATAAAAGTATAAAGTTGCTTTAAAGGAAATTTTACAATTTAAAGATCTTAAATTGGCATCTATTCGCACCTTAGGTTAATAAATATATAAACGAACAAAATATTAAATATTCAGTGTAAGAAAATATTGTTCCAAAAGACAATTTGCTAAAGTGTTACACTGATTTATTGGCATAATTACAGGATACTAAAATGCAGGTCTGAGGGCAGAGCAATGAGCAAAGAGACATTGTGCACTTTTCTATACAAAATGCATTTAATTAATCACGAAAATGACTTAAATGATATATTTTATATTATAAAACAGTAAAAATTGCAGTGCTTTAAATAAAAGTTTGTTTAAAAATAGGCAGGGTTAACAATTTCCTCTAAAAATCTCTTTATGTTATTGTGAAATGTACCTATAACATATAACCCAAACTAAACTAAATATGTATTGATCAAAATGTAATGATGACCATCATAGCAAACTATTTCATTTCAGTTTTCGGAGCAGAAAATATGATGACAAGTTTGCCGAAGCTTTGTCTGGTATTCTGCCCAAACTTCAGAACTTGAGACAGTTAGAGTGAGTCTCTTGGTGTAACCTATACTTTCATTCCTTCACTTTTGATTGGAGAACAGTGCATTGTGCATTGTGTTTTACAAATCACTACTTTGTACACAGATTCATCAGTGCTGGCCTCACTAATATCGGAGCTGCCACACTTTTCAAGGCTTTGGAGTTTTGCCCACAAATCACACACCTCAAGTAAGAGACTGCACTCTTACTTTTCAGTATAACTTTTAAATTAGTGCAGCTGTATTGTGCAGTTTACTTTTTAGCCGTTTAGTTTAGTTTAGTTTAGTTTAGTTTAGTTTAGTTTAGTTTAGTTTAGTTTAGTTTAGTTAGTATTAAGTCGACAGTCGAATTATAAATATGGAATGAGAGTGAAAAGGTAATTCAAACTGAATGAATAGAAATGTGTGTTATGTCAGCGTCAGTGATAACTACCTAACAGATGAGAGTGTAAGAAAGATCACAGAGACGATTTCCAAACTGGCTGACCCTCAATCTGTCATGTAAGTGGTTTTACTTGCAGTTTTATTTATTTATTTATTTATTTATTTTATTAGACTAAATGTTAGTAAATTATGGGTAAATTTATATTATTAAGTCCACTTTGGTATATGTAAGTATAATGGTATACGCAGTTGCAGTTTCTATTTTATTTACTATTTGTCATATGCCCTAAATCTTCTTATTAGGTTGGGGAAGAACAACATTTCCATAGAAGGAATATTTATACTTATTGAAAAGATGGCAGCCTTTTCAAACATCACGAAAATCTGCGCAAGGTAGGACCTCTTTTTTGTCAAATTGTATGATTTCATTTAAAAATAAGCTTTTAAAAAATATAGTATCGTTTTGCAACAGATTTTATTGGTGTGTTTTTTCAACAAAACATTACTGTTCCTTTATTTCTATGCTCCTTTCTTTGTTAACAGGAAAAAAGAAATCACCGTACAGTTCTCCCCAAGCTCTGCATAGTGAGTAGCAGCGTGATTAACTGTTAGAATATGTTATTATTGCATTATAGTGTGCACCTGGCATCACTATCACTATTAAATATCCTATTTTAAATTACTAAGCATGAAAAATTTATACACTTTATAGTGGTTTTATATAATAGATAAATGTATAAAAATTTACAAGAATACAAGACCTAAATCCTTAAATTCAATAGCAAATTCTTTGGAAATGAAAGTAAATAAAGCATGCCAAAATATCACTATGGGAATAGTATTTCCAGACTTTAGCACCTTTATTAATATTCCTTTTTTTATTTCCTTAGCACTGCAAACACAGATGATCTACACAACACTAAAGAATCCAAGGAACTGATGTAAGTAAAATAAATATATTATTTTTAAAAATAACATAATAATAACAATGATGATGATAATGATAATAATATTAAAAAACACACACACTTACACACCCACAAATTATACCTTCCTAAAACAATATCTGTTCAATCTACATTCTTTTTATCCAAACAATTAAAGAGTGAGTGTATTTTTGATTATTTGTTCTCAGTCACTAAAAACTTTTAGCCTAAAGCTCCCCCCCCCTTAAGGCATGCATCTGATTAATAAATGAATAAATTGATTAATAAATCTAAGTAAATTATGATAATCCACACAAATTTAGTTCCGCAAAAATATCAAGAGACACAAAATTTTCGCTGAGCATCAAAGTTAGCTCTCAACACCGAAATAAAGGTACTTGTACTCTGTCTTTAAAAAATGGTATTGGTGCATCTCTATTTTTCTTGTATACAGTCATTTTTAGTGCTTGATGTAAAAAACTTGACATTTTGTGTTTTAGCCTGAATGACTGGAATCTGAAATGTACGAATGTGTACAATCTGTGCTCGCTGCTCAGTGGCTACTCATCACTCACTGTTCTAAAGTAAGCCTCATTATATAACACCCAAAAGGGTTTCGAATTTAGTTTTATACTAAAAGTAATCTTTGATTGACAAACATTTTTATTTACTAAAATTATATTGATAGAAACCATTTTTAGTCCATGTATGTTCTAGTATTTTTTCAATTGTGTTTCTGTTTCCTTTCAGTTTGTCCTTTAACTGTCTGGGTAACAACGGTCTAACTGTTCTACTTAAAAATCTTCCTACGCTCCAGAATCTTCAGGAAATCCAGTACGTTATAAATGATTGTAACTGCCATTTGTTCATATGAGCGATATCTATCAGAGTTCTGTTTGTGATGCTATAGTTTTCATTTCTATAAATGTAATTGTAAAATATTGTCTTTCGATGCAGTTTAAGTGAGAATGAAGTGGATATGGAGGGAGTAGTGCTTCTCACAGATTATTTCTGTCTACACAAAGACCTGACTAAAGTAGAAGCTAGGTAACACCAACTACAGCACCAGATATCGTGTTATACAGGGATGAATGTGTTTTAACCTTAATAACGACATTCTATTTGTTTTTAGTCATAACGGAGGAAAGCAACTGGTTTTGACATTTAGCTGTAGCAGAAGGTACTGAGTTGTTTTGCTTCGCAGCTATTTGCTCTGATGTTATGTAAAGTGATGTATATGATTAATAACAGTACATTTTCTGCAGCGATGCATTAACCACAGACAGGTGTGACATTCTGCACAAGAAACTTAGGTGAAATATTTATGCAATTTATTCTGGATTAGTACATTTTAGTAATGATTGGCACAACAGTCATTTTTACTAGCTTTACTGTATATCATTTCAGCCTCACACAGTCTGACATCTACTCCTCTGATATGAAGAAGCTGTGTAAGAGTCTTATCAGCTGCCCAAACCTTCTCGAATTAGAGTGAGTTCACTGTCAGTTTCCCTGATCTATAAATACACAGCAGTAACTTTTCACTATTTCTTAAAAGATTTATTTCCTTATTGTTTTTCTGCTGCAGTTTCTCTCATGGAAACGTAATGGATGACTCTATTGAAAGGTTACTAGAGTTCCTTCCAGGAATGTTGTCTCTCAGACTACTGAAGTAAGGATTTGTTTTCAGTTGGATTAGAAAATCGGTACAAAACTGCAGCATTTGCATCGTAAGATTGCTTTGTTATTTCTTCTTTCAGTTTAAGTCATCTTAACATATCAATGGATAGTGCTGTGTTGTTGGTCCAATTGCTTTCTGATTGCCAGCGCGTTACAGCTATAGAACTCAGGTAATTGATATGATTTATACTATACATCATACCCAGAAATTTAAGGAAACCTTACAAGCACAAATTTGTGCAAAAGGTGTGAGGCTAAGTACAGATTTCCTTGTTGTTATAACACCAGTGTATAAAGCAAATGTATTATTAAGACAGTAAGACGTATTTACCTTCAGCCCAGTTAATCATACCTGGGTATATCAAGAAAAAGTATTCTAGTAAAATATTCAAATTTTATATTGTTATTTTATTTAACTCTGTGCTCATTAAAAAAAAGGTTTTGTAAAAAAAAAAATGGTAAGAGTTAGTTTTTAAGAAGTGTTAGTTAAATTAAAAGGAGATAATTTGGCCATTAGGTTATTAAGTCTGACTGTCAAATATATAAATATACTTGCCTAATTTTGTTGGTATTTGTCCACTCCTCCTCACTCACACACACACACACACACTGCCATTTTAGTCACAGCCTCTTAACCACAGCAGATTTTTCGCCTAACCTGTTTAAGTTTTTTTCTACCGGTGACTCTGTAACTTTGCATCTGTTTCCAGACCACAAGGAGAAGCATTTATTAAGTTTCGCCAAGCCAACACAGAAACTGCAACATGCAAGTGAGTCATTCGAGAAGAAAAAAGACACTGAAACTTTAGCATAATTGCTGAATAACTTTGTTTTCTTTTAACAGGTTAAACCATTTTGAGATAAACAGTGTTAATTTGGCAAAGCTCTGTGTTATACTGGAGCAGTGTCACCGTCTGACTGATCTCGAGTAGGTGTTTTCCAGTACAAAGTCTGTCAGCTATCAGTAATACATTTTAGCAAAAATTAATTTTAATAATGAAAATATAACAATAGAATGTCTTTCCTTTTCTTTTGTAGTCTGTCTAGTAACTCCCTTAACGATGAAGATGTGAAAACCTTTGTTCGTTTTCTGCCCAAGCTTCAGATTTCCAGCTCAGTCAGGTAAAGGCAATGTTTTGGGTAAATTCTGTTAATACATAAATGAGCTGCTGCTGTGCTGAGCTCAACCAGTGTGCAGTCTGTCACTGAATAAACAAAAACAATAACCTACATAACACTTTTGATACAAGATGGTGGTTCCACTTTTTGAGCACCCTGCTTGACCGAGTTAAGCTCTACACTGTATATGCACAAAAATGTAAATTATAATTTTATATTTTTATATTATCTAATAAATTATGTACTTGTATCTGTTTTTTTCTGTATGGAGTACACCATTGACAAGCACCTTTAGAGGTATAGAAACTTTAGCGCTCATCAAACATCATTTAATAAAAAAATTTACATATGCCCCAAGTATACAACATTACTAGTACATTTGTATGTATTGTGGTAATTAGTGTGTAAGTGTGCAGTAGTTGTAGACTAGATTTTCAGTGCATTCAAGGTAATAATATCGTTTATTAATATGAGATTAATATTTTTCCACACTGCATTCAGATGATGCTACCACACAAATGGTGGCTGAAACCCAAATAGTGAGCAGCACGTGTAGATATTCAGATATAACAGTAGTTTGGTGATTGAATTATGAGCAATCCCTGTAATACCTTTAGTTCGAAAGCTTTCTTCTAACTATAAACAAATTATGAAAGATGACACAGTGCTTTAACACCAGTTCCACTGAGATGCATTCATTTCAAAAGCTGTGCAAAACATCCTCACTGGCCATCCTATCTATCATAGTATGTACCATGACACTGTATAAAGACATGTTAGTAGTAAGACAAAAATCAGACTAGTACTTGCTTCTTCCAAAAATCAGACTAGTACTTGCTACACTTTCGCATGGTGTAATTACCTGTTTATTACTTCACAGCCTCCACGATAACAGTCTAACTGAAGTAGGGGCGCTCTTACTGCTGAGTTTTTTCAACTCTTGTGAAAGGGTGGCTGCCGTGGATGTGAGGTAATGCTCTTTTTTTTTCGTGGTGGGATTCCTAACATTTAACAACTGCCTCTGAATATTTGTCCAAGGTAACATATTATGTTATTAAATCTTCTTAGTATTGAAAAGGAGAAGCAGAAGGTATTGATCAGCTTTGTGCAGAAGAACTTGACAGGCAAATCTTTCAGGTAGGTGCAGCTTAAAATGAAAGAAAGTGAAGATGCTTTATAGTAATTTAATGCATGATTTAGTTTATTTTTTGTTTCTGTTTCACCCTGGTTAATTGTTCTTTATTTCTTTTTACTTTCTTTATGTTTAAATGCTCCAGTCTGAGCCATTGTTGTTTTAAGTCAAGCCATTTGCAAAATCTTGTCATAATACTTACTGGTTGTCCCGAACTGGAACTCAAGTAAGATATAATTTTTTTTACTTATTTTCATATATTAAATAAAACAGTGAAATAGTATAGAGTGTAAAATAGGTATGTGTTGTAGTAGTATGATTTGCACTTCTCCTCTAGGTTGTCATTCTGCACTGTGCAAAGTCAAAACCTAAACTTTCTGCTGAACAGTTTGGCTAAACTGAACTCAGTGCAAACTCTAGAGTAAGAAACTTAACCACATATTCACGTTATTATTACTCATATGCTGTACATATATTTTATGTTACATTATATTTCATTTTAATAAATCATTTTGTTGTTGTACTTTTCTAGGCTAAGAAGCAATTCTTTAAATACTGAGGCAGTTAAGCAGTTGGTTAGTGAGTTGTGTAGGGGTAATAACAATCGAACAATTCGGTGAGCATGACACAACAGGTCAGGATATTTGCCAGCTTTATTTAAAGTATGTCATGTGACTAAAGCTGCTTTTGTTGTTTGCGTGTTAGGATAATGGAACCCTGGATCAAAGGCGAGGTTGCAGTTGGCCTCGTGGCATGCTGCCTGCAACTGAATCCACAAATAAACGAGATCAGGTGCGTCTTCGCCTGATTTCTCTAAAAAAAATTTTTGCTGCCTGTATAATCTTCCTCACAGTGGCTACATCCCTATCCAATTATACACAATTAGACACATGCATTTACACACCAATTTATGCCACTAATAGGGTTTAGGAGCTTTTATCCAGCTGCACATACCTACTGAAGTCACTAAAACCCTCTGGTTTATCTCAATATCCTTAACCTAGACATGTTTTTATATTGAAATATTTGGATTTCTGCTATAAGCCAGCCAGCATTTTATTATAGTAATAAAATTAAATAATAGAATAAAATAATATTTATTATTTCTACACAATAATTCTGCTTTGTTTGATTTGTCTGTTAATGTATATTTGCGTAGGTAGGATTATATATGTTTATCTATCAAAAAACTGTACAATTGTTTGTTTAGAAACTACTGAACTAAGTCCTTATTTAGAAATGGTGTGTAAACACAAAAATAGAGCTATAACTCATATAAAATTTCCTTGAAAGAAATTGAAGAGAATTCTTGGATCTGTACTTGATCCTGTTACGATGAATAGGTTTGAGTTTGAATGTAAGTAAAGTTTATTTAAGAAAGTCCAACATAAAAAAGATACAGAGTAAAAAACATTAAAACACAAAACATAAATCTACTCTAACAGAACCTGACCTGACATGAATAGGACATAAACATGGACATGAACCTGAAACATAACTTGACATAGACATCAACCGTAACACTCGACAAAGCAAGACGAAGACTAACCTGAACACAGTGAGGAACACATGACCAAAATAAACCAATGGAAACATGACACATCACATAACAAAACCACATAACAAAACATTATACAACATTGAGCACGTGGACTAGAACAATGACACATGAAGTCTTGCTGTTGTCCTCCAGTGGCTCAGCAGAGCAACGCGCCGGTAAGCCTGACTTGTTTTTTAAATTATCACAATTTAATCATTATAATAAAATAAGCAGCTTCATTATAACCTAACATATAACATTATAAGCCAGATCAGCAGTTTCTGAAACACTCAATCTTAACACCTACAACATTATTGCCACATATGATTGTTGATTAGATAATAACATGAATGATTAGGTACTTAAAACCAGTGAGTGTATAAACAGTTATATTGTCTTGCTTACTTTCAAGAGCGAGTTGTTGCCAGTGTCTTTATATTATTTACAGGTAAATAAAAATACAAGCTTTTTATCCATCTATTTTTTATCGAATGTGTTTTTGCAGAGTTGAAAAATCATGGCTTAACATTTCTGTTGAAAGCCTCACCTCGGCTCCGTAAGTCCCAAAGCTTCTAAATGTGTGGTGAAATAAACACACACACACACACACACACACACACACACACACACACACACAGAATTAAATTCTACAGCATAAACGTCCACTTTAAATAAGTTAAATGTTTCATTGTATTGTGTATTTTTTGTTATTTTTTCATTTTCTTTTCTTTTATTATTTTCTTTTGTTCAGTCGTTATAACTACACTATTGTTGATGAGAGAACTAAAGTTTTGTTGTACGCCCTATGTGAAATGACAATGAAGACAAATTATCATTATTATTTATTATTATTATTATTGTTATTATTAATTATTAGTTATTATTATTATAGTATTATTATTATTATTATTATTATTATTATTATTATTATTATTATTATTATTATTATTAAAGTAAGGAATAAAATATGAGTAAGAAACGAACATTTTATGCTGTTATAAGACCATATTGCATAACATAGTGGTGTAATGATACCATAAAATTTATACTTTTTTACAACTTGGTATCAATTTTAGAATAACATTACATCCTGCACTTTTCTCTTTTAGACTCTCTAATGCGAACGGAAATTTCTCCCTGTCCGCTGTGCACTCTATAAGGTGAGATGTTTTAGATCTTGTATGTAAAAATTATATAGGGTCCCCTGTTCCACATAAAAAACGTATCTAATTAAAAAAAAATAAGATTACTCATTAATAAGCCATTAGTAATTATATTTATACACCTATTTATAAATATACTAAGTGCATGTTTTCTTCTTTTTTTCTCAGCTTTGACGACTGTAAAGTTGAGGGACAGCACTTATACACACTGCAGCCGACTGTCCAAAAGTGTTCCTCTCTGCAGCAGTTACAGTATGCTATATAACGAAAAGCCCTCAATCTATGCATGCTTTCTGTATAATTAATTATTTTTTTGGTCAAGGTTCTCTCAGCTGACTATGGGTGCAGATGGTGCAGAGTTTCTCTCGTCGGTTCTCCCCTCATTAAAGAATCTCAAGATCCTAAAGTAAGAAAAGTTTTAGACTCTGTAAATACGTTCTAGTTGAGGTCAACTTGTTATAAACTGCTTTTATATGTTTCCACAGTCTTACATCCAAGGGTGGAAGCGGAGATGAAGCTGTAATATTTGCATTGCAGCATACACAAAAGCACCTGGAACAGCTGAGGTCTCACATGCCTATTTTAATGCAAATTTGTTGTTTGCATTACATTCAGAATTATTTTTGTCTCACTAATGCAAAATGAATATTTAGATTTTACACTGGTTTCTAAAATGTTACAAATGTCTTCTAGCTTGTCCCGTTATGTAATTAAAGACAGTGGAGCTGCAGTACTCGGTAATGCCCTGCAAGGTTTGACGAGAATGAGATCAATCAGGTACGAACATAGTGATTCATAACATTTGTCTTGAAATTGTCTTAAAACCTGACTGATGTGATGTTTAGGCCAGCTGTTTATATTTTATTAATCCACGTCCGTTACTTTTCAGTCAGCCATGTAGCATGTCCAGAACACAAAACTATATAATAGAGTTATTACTAAAAGTTGACCTTTGTTGGATATTTAGTTGGACAAATAAAACAAAGACACTACTGTCAAAAATATTATATGATAAAAAATAGCTAGAGAGAAACTGATATAACCTTATAAAGAATTTGATGTTGACTCTGACTTACAGTACACTCTTTATACAATACACAGCCCTTAGGTGTGGCTAGTACAGAAGAATATCTTACCTGATAGCTGTTCCGATATCTTTATAAATAAGACATTTATCTTTACAACTCATTCCTGCTCTTCTTTATCCTTTTAATTTATATCTGAAACCGGAACCTACCAACTATTGACCATCAGATCCAATTGTGTTGTATAAATATTCTGTACCAAAAGTTAAGAAAGAAATCTTTTGTAAAAGAGATGTTTTACTCTAGGTACACTGTGTTTCTGTGTTTAATCTAGTCTCTCACAGTGCTTGGATTGTACAGCAGCAGGAGGGCGTGATTTGGTCCGTGGTTTGGTCCAATGCCACTCTCTGGAGGAAATTCAGTAAGTTACCTTTCATTCTGCCTCACTCTAAACGTGTATAATGTAATAAGCAGATGTTAATGTAACTATTAATCTGGTGCTGAATACCTGTGAATGAACAATTAAAGATTGATGTAAGCGGTGTTGCATTATCTGTGGTATTCAATAGTGACACACTTACAGAAAGTCTGTAGAGCAACAACAAAACTAAAGTAAAGATGGCTGAGGTCTAAACTGTCATTATAGCTATTCTCACTTTATAAAATCTGTTCACCATGGTGTAATCTGTCTTTTAAGACTAGAATCTTTAGAACTAGATGAAGAAAGCTTTGCTTGCTTTGCACAAGGCCTTCAGATGATGACATCACTCAAGAAGATTAGGTAAGTCCACTAATCAGTTTTTTTATGTACAATACCAACAATATATGTAGACAAACATTTGTGTTACGGTGAGTTTATGTTTCAGCTTGAATAATAAGACAGCCTCGAAAGACGGCACTGGGGTTCTGTGTCTGCTGGCTGGTCTGCACACTTTGATTAAGATAGAAGAGATGGAGTAAGTATGATTCAATTTTCTTTTCTCTATTAATTTACATTTTTTCATTTACAAAATTTATGCTTTACATAACCTACATTAGTTCTGCAAAAATCTTCGTCACACCTTTTTTACTCTCGCACTATTTCCTGGACCTGATACTAAATTTAGTACATCAAATTGATATGAAAGCTTTTTTGAAGTCTATATGCTATCCAGAAAATTGGGCAGAGTAGTTGGGGTTTGCTTTATGTGACTACAGGTCAGACTGCATCATTTAGGAAAGCGAACTGTTCTTTCAGCAGACCGGACACAACAAGAAACAACATTTCTTCAAGATTAATATTTGTATTATAGTCATATTATCATTATAATAAACAGTATAAGAATAATAAATATTGTCCTATTTCTAGACACTTGTACTACTTTTAAGATGGAACTAGTTTTGTTCTATTGGAATAATTTATAGACATTTTAAATAATCTATTGAAAATTTACAACCTTTAATTATTTTTAGGTACAGTTTTTCTAAAAATTATTTTCTAGGAAAATCTATTTGGCAAAAAAAATTAGTATGCTTTACCTTTTCTTTTCTGTTATTCTATAAAAACTACAGCATACATTTAACTCTCTGAAACATAATTTTATTTGTAAATATATTTGCACAATTACTTTACAAATAATCGCATACTCACTTACAAAATGACTCACTTACAAAAGTTTAGGGCCTTGCTCAGCAGAAGTAACATGGTGATACAATATTTCTGTTAGCAGTCCAACGCCCTAACCACAGCAGTACCACTTTCCAAAATCGTTTACACACTCAGTAAGGTCAAGTTAGGTTACACCTAATAGCGAGCTGCACACAATCACAAAACAGACACTATTCTAAGCGCGGGATCAACTAAGGAGCCTGGCATTGCTACTTGGTGCAAATGCTACCTTTGCACTATAAAGTAACCATGAATAATAAAAACACATGTTTTATGTTTAAGCAGGTATGTCTGTAGGCTTTAACTGACGCAATAACATCTAAAACAATAAATAAAATACAATAAATTTATGCAAACAAGATTGTGACAAAATGTAATTTAAATTGATACATTAAAAACATTAAAGTAATAACAATACTGTCATTTTTTATGTAATGCCAAGGTTATATATAGTTTATTTAGATTAAATATGAAGAATGTGCAAAAAGCCTGTACATGCTATATTTTCTGCCAGGTTGATTGGGTTGATAATAGATGATCAAGGGATTGAAGAGCTTGTGAAACACATCCCTAAATTGACCGGACTACGAAAGATAAAGTAAGCAGCCATTTGGAATTATGTTTTAAGTCAAAGTTTGTTTTATGGATGAGAAATACACTCTATAGCTCTATAGCTGATACCTTACTAGCATGCCACCAAAATATATTTGTATGTAGGGCTGCCACTAGCAATTTTGGGCCCCCATGAAAGAATAGATTTAACCTATTCCACACCAAACATATGATTACATTACTGCTACCAATTTCAATAACTCCAATACAAATTCTAATACCTCGGATCTGGAAGGATTTTAGATGTTATCCAGATGTGCATACTTGCAGAAATATTTCAACGTATGTAGCAGGGACGCCACTGGCAATTTTGAGCCCTATGAAAGAATACGAAGTGTGGCCCCAATACCACACCTATTCCACACTGTTACCACTAATAAAACAGTTCTCTGGGGTCTCTCATGGTGCTAGGAGCCTTAGCAGTGCCACGTTTGCATGTTAGTAGTATTACATTATTTCTTTATAGCATTTGACAGAAGCCTTTTTTCAGAGCGACATACATTTGTCTATTTATCCCTCGCTCAGGGATATTAGTAAACGTTAAACCAAATCTAGAATAGGGTGTCTAAACAACACATACGAAAATAATGCTTAGACGTTCCAGTACTTTTTCAATGTATTGTATGTAGTAGTGATGAAACGGCGGCCTCTAGTGGGGGATGATTAAACTTGCCACTCACGACCCAAAAAGATGCCAGTCCAACACATTAACCACTGTACTACCATCTCCCACTTCCCACTTCTTATTATAAAAGACGACTATATCTCTGTCTCTCTCTTTGTCTTGTGTAGTCTGTCTGAGAACCGTCTAAGTGACCATGCTGGAGAAATGTTGGCGAAAGCGCTGTCCAACTGCAGATCACTGCAACAAATAAAGTAAAATGAAAATGGTCACTGTTTCCTTCTTACACAATATTTTTTTTGTATTATTTCTTTAAATGTCTCTCTTATATGTTTTGTATGTTCAGTCTTTCCAGAAACAACTTCAGGAACAGTTTTGCTGCTGCACTGGGACAGGTTCTTCCATCCCTTCCAGAGCTTTCTGAACTGAAGTAAGTTTATTATTGCTCTAGAGACCAATTATGTGAGTTAAAAACCTAATAATGTAAAGCTTTTAACACTTATTTTGTAACATTATGATAAAGGTTGTAAATCCACTTTTTATTCTTATTTAGTGTCTTAAGTATAATTTAAATACTGTATTAATATGCTACTCAAATGCTCAGGTTTAAAGTAGGGCTACAATGATCTGATACTCAGTATCAGAATTAGTCCAATACTGGACAAAAGTATTGGATCAGATATCATAGGAGTTGAGAAGTATAATCTGATCCGACACAAGACCAAATCATAAACTGATGTCAAAATGCAGCAGGCTAAAAAGTTTAAAAGGAGGAAAACTTTATCAAAGCTAAAGATGTGGAATATCTTTCAAAAGCTTTCATTATTTTGATTCAAATTATTTAAACCATTTAAAGAACACAGCAGGAACAATCAGCGTTTTTGCCATATCGACAAACACACCTTACTAATGTATTTACACCCAGGCAATATATATGTAGCCCATAACACATTCATATGTCAATAAGCAACCACAAAATAAAATATTTTTAGAAAGTAGCAAATGCAGCTGCAGCTGAACGCTGTAATTTTTCTTGGTGTTAACAGTTTAATTTTTTAAGAGTGAGAAAAAGGTGGTATTGTCTCGTTATCAGTATCGAAAAAATTACTTAAGTTCATTATATTGGTTTCGATACCAGACAAATAAAGTGCTACTGATCCACCCCTAGTTTGAATGCTATATTAGTTGTATAGTAGTGTTTCTAATTTTTCCACTACCCTTTTGCTCCATTAAAGCCTCTCTGAGAACCAGATCGGTTCAGAAGGGTGCTCAAGTCTCTGTGAAGGTCTGGTTAGCATGAAGGCACTGAAAAAACTACAGTAAGATGATATGTCATGTTTTCTATATGATGATAAAAATAAATAAGTTAAAAATATTAACAATAAAATGCAATTTTTAGCCTATTTTAAGTTTGTTGACCTTTTGTTATTTTTATATCACAACATGTCCCAGACTTTGTATTTCGTTCGTATAGTTTTATATAAATCCTTGTCTTGCAGTTTGACCTCCATTGGAACTGCAGACTTGGTCAATGTTGCCTCTTGTCTCAAACACTGTACCTCTTTAGAGGACATCAGGTACATATGACGATGATTTATAATCTCAAAAATTCATTTTTTTCATCCATAACTCATATTTACCTTCTATCCTGTGGTTTTGCATGTTTTTGTCCAGCTTGGCTTGGAATAAATGTAAAAATGATGTGGCTCTGAAACTGGCTGAAGTTCTGCCAGAATGCAGTAAACTGAAAAGACTCGAGTAAGTATTTAAATCAATCGACTGAGGCTACAGAACTTGCATATTAAGATTTATATTTTTGAGCAAAACACAGATGGTCACAGTAACTATATTATAATATTATACCACTACTATTATCTAGGCAGCTGAATGCTGAAATTTAATTAGTCAGTATATTATTTCCATATAAAAGCACAGGTTCTCCCAACTGTAACATAAATGATAAGTTAATTTTAATGATGATGTAAAACGCTTCAAGGTACACTCACAGGAACAGTAACAGTAGTTTGCTTGTCGAATACTAATTTCATCCTGGCATGTTATTTATTTTTAGAACATTACGATATGTTACATTGTTTTATCCATATTATAAACATTATTTTTACATAGTTTTACTATGTTTTATTATAAAACTATAAAGTTCCACTGTTCTAAACCGTTCTGTTTCTTTGTTCTGTGTTGTATATTATAGAAATTAAAATAAAGTGAAAAGTGGTAGCTCGGTGGTTAAGATGTTGAGCTGCTGATCGAAAGATCATAAGTTCAATTCGCAGCACCACTTAAATGCCACTGCTGGCTTCTTGATCCAGGCCCTTAACTATCCCATAAAGAGAAATATAATAAAATGTAAGTCGCTCGGAATTCTACTTAATGCTAGAAATGTGATCTAATTTTTTTTACAGTCTGGAAGCTAATATAATTAACACAGTAGGAGCCAAGGCCCTCGCCGGATGTCTGCAGTTTTGTACTTGGATTGAAATAATCAGGTAATATTAAAGATATTAAATAAAGACTAATCTGGATTATTTGTGTTAATAATACATAAGCTGTTTATTTACTTATTTATTTCTAAGTGTGATCTTTTTGTTAAAAGGCTTTGGAAGAATCCTATCCAAAAGGATGATCCGGTTTTAAAGGACGAGAGGTTGAATTTCTCCTCAACCTAATGTAACGCACAGTTTTAAATTATGTCTTTATTTGGGTTTTTTTGTGTGTGTGTGTTTATATTTGTATTTATGCCTTTTTGTGTTATTTAGAATATGAAGATCATTTCTTTACACTCATTTGGAGAACACATTACCTCACTATTCCAAACATTAAACCATGCTACCAATTCCACAGTTTATCTGGTTGTCTGGGATTATGGGGTTAATGGAAGTGATGTAAGCAATTGATTTTTGCACCTTAACAGATTGTCAACCTCTATAAAGCCAAGCCTGCATGATTAGAGGCATAATAACCACCAGTCTTAAGAAGCACAGTACCGTGGGCTTCTAGTTGGCACAAAAATACATGGGAAAAAAGTTGCCCTTAAGCATCTGTTGAATGAAGCTTGGGAACTTCTCGAGCTTTCAGTCTTTTATACTCAGTATCTATTATTCTGTATAACTGTGAGCATGCAGATTGGCTGTGAGATTATCAGATTTACAGCACTAATAAAGGCAGCTTATAAAATTGATCACCTGAAACAGAATCTAATTCTTCTCTAGTGTCCATCCATTAACCCATCTAAGGCTTCCTCCTGGTTGTGTTCTCCTAAAAATCCTATATTTATTTCTGTATCTCTTTATTTAAAAACTTTTGCACTGAAATGATCCTTTGCTCGGTATTAAAGTAACACTGAATGTCCGTATGATGTTTGGCATTTGGATCTAGATTGGTTAACTTTTAATGAGGTAAATATTCCACAATACTCCAGCTTGTCAATAAAGCTCTGATAAAGTAAGTCTGCACTGTTATTTATTTATTTGACATTATTTTACTGAACTAATTACAAACTGTGTACACTGCTGTGTGTGTTCTGTGGATTCTTCCTATCTTTCATATAATTCAACTGTGCTATAGAGTTTTAAATGTAGCCCTGTAAATGTTTGGCAAGGTATTTTTTCCCACTGCTAATTTTACCCTGGTGCCTTAAGCACAATTCTTGTCGTAAATGGAGAGAAAGATTTGGAACCCACACTAAAGGACCCGTGCCAGTGTGTTTGGCTCTTTTGGATTGAAGTTAACTAGTAGTCTAGTACTCAACATTTCAAAGCTGCTAATACAGAAGGCTGGTATTCCCTTAAGCTGTTCTGCAAATTTTTACATTTTGCTGCTTGGGACAGTCACTTTGGACAAGTTTATCCTTTCCATACATCTTTGATAGCATTGAGTGACCCAGCATAAAGAATCTGAAGAAAGCTGAAACTGTGTTTGGGCAATCATTTTCTAACCTGACAGAACTTGATGGGTTCTATCAACATAAGATGGGAAAAAGATGCATGCTAAACATACTGGCAATCTATCATCACTTAATTCTAAAACGCTGCATAACATTTAAGCCGTTTAGCAGACAGCCTTATCCAGGGTGACTTACATTTTATACAACTGAGCAATTGGGAGTTAAGGGTCTTGTTTGGGGGCCCAGCAGTGGCTACTTGGTGATGTTGCTTATGGTTAAGGTGTTGGACTGCCAACCTGAAGATTGTGGGTTTGATTCCCAGCTTCACCAAGCCACCACCACTGAGCCTTGGAGATAAATGTAAGTCACTTTGGATAAGGGCATCTGTCAAATGCTGTAAATGTGAACCCTGATCTTTCAACACCTTCTCTATATTCACCTCGGATTTATTACCTCAGATTTAAACCAGAGCTTTTGTTGTGTATGTTTTTTTATTCTACCGCTAGATGGCAGTACAGTCACGACCAATCGCATATGATTTATATATTTCACTTATAAAAATAAACATTTTATTTCCCTTTTTTTTTTTATCAGCGTGACTAATTTAATTAATGGAGTACATGACACGAAACGGGGTGACACTAATGACGGAAACCATCGCTATTCTTCAGGGTGTATTAAAAAACAATGATAAGACTTAAAACGTTTATACATGTAACACACACAACACCACACACACACAATTGCAATTAAAAAAATTAAAACAACAGGCAAAACAATTATAAGAGCTTAAAAACGTTTACGACTTGTATCAACAAGTGGTTCAGTTCAAACAAATTAAACACAACAATGGCTTAAAAAAAAATTTCAAAAAAATTATAGGCTATCAAAAAAATTTAGTATAAATAGACGATCTTGGTAACAAGTGGTTCAGGTTTCAGGTGTGAAGACTTTCCTCTCAATCCCCCTTAATGGCCAGTCAGTAACCCGTGCACAATTTCTGTTATTAAGGGTGGGTGTGTGTGTGTGTGTGTGTGAAAGTGTGAGAGAGGGAGCCCTGTGTGCAGCACTGTGCTAGAGGAGTTGGAAGAAACGTGTGAACCGCAGAACTCGTTTGCAGCCTTGCAGCAAAGCCGTGAATGGGGAAGAGAAATAAGCGCGCGCCGCTCTAAATAAACCATCCGCGTGAAAGAACTTCAGTCCGTCTGTACAGGCTGCCACATCACAACCCAGCACCGTAGAGGGAACAGCTTTATTATTTAAGTAAAGCCGCTGTAAAGAGCGAGAGATAAAAAACAAAGAAAGAGTAAAGTCGCGGAAGGAAAGTAGGCAGCGCGCGAGGACACGAGCTTTAAGCGGTGAGTGATGGCTGTTTGCAAAATAACTGACGCGCGCATTCATAAGCGGTGTATGTAGGTTTATGCAGGGTTTAAGGCGTTGGCATTGAGGAAAGAGCGCATGATAATAGTTTAAAAACACCGCCTAATCTCGTTTTGGTTGGAAATTAAAAAGAAAGCGGAACAGTAAACATCTGGACAGATATTTACGCTTATTAACATCTGGAACTAAAAGTAGGATGTTTGAAAGACAGTTTTTAGCAGGTTTCAGCCACATTTGTGTTGTGGTTGGTAAAATTTACTTCTAAATGTGTTATGTCGCAGAAAAATGTATACACCAAGGAAATAAGTATATATTCTCTTCTTCTTCTAATTAATTACAATTTTGTTAAACGATTGCACATCTGGACATCAAGCAGTGTGGAGAGTGCGGTGCAGTGCAGAGGAATGACGACACGCTCTATAAACTATCATTCATTGAATAAGTTACTGCGATTCACGCTCGTGCGAACAGAACTAAATGAATTGAAAATAATGTGCGATGGTTTTTCAGTGCAAAAATGCATCCGAATCGGTAACCCCCACCCCCCCCCCCCATGCATCTTTAATCCAGCACTGTGCAAAAGCCACTGTTGATGTTGTGACATAAATATTTTTATTTTCCGTCTCCAGAGACAAGTAAAGTTTACAGAAAACTCCGATAAAACACTACAGCATAGTTTCAATGCAAAAGAAAAAAAAGGTTTGCACATTGACTACACGTGTTAACAGGAGGTGACACAGAAGTCAGCCGCATGTTTTAGCTGTAAAATAGTAATTCAACACTTAGCTGGAAATAAAGAAGTGGAAGTGTGTTGAAGCTCGAGACCCTATTTTTACATTTATATTTATTTATGGTATAGGAGTATTCAATGCCAGAGCTCTGTTACAGTGTGCCAGCTGGTACGTCTTTGCATTTTGTACAACTTGTTTGCATTTAAATAAAATAGTATGTGAAATAGCCCAAATAATAAAATAATAAAATGTAAAAAGGAAGGAGATAAATGTAAAGGTAATGTAAAATGTAAAGGTAGCACTTCTGGACATATAGGCCACCATTGCTGTATAGTTTACAGAGAGCAACGCTGTTAATGCATCCTTTCAATTCTATACAATATTTTCAACGTTTTAACTCTCCATTCAGTGCTTTTATTGTGTTCTGGAAAATTTTAAAACATTTTTACATGTGGGTTTATGACCTTATGTCATCATTTCTACAATCCCAGAATAACCTTTTAGTTATTACAACATCCCATTTATACACTGCTGTTTGTCTAAAGAACAACATTGTTTAAAAAACATAAGTGGTTCCCACATTATACTGTAACATGACATTGATTTGCAGGTCTTGTGGGAAGTTCTGATTTCTGCAAAAGAAATTAAGAGAAAGCAGAAGCTGGTGGAATATTTCAGAAGTGAATAATACGGTTATATCAATATTTATTGATTTTGGATTGTTTTAGAGAATTTTGTTGTTGCCATCATTGCTGCTGCCCTAATAGTTATACATAATTGTAAATGTACATTTCAAACTAATGTATACTCCTGTAATGCTGCCTTGTTACATTTTGCATTGTTCAAAGTATTTGTTGCACTTTACAAAAAAAATAAATTTTATGTTCTCCCCGTGCTTGCGTGGTTTATCTGGGTTCCCGGTTCAAAAAAACACACACTTTCTGTCCCAAAACATGTAGTTTGGATGTTTTGATGCTTGCGTATTGGTAACTCGGGTTCTTCTCGGTGTTTCCCACATCCCAACCGAGTCCCAGTGAGTGTAAGTGTGGTAATGTGTGGAGTTGGTAATTGTAATTGGTGACCCTGTCCAGGGTGTCCCCCTGCCTTTCACCCGTCACCCATGTGTGACCTGAGATGAGGGAATGTCCCCCTCACTGCCTTTCACCCTTTCACCCATAATTACTAAAGAATAACGCCCAATTGTAATCTACTTGTAGGGAATTGGCGGGTTAAATACAGAAGATTAATAAATAAACTTTAATAATCCTTGTGAAATAAATAAACTTAAAAGAAGTGATTACAAAAGATAAATACAAAAAAAGTAGTAGTTTCTGAGAAAAATTAACTTAATTGCTGACCGAATAAATAATTATGAGCTTGATTTACAACTCAATGATATTATTAAAAAACATGTATATGGTAGAAAAATTATTGCTGCGAATTTAGCTGAAAAAATTATTGCTTTCCTTTGTACTAAATGCTTATGAAGTTTAGCCAAGACAAATGCAAAAGTGCAGTTGTTATTGCTTGTACAGTATAAACAAATAACAGTTTTAAACATATAGTTTGTAGGGCATGACATTTAACCAAAGCTTCTGTTTCGGCAGTGCAGTTGTTAACAATCACACAAACCTAACCTACCTACCTAAAACATTCGAAGAAGAACGTTCCTGGAAAATGAAAACAGTCTGGAGCCAAATGAGAAGGAAGCATGAAGTTTCAGAGCTTAGTGGGCTCAAAAGATTCAGAGGTGTACAGATAGATGGGGTGTTGGGCAGATACATTTTAGTTCGATTCTGCCAGTTTAATCCGTGTACAGAACCTTCTTAACCTCTTACAGGTTTGTTAACCACAGGTTTGTTGGGTGTGGAAACAAACGTCTACACTACACTTGTGATTTTCTGTAAAGCTGCATGATGTTACACATACTCTGTAACTAGGATTGCCGCCTTTTACCATTACCAATTACCATTACAATAAATAGATTATAGCATAGGGCACAGATGAGTAGTTAATGATTAAATGATTTACTTCGTTACATTTCTGAGTAGATTCTTTGGGAAAAAATGTACCTTTTAGGAGTAGGTATAACTGGCCCTACTATTGGTACATTTACGGGGGGAAGTTAAGGTGGTCATGGTGGTTAAGGGGCTCAACCTGAAGGTTGTGGGTTACCAACCTTGAACCGAAGGTTGGTGACTGGGCTCAATTCCCAGCTCCACCAAGACACCACCACTGGGCCCCTGAGCAAGGCCCTCAACCCCCAGTTGCTCAGCTGTATAATAAGGAATACTGTAAGTTGCTCTGGATAAGGGTGTCTGCCAAATGCTGTAAATGTACTCTCACTTAAGTTAATTTTTAATTGCAAAAATTCGCTTTTACTTCATTAAATTTGATGTCGTTCCTCCGTTACTGTTAAATGTTAATTCTAAAAATGTAGCTTTAACAATTAGTTTCGCGAAAGGCTGCATTTGTTTGAAGTATGTAGGCGAAGCCCGTTCGTATTTTAAAGCACGCTCATTTTGGAAAATAATGGCCAAAGAAAAGCGAGAATATCAGTGGAGACAGGCCACCCATGGACTCACTTTCAATTAATTTTTTCCATTCTGAGAAATAATAAGAACAGTTACATAATGTGATGCCTTTTATGTGCACCAAAACAAGTTGACATATCAGCGTATGGAGTTACGGCTCCGACCTGAGAAAATGTTGCAGTAGGTTTCATGATAATGACTATTTGAGAGGGATTTTGCAACTAAAATCAATTAAAATCTCACACATTGACTTTTTTGACATGTATGTTATATAGTCGATTGTTAGTATTTTTTTTTAGGGTTTAGGATTTTTGCCTAATTTGATCAAAACCAAAGGAACTAGTATCTCTACTTGAGTTGTCTCATCATTTGATACTTAATAACTCTTACTTAAGTAACTGTAAACTTTAATACTTTTACTTAAGTAATTATTTTTTATAAGTAGTTTTACTTGTACTAAAGTAATTTTTTTGACTCTACCCACCTCTGATTTAGGAATGTGATTGATTTATTTACATTTTATAATAATTATTTATGAACCCAAAGATAGGATATCAAATCTAATGTAAACAATCAGAATATTATTGAGGTGATAAGAAAACTGTCATTACACTATCTATCAGAGGAGATGCTTGAGGTATGATGAATTGTGAGACAGTGATCTGATGTTGCTCTCCCGAAGTACAGTATTCTGTTGCATGTCTGACAGTCCATCGTGCACCACAGAAAACACAGACAAATTGCGTAACTGTCTTGATACCCACTTCCACTGACACTTTCCAGTCATGCATTTAATTTCTTTCACCCTCGTTTGTACTTTCGGAGCTGCGCACAGATCTGGAGCTGAGACCTGCCATCGACTCTCTTTCTAAAGCTGCTGAGCTTCACCATCAGGGGACCCGGCCCCCCTTTGACCCTGATTAGCTGTGGCCTGAACCTGATGGCAATAAACAAACCAATTATACTACGATGATGCTGCAGAACTCGAAGGCACTATTTAATTCTTAAGCGAATAAAGGGTTTTAGGTAATAAGAGAGAATGTAGGGTTTAGGGAATAGAGAGTTAAGAAAATAAAGGGTTAAGGGAATAACAAAGAATAAGAGGGAATGTAGAGGATAGGGAATAGAGAATAAAGGTTTTAGGGAATAAGAAAGAATAAGAGGGAATGTAAAGTTTAGGGAAAAGAGAGTTTAGAGAATAAAGGGTTTAGGGAATAACAAAGAATAAGAGGGAGTGTAGAGTTCAGGTAATAGATGGTTAAGAGAATAAAGTTTTTAGGGAATAAGAAAGAATAAGAAGAAATCTAGGGTTTAGGGAATAAAGGTTTAAGATAATAAAGGGTTTATGTAATAAGAGGAAATGTAGGGTTTAGGAAATAGAGGGTTAGGAGAATAAAGGTTTTAGGGGATAGGAAAGAATAAGAGAAAATGTAGGGTTTAGGAAATAGAGGGTTAGGAAAATAAAGGATTTAGGAAATAAGAAAGAATAAGAAGGAATGTAGGGTTTAGGGAATAAAGGTTTAAGAGAATAAAGAGTTTATGGAATAAGAAGGAAGAAGAAAGAAGGTAGGGATTAGGGAATAAAGGTTTAAGAGAGGGTTTATGTAATAAGAGGGAATGTATGGTTTAGGTAATAGATGGTTAGGAGAGTAAAGGTTTTAGGGAATAAGGACGAACGTAGGGTTCAGGGAATAGAGGGTTAAATACTGGACGATTTCATATTTTAAGGGACCGTGGCAACCCTACCTGTGTTTAGACGAAGGGGTGTAAGAGAAAAGTGTACACTCAGGAAAGAAGGTACAAAATTGTACATTTGCTTATCACTGTGTTGGTAATTTTAGTATCCATACTATAATTTCAGTTGCATTCAGCCTGCTTGTCTGGATCTGTGTTGATGAATTTTTACAGAGATTGAGTTGTACGCTATGAGCAGAAGTCAGATGACAAAATTTCTTTTAACCCGCAGTGTAAATCTGCTGTTCGGGGGTTTATGGTCTCACACATCACAGCCATTACCCTCTAATGCATATGGCACAGAAATCTAAAAAGACTTTCAGGATTTTTTAAGTAAATCTGATTCTCTTAAAATTCTGGGAAACATGTATGTTGTGTTTTATGATAAATGTTAAATGCTGAATTATTTGACATATTTGAGGTTTAAGATATATATTAACTTATAATAATTTTTTATAAACAATTTATAGCTGCATTTTGTTTAACAAAAGTCATTTCGGTATCGCACTGTGATATGGCATGTGATATGGCATCCACAAACTAATGGCTATATAGCGTATGTCAGTAGCCAAGGATTATACACCATTCCATGCATTTTATTGTTGATGCCCGCATCTTTTACATTTTTACTGTTGTTTTATGCAGCATTATTATCCAATGTGTAAGCTTTTCATACAATTGCAGATGAACAGAGTACTAATAACAGCTAATGACAGATCGACGAATATTGCGCTGTTGTTACATTAGTTAGAATTAGCGTCTGCACGATGCCTGCATGATGAGCGTATTATGCAGGCATCATGTAGGCAAACATTAATGCTAGACTGCAGCAGAACGACCTAGCCATGTTAACGCTTCTGCCAAAATGTGAAAATGGAAAATGAAATGAAAGTTAAATGGATTTTTCGTTCATTTAACTTTCATTTCATTTTCCATTTTCACATTCTATTCCATTTCAATGAATTTGGAGTATTGCGTATGCATTTCCTAAGCAATAGATTTTATAAGCCAAAAATGAGTGTGAAATTTCAGGAAATTCCGGATGCAGACAGGTGAGTAAGCATAATACTGGCTGTAATGTAAGTAATTAAAGCATGAGCTAGAGTTTCCACTATGACCACAGATGGGTGGACTTTAGCTGTGATTTTAGTTTGTGTGTGTGTGTGTGTGTGTGTGTGTGTGTGTGTGTGTGTGTGTGTGTGTGTGTGTGTTTGTGTGTGTGCAGTCATGTTTGTGGGTCTTCCTAAAGCTCTTTGTTGTGTCTGGAGTCTGGGATTCAATTTTCCATTGTGTCACTGCCTAAAGTAAGACCTGAGAGATGTGTGATTATCCTGAGAACCATAATTAACATTGGATGCCTGTATAAAATCACTGCTTAGTTTGGGAAAAGGTCAAGTTGTGTAACTAACTTTTATCGGATGGAGGTATGGGATGTTTGGGTGCACTGGGTAAGTTTTCGGATATCTGTGTATTATGTACGCATATACATGTACAGCACAGTTTTAATGAGTCTTCCTGTTGCATCTGTCTGCTTTTCATTGAAGCTTTTTTCTGTAGAAATCAAGTACTTGTTTTCTAATATTGATTTTGCAGAAATTAAATCTTAAATCAATTTGGCCATCAGGAAAATGTGTGCAAATTAGGAAAAAAACAGATGTATTTTGAATTCAAAAAAATTATTTGAATTCATTATGAATTATTGACAAAAAAAACTTGTATTATGCAAAAAAATTTGTATTTGTATTCTTTTTTTTCTTTTTTTTTTGTATTTGAAGAAATTCATTACGTTGAATTTTACATGAACATAATAATTTTTTGCTTTTGTATTTCTGCAGGACTAAATGTTATTAGACACGGGTTTGAGATGTAACATGAGATAACTGAATGAAACATGAATATTAATCAGCTGTATTTGTATTCTTTGTGTACGGTGGTCGTAGCCTATTTGTGCTTAGTGACACTAACACAGAGAGAATAGCCATTGGTACATCAGTTTCTTAGCAACAGGAGCTACCGCTGTGTTTCTCATGTCCTTTCATGACGTTCTTCTTCTTTTTCCTTATCTATGTGTGTGTGTGTGTGTGTGTGTGTGTAAAATGATATCAGTAGATACATACAAATGCTACTAAAAGCGAATTCACGTTGTCACTTTATTTCATGTAGCTGGTGTGTTAATTGTTGTTGTGTCTGTTTAGTGTAAATAAAGTTAACTTCCTGCATGCACATTTTTTTTCGTGTATTTTCTTTTAAGTTCAGTGTTAAGCTAACACATTAATAGTTTAGTCTGTAAAATAATAAAAAATGATCGCTTGCTAATAATGCATTTTTAATGTATCTATCTACTTATCTAAACAAAGCTGGCCAGCTAACAAAAATTAGCTGTGTGTAATGTTCTCACAGCTAACCTTAAATCTTTTGCCAGGTACTGGTGACACTATAGCCAAAAGTTTGTGTCTTTTCCAAACTGTTGTTACACAGCAAACAGATATATGAAATCTCTCTGTATGTTGGAGCATTCCATTATTATTTTACTAAAACTAAAAGACCAAACTCATTCTAACATGATATCGCTTATGTACACAAAAACCAAAGCCTCAAACCAAAAAAATGGAACACTAACTGCACCTCAAACCTCTTTACATGACATTAGCAGTCAAACGTACTATTACTTTGTTTCACTGAATAAGCAAATCCTACAGGTACACTCCAAAACCTAGTGGAACAAATTTCCAGAAGTTTAAGGGATTTTTAAAAGAGGAAATGTGAGACTAAATCTGGAAGTTTTAAAAAACACATATGGATGTGCCGGTCAGGTAATGGACTTTACAGCCACCTGCGTATAATAACTAGTGTTCTGGTTATGAGTACTCAGAAGTTCCTTACACCATGAGAGAATACTATGCACTCTTGGAGCCATAATTAGGTTGTGCAACATGCAAGCCTGAAAATACTACTTAAACACGTATAAGGCTCATTCACAGTCATTAAAATAATCTGCACCGGGGAGTGATGCGCAACACAGGTTTTAAATCTTAAGTATTTAATTTACAACAAGTAACTTTTTTAAATTTACCACTAACACGTACT
Source organism: Bagarius yarrelli (assembly GCA_005784505.1). Taxonomy (NCBI): domain Eukaryota; kingdom Metazoa; phylum Chordata; class Actinopteri; order Siluriformes; family Sisoridae; genus Bagarius; species Bagarius yarrelli. The sequence goes on from VCAZ01000011.1 coordinate 8,191,747, forward strand.
GTAATAAGCTTATAGTTATAAATAAGATCATATAAAGTGCGTTTGTTTTTTGTTGTAGTGTTTCCTCTGTTGCCTAGTCCCAAAAAATATTGTAATCTAAGAAATTTTATTCTGTTTCCCACCTAATGTCTTCACTTTGTTACACTAGGAGAGGTGGTTCATATTTCATGTTAATTTTATATACTCAGCCCTTCTAAAAATGTACTTTAGATCTAAAAATGCTTTGTCTGGACTAGGGTTGCACAGTATATCGCAAGATTACATACTGTGTTATGAATATTTCAATGATTTGCAATCATTGAGCAATGTAATATTTCAAATAATAATGTGTGGTCAAAGTTTTAGGGTGATGCGGATAGCAAAATGTCTGGCACATGGATGTTAATTGGGGTATTTGTGCGCATGCTTTGACACAAGGCAATCAACAAGCTGCAAAGCTTAAAGCAGTAGGCTAATCTTGATAAGAGGAGTCAGCACAAGTCACCTGCAGCTGCTGCTGCTGGTTTCAAAATCACATGCAGACTAAGGTTCTGTGTAGAACATGTAAATCTCAAGTGGCAACATGTTATAAAGCTTTACAGTCACCTGGAAGCACAATTTGTATCAGCTATGCTCTGCAGAACAATGATCAAACATAGGTGAATGTGTTTGAAGAAAAAAAAGTTGGTTATATCATGTTTTAAAAATATTGCAACGCATATCGAATATCGCATAATTTAGCATGCAATTGCATATCACATTTACCTTCGATATCGATTTTCAAAAGTGGTAACTGCAGCTAGACAAGCACATTAACTGGGGAGCATCTAAAAAGAACCTTTTTTATTATGAAGAATATTGTGAAGAAAGTTTTGGCAATGAAGTAAAAAAAAGGCAATAAACTTAAGTGCAAATTGATTAGCTAATTTGTGTAATTACTTTGCTACTTTATGTATTTTCTATGTAGTAATTACTTCCCTTCTATGTCTGTGTATGTGTTTGTTTGTGTAGGCTGTGGGAGAGGAGGCACTCCAGCCTGCATGGCATACACAATGGGCTCGAGGCCCAATGCCGGCCCTGCCATTGGACCTCAGCACTGTGTCACCAAGGTGGAGCTCTCGGTCTGCTGCTCCAATCTGCTGGATCGCGACGTTGCCTCTAAATCTGATCCATTCTGTGTGCTCTTCCAGGAGGTGGACAGTAACTGGGTGGAGGTGCGGCATGTTTCCTCACTGTCAGCTTTGAAAGCAGGGCAGAGACTAGGTCAAATTAAAAAAAGTATCTAAAATATCCTTGATACAGATAAAAATGTGATGTCTGGAATAAGAAGCAGAGAGAAGAGATGGCTGCAAGAGAAAGAGGATAAGTTAATTAAAAATAATGACCACAGAAAAAAACCCAATTGAATAAAGTCGTTTTGGATAATGAATATAATTCAGGAAAAAACATGTAAAATATGTGTTGTTCGTAAGTGTGTCTTTGTCATTTGGAGTGGACCTCCACTAACCCACTATCAGTCAATAGTGCAAGCCTGAACATGAAATCACAGGCTCTCAGCTCACCGTAGTCATAGCAACAACATGAGAAACAAAAGGCTTATGCTTTTTAAGCAGAGATGGAGAGAGAGCGAGAAAGAGAGAGAGAGAGAGAGAGGGAGGAAAAGACTGGGGTGTGCTGGATAAGGGTTAGAAAAAGAAACAATAAAAAGAAGTAGGTGCCAAAAAGCACTGTAGTAAAATGTTTTGAAATTCTTCTTTTAGCAAGAGGTCAGTGGATACACATAATAAACACAGAGAAATAAAGCGTTGCTGTAGTTTTATAAACGATTTTTTACCTCAGTCGTATAATACATTTACATTTAGTGCATTTGGCAGACGCCCTTTTTCAGGGCACTTTTTTTTTTATACAACTAAACAATTGAGGGTTAAGGAACTTGTTCAGGGGACGAACAGTGGGAAATTGGTGGTGCTGGAAATCTAACCCAGATCCTCCAATTAGCAATCCAACACTTTTCATTATTATTGGTATTATTATTAAAACATGTGTTTAAGATGACATACTATCGTGTTATTATGGACATTCAGACAATATTATCATTCCTTAAATCAGTAAATATGAAGAAGTCTGTCTCCTTATATTCTCTAAATAAGGATCTATCACATTTTTAGAGGAGAATAAGATTATAAATAACATGGTGAGAAAGATTTGGTGGGAAGAGAAGTTTGGATGGCTCTTAAAAACAGGCCGGTTTTAAATATGACTTGTGCATGACAAATATTGTCTCAATGATAAAGCATTAGAGCAGCTATTCTTTATAACCACTGACATTGCTATCGTTTGATTGGATGTTTTTTTTACACACAAACAAAAACAACCACACCCTCACACGCACATACAGGGGGTGGTAAAATGTTTCTTCTTAGAACTGTACACACAGCATCACAACTCAGCCCATATGTTCAATCCCATCTAGGGGTCTGCATGGGTGTATACACATTTGCGACGTATGTTTGTGAGTGTTTGTGAGTATGTTTGGACTCTTGGCAAGCATTAGTTTAACTGTGACTGTCTCCGTTTAATCACTCTTTCCTCACATTACCTCTCTCTAAAAATGTATTCAATGTCCACACTGTTAGAGTAGCTATTCATGTTTACTTTTTTCTCAATAAAGTCTGATCCTTTGAATGCAAATTCTGCACCACAAAGCCATAACAAAATGCAGTGAAGAGAAAGCTGAGATCAATAGCAGTCATTGCTTTACCAAATGCAGATTGTCTGGAGCACAGCTAGTCTTATCTTCAAGGATAAGTGCTTTAAACTGCTAATGGAATTGTCTCCAGGAGATGAGCTAAGTAAGTTTGTTTTCTTGTGTGCTTGTGTGTGTGTGCAGCTGGGCCGAACAGAAACAGCGGTGAACAATCTGAATCCTGTGTTTGGAGTGAAGTTTCAGGTGGACTACCACTTCGAGGAGGTCCAGAAACTGAAGTTTGCCATGTTTGATGAGGACAAGTGCAGCAGCCAGCTGTATGAGCATGACTTTTTGGGAGAGTTCATCTGCACGTTGGGAGTGGTACAGTACTCACTACCTGTTTTATATATATATATATATATATATATTTTTTATTTTGTGACTTAAATGTGACTGTGGCCCAAAATCTAGTGAAAAATGTTTCTAAAGACTAAATTTAAAATGCATTAAGTGATCCAATACATTAGTCTATATAGTGTACTCTATATAATTATGACTAATTGTGTCTGAATAAGAAAATTAAGATAAAAAACAACAAAGCTAAATTTAATAGGGCGTGGTTGCAAAAACACAGACCATTTTCGGTCAGTTGGCATAATGATGCATAATGTACAAATAGATCCAACCACATCTGCACACCATGCTTTTTCGTTAAAAATAGCTAATGAGCCAGCATTGATTTTGCTAACTCTTATTTGCAATCACAGTCTCTTTATCCATCTGTGCTTATTTAACTAGCATGTCTTGCACCACACAGATTGTGTCCAATAAGAAACTTCATCGGCCTCTTACTTTGGCCAATGGCAAACCAGCGGGAAAGGGAGCCATTACAGTAAGACCAAAAACCTATCTTTTTATCACTAGTCAGTTGTACCAGTACATGGTGTACATTTAAGAGCATTTTTTTTAGATTACAGCCCAGGAGTTGTCAGACAACAGAATAATCACCCTGTCCATGTGTGGGAGGAAGCTGGATAAAAAAGTATGACTTGTTTAAATCTCTTTTTTTATATATATAAAAAGATAGTTAAACCAAAAGAATGTGAATTATTATATAAATGTGTATTGATGCTCTTTCAGGATTTCTTTGGTAAATCAGATCCTTATTTGGAGTTTCATAAACTAGGAGAGGATGGAAAATGGATGCTGGTTCACAGAACAGAGGTAATGCACATTACCAACCCTGTGTTTAATATCGTTTGTAATTTTTTTAGACTACATTTTTAAGGAATATTTCTCATGAAGCTTTGCTTACACCTCAGCCAGTCCGAAAAAAAATGATTTCATCAGCATGCGAACACAAAATTTAATTTATCCATGTTAACCCATAACTTTTTGTCAGTGTTATTTCCATTAGACTACAGACAATCTATACATAGTAGCGGTCTTAAACATCTTCTTGTTCTACCATTAAAAGTTATTTTTATGTATTTTCTGTGTGAAAGGTGATTAAGAACACTCTGGACCCTGTATGGAAGTCATTCACTGTGCCACTGATCTCTCTCTGTAATGGTGATGTGGACAGAAACATCAAGGTAGGACCTTATGTAATCGTAACCTAGCGGTAGAAAATGGGACACTGGTACAAAACATGTTAAAGCCTTAATAATCTTTTTAACAAATTCCAAACTATTCTTTGCTTTAAAACATGAATGCTACTGATTAATAGCTGTTTGCATAAAAACAGACATTTCTCAGTTATCCTGGTGTTTCCTTACTGTTGGGTGTTACTGGTGATAACGTGCCCGGTAATTTGCTGGAAAGTAGTAGCCTATCTCACTTAAGTCATTATAAATTAATGTTAGCAATAGCCGCACTGTTAGCTTGTTAACATATCCAACCATTCTAATAAAATAGTTTTGGAAAATCACCATTGATTTATGTTTTGTTTGAAAAAATGTCTGTTGACTTCTCGTTCAGGGTTATGTCTTTTTGTTTTTGTCAGCAAGGAAGTTTCAAAGCTACATCCTCATGCATTGTATTTGATCTTTTAAGTTTGCTTATAAAGTTTTGTAAGCATAACCTAACAGGAAATAGCTATGTCAACTCACTATATCCTTTTTCTATTACAGGCATATCACCAGACCCTGTAAAATTATAAACACGCCCTTACTAAAATATTATAGCAAACAATCTATCTTACCGTTCCCTGCTAGTAAGATCTCGAGCTAACTTTACAAACAGTAAAACTTAGCAGATTTACTAGTGCACACATTTACTGTGACTACAATCACATCCAGGAAAATATATGCTGCTTTACATTAAGTTTTATTGTGTAAACATTGTATTTTTAATTTACTAAAAACCTAGGGTAAACTAAAAGTTTAAGCACTGATATTGTGGTCAAAATTTTATTGTAGCTCCATTGACTATCATTAAATATGAGGAAAATGTTACTATAAAATTATCATTGTATTTACACTGATTGGAAAATTACTAACTATATTAAATATTGTTTTTATACCGCACACTGCCATGTCATTGTCATATAAATGCATTTAAAGTGTATGTATACAGTAAAAACCATAGTTCACTTAAAGGTCTTAATTTAATTTAATTTAATTATAAAATTGGTTATATTTTTTTAAACAAATATAAAAAGTGTTGCATCGCATATGGTACTATGTTTAATTATGCACATATAAAATGGAAAAAAAATATATGGTGTAAAATGTTAAACAGTAACATACCTTCAACTGCGATGTAATGTTAGCCTTTTACTTGATTTCCACGAATTTCTAATTTCAGTTTTGGAGCACTTTTAAGCCTTGACTCTGAGGAAGTGTTTATTTTCTCAGGTGATATGTTATGACTATGATAATGATGGAGGCCATGACTTTATTGGAGAATTCCTCACCACTGTAACCAAGATAAGTGAAGCACAGAACGGTGTAGAGGTAAGCTAAGTTTAAAACATGACATGCTTTCTTAAAAATTAGTACAAAATATGGATGAGTATGAATATAGGTAAATATAGATATAGGACAGGATAGGTGTTTTAAATTAGTATAAATTTTGACTATTCAAGTTAAGGATTTGGGTAATACATTAAAGAATTAAACTAATATTATAGTTGATTATAGTTGAGGACTTAATATTGTAGTTAAATTTTTTGGTTTCTTTTTTAAAAATAACATGATGTGTAATGCAGAATCATTTTAAATACATCAGTAATGTGGAGCAGATACGCAGAGGATTACCGAACCTGCTGTTATGCTACAATCATATCTAAAATACATGTTTAATGTAGGCTAATAATTCTTAATTAGCAAAAGAATACATGGACATCATACTGCCCCTTTTTTGAAAAAAAAAAATTAGGTTCAGGAGCAAAGTCACGCCTAACAGGTCGTCTGCCTTTCCTTCATATCTGGCTGCCCCATATTGCAACATTTGTCTCTTTCTCTTGAAACCTCTTCTCTTTTCATCCATTCAGCTACCCCTTATCTACTATTCTCTTTCTCCCAGGTTGCATCTAGTAGTCATAATCTCCACACTCTGAATCTCTCTGGGCCATCCCTCCAGACCCCCTGATCAACTTGATCATCCCACCCTCCCCTCTTCATCCTCCTCCAACCCCCACCCCCACCTCTTCATCATCTACCTACCCATTCCTAACAGTCCTTACAATAAACTATTTTCCAACTTGGTCCTGGGTTGGTCTTTGCTTATGAACTGAAGAAAAATTGAAAGTGATCTTATTTTTGTCCAAATAGTTTCTGTTAAATTATCTTGTGTGCAAAAACCCCCCAATTTGTTATTTATTAGCATTGGGAAAGTTTTCAATACAAAAGAAACAGTTTAAAAAAAGGTTAAAATCAGTAAATATATATTAAAACACACTAAGTACCATAAAACAATTGTGGATCATTTAGACTATTACACAGTGAGTTGACCCACCAGAAAAAACAAGCTATGTTTAAAATGTCATTGAACATAAACTTGGAATTATGTCTACTGGTCTGATAGGATGTCACTTACAAATGTACTTACATATACAAACAGTCTGTTATGCGATCCACTGTATGATATAATACAGATTAATAATAATAAATATTATCAATATTATAATAAAAAGTTTAAAAATTTAAAACATCATCAATACTAATTCTGTGACCTGGAAGAATTTCAGATGTCATCCAGGTGTGCATACTTGGAAAAAAAATCGCCTCATTAAAAAAGAATATGAGGTTGGACCCCACTACCATACCCATTCCACACTGATACTACTAATAAAACAGATCTCTGGGTCCTAACTACCCAACACCCACCCCTGTTAGCGGTTCCCATGGTGTGCAGTCTCCAAAACTATTACATTACCCAGATAGGTTTAGTGAATTGACAAATACCACCAAAATACCACCAAATACAGTGATTTGCTGCAAAAAAACATAATTTTTAAAATAAAATAGTACACCCTATTCAATTATCTATATTTTATTGAATTATTTATCAATTTGTCCATAGAGGGAAACATTAAATGAATGTTCATTTAACTAATAATGTTAGAAAATAATTTTTTTATATCATGTACTAAATTATTCAGAGATGTGTCTATAGAGGGAAGTGTAAAAATATGTACATTTAACTAATAATGTTGGAAAATAACTATTTATTTGGCCTTTTTAATCGATTATTCTTCTTTTTAAGTATGTATTTAGTTTCTTCTGCTTTTATATTTATTATAAACATTACATTTCTATATTTAGTAAAAGTATTACTGTTTAAATATTTAGTATAGTAATCCTAGTTTAGTATAATACAATAAACTATTTTACATTCTTGCTGAACAGTTAAAACATCTGTGAAGGTACAGTATTGGCTTGAACATGAAGATACCTGCAGACATCCTGCTTAAGCTTCTAGCACTGATTTATTCCCCACATACCGGAGTCATTACTTTCATAATGCACGTGCACAGATAGGGTAATATCATTTCTCTTGGGTTTGTTGCACTCATTTCTCCATGCACATTGTGTGAACAGTGGCTGTGCTTCATTATCTGGCGTAATGAAGCTGGAAGAGAGCGACTGAGCAGAGATGCACTCATACATGGAAAGTGTGACAGACTAAGTGGGAGAGATAGGAAAGAATAGGAAGAAAAGAACGAGACAGGCAGAGAGAGAAAGAAAATGTGAGAGAAAGAGAGAGAGAAAACGGAAGAGAATGTAAATCACTCTTGTTTATCTGCGGCCTTGTTTACTACAGACTCCTGCTGCCTGTTTAGGGTTTATTTTATTAATTAAAGCTAATTGTATCTTTAGGTAGTTTAACCCTAGACTTTTGGAACAGATTTTCCCACTTTGCCCTCTTCAAAAACAAAAAAGACCCTTTTCCTTCTGTACCACCAACCTATTTTAGAGCTGCTTCGTTTTACTGCATTCTATCATTATAATGCAGTAATTAAACCATGTAAAATAGGTCTAGCTGCAAATTTCATATTAATGCATTGTTCTTTCTGTATTAAGAACTTACACTGGAACTTGTATAATAAAGTGTCACACAGAAGATTGTAACAGAAATAAACCTTTAGTTTAAATTTTTTTATACATTGGAAAGACTGTAAGCTTTAAAAAGCTTAATTAAAAAAAAACTTATTAAGGAAAAGGAGCTAAACTATTTGTGTATTATAGAAGGTGAAAAGAAAGATACTTTTTATGGCAAATCCAGGACATTAAGGATAAATATAAATGGATAACAAAGATCAGGCCATCTTATAATTAATAGATCAATGAAATTGTTGACAAATAAGTAATTGTGGTAGACAAATGTGGTGACATTTAAGTCAAAAGAGGAATAGCATTGGTCATTTGGTTATACATTTTATGAACTAGCATGTCCTGTTATGTTTTATTCCTTACTAATTTCAGCATTGTACTATCATGGCTTTTGTGTTTTTGTCCTTCATCACCATAATCCTCTTGAAGACATATATGTGACTGAACGTTACAAACTTAATTAATTGTAAACATAAGAAAGGATTATGTGTTGTTAAGTTTATGACCATAAATAGGGCTGGGTGATATGACAAAAATGTAATCTCGATATTTTTTTCCATTTTGATTGATAACGATATATACAGTATTTCGATATATTAATTGTTAATGCTTCCAGCTATAAAATAGTATCCCAACAATGGCTAAAGCCACAAAACGTAGAGGGTTTACTTATTATGTTTTAAATTATAGTTTATTTATCTAACTGTAAAAAATTAAAATAACTTACTAAAATAAATATAACACAATATTACCACCTGTGCTAAAAGCTGTTGGCTAAGTGTAATGAATTGCCCCATTTTTTTTTTAACAGCATTTGAAAGTCATGTGCAGCAGCCATTTTGTCCTTTATAGCGATTGTGTAGGGCACAAACATCATGTTCCAGACTCACAATCTGAGCTTAGCTTCTGCTAAATATTTTACTAAATGTTATAGTATCTTTTACTGAGTAACCACATGATTTTTGCCAGATCAATGATTCATAGGTGAGATTTTTTTTTTTTTTTACAATTTTGTGAATGTAGCCAGAGCTTAACATAACGTTTATCGCAATTCCATATGATATCGGCCCAGCCCTATTCATGAGTAGTCCACCTATACAATGTGCTCAACTCTGTTTTTACGTATGCAGGTGGAGTTTGAATGCATCAATCCTAAAAAACAGAAGAAGAAAAAAAACTACAAGAACTCTGGAATCATTATTTTGAAGTCCTGCAAGGTAAAGAAACACCCCCGCTCTAATGCACCAGCTAACCATTTGATGCATTCAATTTAAACCTCAAACAAATTACACACCATACAATTCGTACTGTATTTAATTTAATCATTTTTAAAATGCTAGCTGTAATTACTTCTTTGTAGTGCTGTAGGCAGAATGTAATGATTGTATCTGCCTCAGTTAATAACACATAGTATTAATATCAGCACAAGGCACCTGTTACTCTTGTGCCATCAATCATGATGCAGCCAAGTGGTGCCCAGCCAAGTGGTACCCAGCCAAGTGGTAGAATGATTTGATAATTTGCTGTAATCAGCAGTTCAGTTTGTATGACCCAGACACATGTGCACACATCCAGGGCTGCTACACGATGAAGACATTTCTATTTGTTTGTTCTTGCTTTAAACACAAGGATGCTTTATGAAGAAGTGTGTGACTGACTGTGTGTTTGTTTAACGCTTCTTAGATAACAAGGGATTACTCATTCTTGGATTACATCCTGGGTGGCTGTCAGCTTATGTTCACTGTAAGTTTGCCTCGGTTTTGTTTTTAGTAAAATGCCAAATCAGTATCTTCTGTGTCAGCTTTTGTAATATCACATAATAAGGTACATGTAGTATTGTTTCATAATTGCATAGGACCTGATCCTTCATACTAATCATACTGATACTGGGTCACAAATAAATTGCCCATCAAGACCAGCAATATCAGCTTGGTACAGTTCACCCAAATCTGCTTATGCTAGTTGCTGATGTGTATTGCAAAAAAAATGAACATTTTTATGTGATGAGTTTTTTTTTATTACTATTTAATGGCAATTGATTATTATTTTTGTTAAAGGCCATAAGGGCAGCTGACTGACAAAAGGCGTTGGTGCTCAAAAAACAGATTAAACATACTTCTATACAAACAGGAACGTGGTAGCAAAAACTGCAGATCATAATATCATAGGCTCAATAAACAGTGCCACCAAACTACTACTGCAGACCCCTTAACTCTTAAATGCTTAGTTGGATAAATAAGAGTAAATAATGGGCATTTGCCAAATTACAGAAATGTAAATTAAAATGTAAAAGGAGTACAATGATACAGGTACAGGTAGAAGGTATTCTCAGTTTAGACTGTATTCATGCATTTTTTTTCTGTATAGGGTTTTGTATTATTTCTAAATAAATCATAAATGAGTCACATGTTTATTGAATTAATAAATACTATCTTGTATATGGGTGATTTTGCAACTACAGGCACTTTTACGTCCCAGCAGTGAAGTTTCAGATTTATGTTCAAATTCGTCATATGATGTCAAGTGTCATTACACACACTGACAAAAAATAAGTAATGTCATTTAATATAAAATTATAAAGCATTTATAGGTCAAAACACTATTTTGATTTATGTCCCACAGCTCACAATGTTAAGACATGTAAAATAAGCTAATTGAATTCTGATTTCAAATGTACATTATTTTAAATGGAATTTTTTAATGTAGATATTAATTTACAGCATCTTCAGCATTTTTTTTTGTATTATTCACTGATAATACAGTGGATATTTTGTAAGAAGGAAAGTTGAAAAAGATAAAACGAAAACATGTTCCAGATAAATATCTTAATTACTATATGCAAGGTTGTTGATTGTTTTATGTATTATGTATGATGGGTAAAATTACAATGCAAAGCGGTTGATTTTTGAAATTTTCATACGTTGTACCCATATACTATACAATATATACTAAACTAAAATACTAAATTGTATTCATAAATAAATCAATAAAACTGTATTCATAAATGACACATACATGATATGTGACCATTCTATTGCAAACGGAAGCCTACCATTGCTTTATTAATTTATTTCATTTGATTCTTTATAAGGAACATGGTTATCTCCAAAAGAAAGGATAAGTATATTTTTTAAAGCTTCTGATTTTATCTGCATCCCTGTACATGTTTTATGGTTCAGTGTGAAGCTCTGGTCGCTTTAAACCGAACACGGCGTCCCAGTTCAAAACAAAACGAGAAAAGGTCCGAGGCGGAGGGAAAGGGGAAAGGTTTTAAAACTAAGGCTTTTCTGTACAGAGTCTTAGTGAAGAGTCTTTGTTTATTGTCCTTTATGTAGATCAGTCAAATGACACAGAAAGTAAGTGGATGGCACAGGTTGCTATAGCGATGGCACTGAAAGGGCTCAGACAGGAGAGATATTCTAGGAGCTACAGAAAAGTCTTATGAAGGCTGCGTTGTTGTAACTTCATTACATGTAACCTTTAAAAGCTCCAGTATGCCACAGATGGACTGATGTTCTGCTAATAATTACAAGCATTCTTGGCTGAACTATAATTTTTTTCCTGCTGTTTTGCTTTGCCATGTGTTTTTTTCATAGAAATAAAATAGTACTTGTTATGAAAACAGGTAGTATCATAAATAATGTAATTCAATTCATTTTTTATGTTCTCCTAATCGGAATAGAGTGAAAGGTGACTGAAGGAAAGGAAAGGAAAGGAATGGAAAGGAATGGAATGGAATGGAATGGAATGGAATGGAATGGAATGGAATGGAAAAATGGGAAAGGAAAGGAAAGGAAAGGAAAGGAATGGAAAGGAAAGGAAAGGAAAGGAATGGAAAGGAATGGAATGGAATGGAATGGAATGGAAAAGGACATGTAGGTGGGAAGTAAGGCAGGCTGGTAGAAAGAAGGAAGGAAGGAAAATGCAAGAGAAGAGAAGAAGAAAATCAAAAAAAGTAAATGAAGAAAGGAAGGATAGAAGGGGCCAGAAACAATGGGGGAAAGGTTAAAAAATGGAGAATAAAATGAATAAAAAAGTTCTCTCTGCCTCATAATGTGCTGTGAGTCCTATAGTGAAAAAATATATAATGTAATCAGGGTATTTGGTTTCCAACAGTGGAAGCTTGTTCTGTTTGCTTTTGCCTTCTAAGAGTGCACTAAGCTTGGTATGTGAGCTGTTAACCAGCACATCAGAACTCAGTACTGAAAAAGCAAAGGTCACAAGGTCAGCAGCAGCCAACCGGACTGTGGGAGTCGGAGCAGAGCATCTACATACGTGGGCATTTGGGGCAATGTAGGTGAAGAAAAGAGAAGTGCATAATGGTCTGTAACGCAGTTGAGTAAGCTGAAAAGCATTGAATTACAAGTGAACCAGATTCAACATATAAGATTACAATTATTAACACTAAAATAAAGCATTCCACAGAGTAACTGATAAACAGATGTTGCTTATGATATCATAAGAAAACTGATTGAGACTCTGACATAGCAAACGGGTAATATATAGCACTAATATATAACCAGGTTTGCATCCTAGCATAAAGTGAATCTTTTAAAAGTTCTCAAAAAAAAAAAATCCAAATGTGAATAAGGTGCATATCTATCTATCTATCTATCTATCTATCTATCTATCTATCTATCTATCTATCTATCTGTCTGTCTGTCTGTCTGTCTGTCTGTCTGTCTGTCTGTCTGTCTGTCTGTCTGTCTGTCTATCTGTCTGTCTGTCTGTCTGTCTGTCTGTCTGTCTATCTATCTGTCTGTCTGTCTGTGTATCTATCTGTATATCCTATCTATCTATCTATCTATCTGTCTGTCTGTCTGTCTGTCTGTCTGTCTGTCTGTCTGTCCTACTATATCTTTGTTCCTCTCTCTTATCCTCTCCTCTTTACCTGTCAGTTTAGCAGTAGAGCCTCTGTGGTGTTGCTGATGTTGGTACCGTAAGTAGGTGTGTAGTGTGGATTGTGACAGCTCAGGTTTGCACTCCACTCACAGTGGGTTGATAAACACTGCCTGAGGAGAGTGTTGTCAGACCTCAGCTTGAGCAGCGCTTACTTGTAAACCTTTTTTAACAAAGAAAACACCGCCTGTGGCTAAGATTACCCAATCCAGTGCCAAATGAATGAGGCTCACACAGCATTGTTGCCTAATGTGTTTAATATGCAATGGTAACAATAGCAATGGAGGATGAGCTCCCGGTGTGCATGTAATACATTTTATTTCTGAGAGTTTTTTAATGAATGAATGTCATGATTACAGCTAATTTGAGGTATTTAATAAATATTTGTTTGTTTGTGTGTCCACAACTAGGTTGGCATTGACTTCACGGCTTCAAACGGGAACCCCAGGGAGCCGTCCTCATTACACTACATCAACCCGATGGGCAGCAACGAGTATCTCTCTGCCATCTGGGCTGTGGGACAGATCATACAGGACTATGACTCGTAAGTGTCTGTTCTACACTAAGCCAATCCAAGTTTTTGGAACAATTGTCCATCTATTGTTTAATATTTAGACAATGTTCAGGTTAATAAAGATATTGTGACTGTTTTTTTTTTTTTACCCACAGACACAAAATGTTCCCTGCTCTCGGATTTGGTGCTCAGCTGCCGCCTGACTGGAAGGTGCGACAGTGTCTGTGTGTCTGTGTGGGTTTACAAATTGTTTTGGTGTTAGATTAGAGTTGGAACTAAGGTGAGAGAGAAAGAATTAAATGACAGACAAGACTGATGAAGGTCGATGTGGATTCAGAAATGGCAGAAATGAAGCGATGAACAAAATGTGTTATACATGCACATCCCAGTGATTATGCAACTGTCATCCCATCTGGGTTGCCATGGCACTGGAGAGATGAAAAAGACAAGCGAGAGGAAGATAGTGAAGAGTGAAATAGAGGCTTGTGTTTGTTTTTTTCTAGACAATATGAAAAAAAATCATTCCATAATGTTTGGAAAGAAAAAAATGTTGAAAGTTAGTTGATCTACATAAGAAATCAGAGTGTTTCAATCATGATCTATTCAAATCATTAACACTGGCTATTAAACATGCTTATAGCATTTATGCTGATATAAATGTGTTGATGTTTGTCTAATAATATTCCAGGTGTCCCATGAATTTGCTATAAACTTCGACCCTACCAATCCATTTTGTGCAGGTGACCTGATCCTTTACTTTTAGTCCAAGTTTTAATTATCACCCTGATCAGAATTTCTTAATATCATATATTTGATTGAAAATGACTAATAAATTGTTTGTGCTGTGTGAAGGGGTTGAGGGCATCGTTCAGGCGTATTCCACCTGTTTACCTCATATCCGCTTTTATGGTCCAACCAACTTCGCCCCCATCATCAACCATGTGGCGCGTTTTGCCTCACAGGCCCTGCAACAGGACACAGCAGCGGTAAGTGCTTACCATTGCTATTAATGCTACCATTCGTTTCGACCAGCTGGGTACAATAAGACCAACCTTAAAGTGAAAAAGAAATTTTATTTTAGCTCAAAGAATTAATGAACTGTTTGTTGGCACGGGCTGTTAAATCTTTATTATAAGCAGTTCTGCGCTTACATTAAAAGAAGTCATATACAGTAGAAAGTCACATTATTTTTGTGATTTAAATATTTAAATGTCATTCAACAGTTAAAACTTAATTACTTTTATGGAATCCTATTACGTACTGTATCTTATCTTGGCTTAAGAATCCCTGCCATTTTCAGACCACGAGCAGAAACTGCAATAGGCTCCACGCCCACCTTCTGTAAATCCCTTCAGAAACTGTTTCCACCCGCCTCTGCTGGTGGAACAGTGCTTCTCTTTATGTTACTCCAAGAGCTGCCAAGTGGGTCTGTGAAAAGTGGGCAGTGAGCTGGGTGACTGTGACGTGTAGAAATGTGTAACCAAACTTTAAGAGGGGAACCGAGCCTGATGAAAACAATGTGGCTCTGTTGATCCAGCTAGACCTTCCGTTTTACTGGTCAAACTCAGCTTGCTGTGCAGGCTCAGCCTTAATGTGTACACTGTCAGCTTTGGCTTCAGCTTCACTAGAGGGATCTGAATGGGCTGTTTTACCGTCTCTTTGCTTAATCTTCGCCTAAAATACTGTTTAATGTTACAGTTACAGGTTTGTCCTTTGTATGTCAGATTATAGAACCTTATATGTTTCTAGATGGGTTATGGGCATTTATAAATCTAGAGACTAAGCCGTCTGTCTATTGGATCCCTAAATATTAATTCTAGATGTGGCACATTTGGTTTGTCTATTTTTTTCTGAGTCTGTATTGTAGAGGAACTTTATTGTAGCAAATTTTTAAACCTTAACTCACATACCATAATATATTCGAGTAATTCTACTACACTTGTTAATGTAGTAACAAACGACAACAATAATCATTATAGTAAATAAATAAAGTTCTTCAGCTATTATACTGTATGTGTGAGAACCTTTACACAGATCAAAGCAAAAAGTGTATCAACGCAATGCACACAAAATTCCTAAAATTAATAAAACCATGTTAACAAACCATTCGTTTTTTTCTTTCTAATTTTTGTTGAAAATCTTTACTGCGTTGTTTAACTTTTGCTGAATCAATAAACAGACATTGCTGTCCATTAGAAATGGGAATCTGGCCTTTTACACTGGAAAGCACTGTTCCGCATTAACAACTCATAGAGCAACTCTTACAATATTGTTTATCAGTTTACTACAGTTTTTCCTTTACAGTATCGGAGACTGGTTTCTAGCAAGGTTGAGTTGGGGACTCTTAATTTACAGATACGAGTTAAACTAAACTGAGTTTTTTTTACAAAATGTTTAATATTCTCTGATTCAATTTGATTTGTAAAGCTGCTTTGAAACAAGTTCTATTGTTAAAGAGCGCTATATAATTTAAAGTGACTTGACTATGACATTTACAAAGTGTAAATACTACAACAAAGTAAACACTTCAGTGAAAACTATAATATAATACAGTAAACTGTAGTTAATACTTTATTATACCTTACAGTTCACTATAGTTGGTACTATAATATGCTGCAGTAAAATGTAGTAAAATACTCTAATATACTACAGCATACTACAATGTACTACATTTTACTGTAGTAAACCCTATTTTTTCCCATGTGGGGGACCAAAGATGTGTTAGGTAAATATTCCGAAGTAAGCCTGAGAAAGACTTGATCATTTAATCAAAAACAGCAGGTCTGTTACAATCAACTATCTGGCATGATGTTAGGAAACCAGTATATTCCTCTGAGCTTAGCACAGAAAACAACTTAGACAACAGAAGCTGATTGTCAGGTAGCAGAAACAGCTGGTAATGTTTTTCAGGCCATTTATAAGCAGGGTATCCGAGGAATAAACAAAATCATAAAAGCAAAGAATATCTGTACTTTTAGACAGTTTTATATCTGCTAAATACCTTGGAATTAATCTCAAGTAGTCAGAACCTCAGACTGGCGGCAAATGTCTGGACTCCATAGAAAACTTTGTGGGCGTCTGACTGACATGTAAAGCAACCAATGACAAACCAGTTTTTTCACATCATGAAATGTGCTTTCATGTGCAACCATAGATCATTAATTTAAGAGAGTCATGCAAATTAAACAACCAAAAAAATCATTCTTATAACTGTCACAATTGTAAACAGGGCAGCTTTCTTCTTTTATGAGGAAACTAAAGTGTAGCAACAGCTTTCCAGACGGACCGTAAAAAAAAAAAGACCTTAGAAATGTCCTAACTTTCCACCTAACAGTTTGCTTGCCACTGATCTAGACCCTTAACCCTAAACTGCTCAGTTGGTTAAAAAAATAGGATAAATGTAAGTCTCTCTGTAAAAAGGTGTCTACCAATTGCCAGGAATTTAAACATAAATCTGTATAATCAGTGCTGATATTTCTATACACATCATGCCTTTATTCAAAAAAACATAACGATGCCTTCAAGGCTCAGACTCAACTTTTCTTTTCTGCCACACTTAATTATGGCACACATCCCCTTGTTTCCTTCAAGACTCAACAATTTGCTTTCCAACACCATTATGTTAATATGTTAAAACATAACAATTCCGGTACAGTTCAAACAGTCAGATGACAATTTCAGATGTTTAGTGATTTAGTGTCTTCTGGGAAATAAAGTTTAATTCTAATTTTGATGTTGTAAAGGAGGTTTAAATTGTAAAGAAAGTGGATATGAATCCATGTGCAGAGGTTTATTGTGGAGATACAGCAACAATCCAAAACGTAAAGCAAAAAAAGGTCAGAAACACGATAATCAGCAAAGAAACAAAAAAAGTAATCCAAAAAGCAGAACGCAACACAAGGCAAACAGACATATGAATAGAAACATGCTGTTTAGCATGTCTAAGCTATTATGGCTGCCAAGGAAGTGATGGGTAGAAGCAGCAGACGGAGCGATAACAGTTAGTACTCAGGTGAGAGCTCCCTCTGCTGATGTGGCGTTAAAGATGTTCAAATAACATTGACACCTGTAGACCACATTTAATATAGATTACCTGTTTATTTTGTAAAACCTTATTAAATGCTACAAAGAAAAGGAACGAAATTAAGAGTAGGATAATAAGGAGGAAATAAAAAATAATATAATATGCGCCATATTGTGTCATCCACATGCAAATCCTCTGAGGAGTTGATATGCAGATATGTTTATTTAACAGTGGCTATATACTGTATGTGTGTGCCAGCGTGGTTGCAAATGTGGCTGTGTTTGCTGTCTGACTCTAGAACCAAAACCATGATAGACAGTTCCTAATTGCTTTGCAAGAAATTGTACCTGGGGTTGTCGGTTTAAAGTCTGCTAAACCATTTTGAGCAGAAACAGTGCTCACTGTTTCTCCTGGCCTTATTATCAGCCCAGCTGAGAACAGCCATTACATTTTCTTATAAATGAAAGATATTTTTAGTAACTGATTGAGGCAACAAATGTTCTCTTTTTTTTTCAACACTGTTCATGGGTATTAATGACTAACGAGGCAGCGCCCTCGGGTCTTTAATGTTTCTTAGCCATTTGCATCGCCTGCCTTACCATAAAGGTGTATTATTTATTACAGCAGGAACATGAATAAATTGTGTGATCGTTTTGATTCTCAGAGCTGTTGGTATAAATAGACGGGAATGAGAGAATGCCATTAAATGTCTGCAGCATAATTAGGTAAGCATTAATATGGAAAAACACGCATGAAAAGTAGTTATATTCATTCCAGTGGACAGTTTTTTTTAAATGCAACCGTTCAGTCAGTACCACCATGTCGTGACTCTTGGTGCATTGTAACCAGTGGGTTTTTGCTTGATCGGAAGGCATAATAGTTATCATTTAACCTCCTCCAAGCAGGCCTTGGAGCTTTTTGTCCCTAATTGTAGCCTGTCAACTATAAGAGATAAAAATGGCTTGAACAAGCACGAGCGATGGAGGAAGAAATATTAATTGTCTCCAACAGAAATCTAGCAGCGCTGTAATTTTTGTAGAAAAGCAAATCAAAACCAGAAAAAGAAACCACGCTAAATTTATTGTTTAACTTGTCTCATGGATAACACATTGTTATTATATTATATAAGGGGTAACCTCAGTATATTAATTATGTAAAAAATGCTTTAAGATTGTACCTACATGGAGTCCAGAGAGGCTTTATCATTGTGTGTATTTGTGTCAATGGTCCTTTGTGTGGTCTTCAAATGATTACAATGCAATTTATTATATTTATATTATATTTATATTAAACATTTATATCATTAATATTTATTGCTATTATAAAATAAGTAATATTGTTTACAGTTTTGCAAGATCATTGGTTTAAGTCCTAGCACCACCAAGATGCTACTGCCCCTGAGCAGTGATGCGGCCCTATGAAAGAATATGAGGTTGGGCCCCTCTACCTCAACCATATTGCACTGTTACGACTAATAAAACAGATCTTTGGGGCCCCCAATTTGTGTGGGCCCTTCAATCACCCTAACTTTCCACCTAACGGGTTGCCTGCCCCTGATTAAGACCCTTAACCCTAAACTGCTCAGTTGGTTGAAAAAATAGGCTAAATGTAAGGCATCTACCAATTGCCAGAAATTTAAACATAAATCTGTATTAAAATTATTATGTCACCTGTTTGATGATATTAATAAGAAATCATTTCAGAGTCTATAATTCCAATTTATAAATACATTCATTTTTCATTTTATTGCCATAAAACCTCTAGTATTTCAATGATTTTCATCCTGATAGCCTTGCGTTTAAAGAGCAGTGTTTCCATGGATACAGAAAGGGATGCAGAAAAACTAAAGCTAAAACATTTTTTTGAATTAAAGTCAAGACGCTGACTTTAGTGTAACCACTGGCTTTTGAAAACAAACACAAAAACTGATAAATCTTCTTTGCAAAATTTTACTGGTTAATTCTATGCCACAGCTTAGCAACTAACGCACATTGATGACCTTCATAAACCTTTTCTGAGCATTGTTACATTGCACTTACTGTCTGAACAATGTTATTAAACATGTATATGTAAGCAGCTATGCTGTATAGGTTATACAAATTATTCACCAATAGTCACTTGGGCTTTGTGTCGAGGATTCTCTATGGCTCTGAGTGGTCCACTGCATGCCCACAGCATGTTCCACCTGAAAAAGGCCCTTATTTTTCAACTGCTCGGGTGGATAAAATGGGATAGTATGTGGCTCTGAATAAGGGTGTCTGGCAAATTCTGTAAATGTAATGTGAATGTTGTGTTTCGAGGACAGACAAAATGCTCAAGTCAGTGCCTGTGGGATCTGTTACTCACCACTTCCCTGCATCATTTTATCCCCTCAGGGCAGGAAAGTGTGGCTATGGCCCTCGCTCCTGTTTTTTATTTCGGATGACCACAGTGTGCTGCATCGCACAAGACAGCTTTTTATTTGGCAACTCTGTTGTTTTAAGTTAAATGTTAAAAAGACATATTTTTTATTTTAAAAATAACATAAATGCAGTGAATGCAGTTTAACAAAACATAGCACAAGACAGACTACAAGGGTTTCATCCCATTCACCCAGTTTATTTTTAAAATTTTAGACAGCTCTCCAAGTTAATCAGGGAGTAAGATCTGTAGTGACGTGGGTGACTTAGGGCTGGATTTCAGGGATGTTGCTGTTATAGTGCTTCAGGCCACTGATAAGCAAATGCTGTGTGTCAGTGCAGCAGCAGTCATGCAGCTGGAAAACAGATTCATTATCCCAGCATGCTGAACATGTAAAGCTCAGTGCCAAATCAAAGTGTCGAGGAAGCGCAAGTGTGGAAAGCAGCAGGGGGAAGAGAAAGTGTCAGTGAAAATTCCTCTCTAGCTTTTACACCCCTCTTCACTCCTTCACTCTGTGCCTGCTGGAGTGTGAATAGGGAATGTTTCATCATGTGCCTCCCCACACACTTTCATAGTTTAGAACTTATTCAATGCAGGCTTGTGGTGCTGGATTAAATGTTGTGATTGCCAGTTTAACTGCAGTTTTAATTGAATTCCAGCATCTGCTTGGTGGTTTGCAAGGTACAGAGGCAGTCAGTTGCTTAGGGCCCCACATTTTTAGTTGGCCCCCGATGCCTCATCCCTCTTTTTTAAACCAGCATAGCACTTGTGCACAGCGTTGGGAAGGTAACTTTGGAAATGTAATAGGTTACAGATTACAAATGACCCTATGTAAAATGTAACAGGTAGTGTAACTTTTTAAAAAAGTAACCAATTTTATTTGATTATTATTTTTTTTAAATTACTTTTAATGTTTCTAACGAATATTTTCAAACATTGCAGCACGGTGGCTTAGTGGTTAGCAAGAAGCTCCAGGGTTCAATTCCTGGGCAGGGGTCTTTCTGTGTGAGGCTAGCATGTTCTCCCTGTGCTAGTGTGGGTTTACTCCGGGTACTCCGGTTTCTCCTACAGTCCAAAAACATATATGTTAGGTTAAGTGAGTGTGCTTGTATGTGTGTGTGTGTGTGTGGCCCTGTGATGGACTGGCAACCTGTCCAGGGTGTACCCCTTTCCTTTTGCCCTTTCAGAGACGGCTGGGATAGTCTCCAGCAGATCCCTGTGACCCTGAATTAGGGAATAAGCGGGTATAGAAGATGAATGAATATATTTTCAAACATTTTTACCAGGCAGGGTTAACTTTATTCTGACAGGGTGTAGTAGCTTAAAGATTTCAGCGGCAATGTGGATTATTGTAAATGGCAGACGTGATGTGCAGCAAATTCAAACCAAAGAACCAATCAAAAGCATCCTAATAGCTTCGCTTTAACAAACGGCTTCAGCAAAAGGAATCTTACAAATCAAAAACAGGCAAAGAAACAGCGAATTAATATTATTCAACATATCTAAGGTTTTTAAGGAAAATAGTCAGATGTAACCCTATTTGTCATCTTAAACATTTTTATAAGCAACTGCAATGTAATTACACATTTATTAAGTAACTGTAACAATTTACTGTTACATTTATTTTGTAATTACATGTTACATGTAACCAGTTACTTCCCAACACTGCTCGTGCATTTGCTAATTTAACCATAAAATGGACTTATCCATTTGAGTAAACATGACACTGTTAAATGATGAAGATTGACTTGCTATTTTAATAACAAACAAATGTTTTCGTGATTAATTCCAGTTTATTCCTTTTTAATTATTTGCAAGATGAATTACTGGTATTAGTTCAATTACTAATAGAGTTTTTGGTTAGAACGGGTTGCACTTACTATGTAGTGTTTAATAGGTGACAATCCATTACTGTAAATATGAAGATTATACTGTATCTACAGTATTGTATCTTCTGCTATAAAGAGATTGATATTTTCTTAAAGAATAGACACTTAATTTAATTACCAATGTATGTTCTATTATGTGTTTTGACTGTGTTTTGTATGTTGTGATAAATAATCTAATCTTTCAAAAAGGCCTCATCTATTAATATTGCCTGGGGCCCCGACTTCATCTTGGTTCTCATACATTTGTCTGCATTCATTTCTAATCTGTTTGATTTGTGCTTTATGTGGCCTTTTTATAGAGAGAAAGCAGCAACAGCTCGAAAAAGACAAACAATTCAAGGTGTCAGATAATATTTTTCTTTCCAATCCACATTTTCAGTTGAAACATGTGGAATGTGCTTTATGATATATTTTTTTGAAAAATACGATGCATTCTATATTTGATCATAAATCACATTCCACATCATTTTCTAGAGATGTGAACTGGAAAGAAAAATATATTTCTCTTAGAACTGTCTTTTCAGATCGGTCTCATAAAATGAAATTTAGTTTTATGAAGGATCGGTCATTCCACTGTTAAAATACACAATGGAATATCATTTAGGCATGTTAATATGTATTCTTTGTAGCCGATATCTGACATTCATACATGTATAAAAATATTCATGCAACGTCTGTTTATGGATGACAAAAAAAAGGGACAGACGTGTGGAACTATAGAAAACTGCTTTAAGGATTTGTGTGTAAAGGATGTGTGTGTTAGCGAGCTTTTACCCCTGGGTAAAAAAAGCTATGGCCAGAGTACCCTTTTGTGCTGAAATAAAAAAGCAGCTTATGAGATGTGCACACTGTAACCATAACAACGCTCTTTCCGGTTGCATCAGCTAACTAATCAGCTTGCAGATAACCTTCACTCTCATCACTAAAGTTGAAAAACCCATTTTTATTTACTGCTCATTATTATTATTATTATTATTATTATTAACTGTTGTCGAGGTAAGGTTGCTTAGTTAGCTTATACTAATAATTGCGCTGTTATGGTTACATTGAGTGTGTATTATGTGTGTGTGTGTGATGTTTTTTCCTGTGTTACCACGAAAGGCTTTCTCGCTAGCACCTTTTATGTGAAAAACAAAAGTAGGGGAAAAATGTGTCAAAACACAATATTGTGTCTGTTGTGTGCCAGAGTTAATACTAACCTTCTTATGTCCAATTAAGAATGGTGATGTGACATCATCAAAAGTAAAAAATAAAGAATGATCATGACATTTTTCCAACTGTAGTGTCTATATAACACCATGATTATTTCATTTATTTTATAGCCAGAACTTTTGAATTTGCATATTTCCTGTTTAAATACATTAAAGTGACGTGATACAGCCAGCCTCACTCACATACAGATTAATTGGTACATGTTACTTTTTGGGAACTGTCGCTTTGACAGTCTGACGAAAAAAATGCATTACTGTTTTACTGTATGACCTGAGAAGCAATACAACAATACAGGTAATGTGCTACACACTAAATGACAGACATCTACCTGTCTGTCTTATGACTAGTGTTTGTGCAAGGCTACAACAGTGCTTAGCATGTTGGAAGGTGTTTAACTAATGTTTGGTTGATATTAGGGATGCACCAGTATCGGTATTGGGCCAGATATTGAACTCGTGTACTCGCCTTCAAACTTATACTCATAAAAAAATGACCGATACCTCGTTTGATGTCATTGACAGAATATTCAGTGCCCAAAGAATCTGGCAGCAGCAACAGAGTGTCAGACTCAGCAGTGTGGAAATATTTTAAAATAAATAATAACACTTATAAAACGAATAGTCTGACAAAACACATTAAAATTAAAACACGAAAGTGAGCACAGAGCATTTACCTCTAGCAGTAACGTTATAACGTGGAACCAACCCTGCAGCAAACCTTTGCAGGATGAGAGAAAATGACAAGTGATAATCTGAGAGCCAAACCAATAAACCCACATTCCAAAAAAGTACCGATATAGACAAGTACCAGAAAAAAATATTGCCACTGGTACTTGGCCTGGTATCGTATATAATAATAAAGAATTAAAGTATAAATGTAAATATAAAATATAAATATGACACTATATTTATATAGTTCATCATAACTTTTTCATAACGTTTTTATTAATTAACCACAAACAACTGTACAAACCTTTGTAATATTTCATATTTACTTTAATACTTTCTATTATTTCCAAAAATATTTTTATACAATTATGTTTAGCAACCATACATATATACTGTAAATATAGGGGTTTTCTCTGGTTGCTCTAGTTTCCTCCATAATGAACAGTCCGGTGACATGCTATTTTTGGCATTTTGCAGACGCCCTTAACCAGAGCAACCTAAATTTATCTGAGCAGTAGAGAATTTAGGGCCTTGCTAAGGTGCCCAGCTTGGTGGTGCAGGGAATTAAAACTATGCTCTTCTGTTCAGACGCACAACAACTTAAATACTGAGCTACCACTTTCCCCACTTTTAAAAGTGGTCACTAGTGTGTATGAATGGGTGTGGGAGTGTGATTGTGTCAGTAGTAGACAACAAAGTGTTTATTTATTGCCCACTTTAAGTTTCTACTTTCATTGATGACACCACATTTCTGTGTTTTTTTTTCCTGTAACCTGCAGCAGTACTTCACGTTGCTGATTATTACCGATGGTGTGATCAGTGACATGGACGAGACACGCCACGCCATCGTACAAGCTGCCAAACTGCCCATGTCCATCATTATCATCGGAGTGGGCAATGCCGACTTTGCAGCAATGGAGTTTCTGGATGGAGACAGCAGCGCATTACGTTCCCACACTGGAGAAGAGGCGGTCAGAGACATCGTTCAGTTTGTTCCATTCAGAGACTTCCGCAATGTGAGTACCTGATAAA
Organism: Bagarius yarrelli; assembly: GCA_005784505.1. Classification (NCBI taxonomy): domain Eukaryota; kingdom Metazoa; phylum Chordata; class Actinopteri; order Siluriformes; family Sisoridae; genus Bagarius; species Bagarius yarrelli. The sequence continues at coordinate 8,216,611 of VCAZ01000011.1, forward strand.
AAAATTTTCCTCTATCTCAACCACAAGCTCCCACTTAGACTTGACAAGCTTCTCTATCCCTGCTACTGTTATGTAAGTCCACATTTTTTTGCACACAGCTTTTATAAACGGAGCCTAGGGTTAGGGTTACGCTGTCAATATCCCAGCCTCTAATTTGACCTCAAGGTGTTGGTTTAGTCATTTAATCGATAATGTGGGTGCTACACGGCTGCATGTGGTGGCTTGGTGTTCTGGATAAACTCCAGAGCTTTGTGTGGGAGTGGGAGTGGGTGTTTTGCAGACCATGTGACTTCCTCAACAGTGCGAGAGAGAGTGTGCACACAACTCTCCCTGCGGCATCCTTCTCTTACAAATTAAAATTCGTTCGGAGTCCTGAGCGCATTCACCGCTTTATTACCTAATCAGTGCATCTGCCTCGGCAATAGGCTGATCGCAGGAACCTAATGAGCTATTCTTGTTTCTGGCATGGCGTCAGCTGACTGCATTGTATGTTTGTGTTTGCTTTTCTCACAGGCTCCGAAGGAAACTTTAGCCAAATCGGTATTGGCTGAGCTGCCACAACAGGTTACTCAGTATTTCAAACAGAGGAACCTGGCACCTAGAAACTCCATGCCGGAGTGAAAGATCGAAGCGCCGAGTTCCCACTGCATGTTGCCAAAATCTACTTACTGTTTACAACAACAACAAAAAAATGCCCATTCTTAAGGACAAAGCGCATGCCTTTCTATAAATAATTGTTTTTATTAAATAAATGTTTTTATTTATTGGTTTTATGTATGCTAAGTTTTAAAACAAGATGCCATGTAAGATTATTTGTGTGTGTGTGTGTGTGTGTTTGTGTGTTATACACTAACTCTTCTAATGCAAGGAATCTCAACTCCAGGAGCAGCTCATGACCGGACAGGATGTGGTGATTATCTTTACGTTTAAAAGCCACTAAGAACTAAAGATTAAGGACCCCCTGCTAAATATTCTTAGAGGGTTTGAGAACCTTTGAATGTATTTTTATGTGTTGTAAAATAGGGCTGTGCGGTATGACGGTATACATCGATATTGCGGAATTGTCAACCGTAATATATTTTTTTGTAATTTCATGTGTCCTGCGACATGTGAATAAGTGGGTGTGGCTTACTTACCTATAGAAAAAATATGGATCTTACTTTATTTATTAAGTAAAAATAATAAAAATAATAATTTGATGGCCAGCACCGTGGTGTAGTGGGTTAAGGGGCCGGCACACACATGCACAGTTGTGCTCTGGCAATCCAGGTTCGACTCTAGGCCCCCCCGTCCATCCATAAAGGTAACCAATCCCCAGCCCCCCCCGTCCATCTATAAAGGTAAACAAATCCCCCCCCCCCCCCCCCCCCCCCCCCCCCCTCCCCCCCCCCCCCCCCCCCCCCCCCCCCCCCCTCCCCCCCACCCCCCCCCCCCCCCAAAAGTCCCCCCCCCCTCCCCGTCCAATCTATAAAGTTATGTAAAACAAATCCCCAGCCCCCCCCCCCCCGTCCATATATAAAGGTAAACAAATCCCCAGCCCCCCCCCGTCCATCTATAAAGGTAAACAAATCCCCAGCCCCCCCCCCCCAGTTCCCTCCATTATAAAAGGTAAACAAATCCCCAGCCCCCCCCCCCCCCCGTCCATCTATAAAGGTAAACAAATCCCCAGCCCCCCCCCCCAAAAAAAGATGGTAATTTTTTATTTCTGAGGTTTTTAAGATTATTTACTATATAAAGCCTCTTTGATAAATACTTATTTAAATAACTATATCTTGAAATATGTCTTTACCGTAGAAAAAATAAATTGTAAATGTCATATCGCCCACCCCTATTTTAAATAGATATCTTTCTTAACTGTAATCTTTTCTGTAGTGCTTTGTATTTTGTCAGTTGTATAGTACCAAGGTCATGGTGATTATTTTTTTGCTTTTTTACAGTTTGATCAGTGTTTTTGTTACAGTACTCAGGTCAATAAAATTCACTTGAGGTGTTGTTACATGTGAAGCGCTTCTCACAAGACAGCATGATGGTATGTGGGCTTCCGTAAAATAGAGACAAAATATTTGACAGAGAACGCAGATCACGCTTCTGCAATTAGTAAGAGACTTCATTTGGTCAAATGCACTTATTAATTAAAGTGACTTTCATTTTAAAAGTTAAACTCTACAAAGATAAAAAAACATGACAAACTTTTAGGGTTTTTTTTTAATTTTTTTGGCTTTAATGGTTCCCTCCAGCATTTCACACACATTCATAACTTTTATAGGGAACATTTCATAAAATTTTCAGCATTGATAACGATGCAGCTTTAAAAAAAATAAAATAAAAAAAAGACGTTCTGAAACACCAAGCACTGCTCATAACAGCCTTCTTCTCTCAAGTGATGCTGCCCGATTGAATGACATGAAGCACCCTTCTCTTCGATCCACAGATGCCGGCCATCGTCCCCTGGTCAGCAGCACAATCGAAGCCATGGAGACGTCGCCAGGTTTAGGTGCAGGGATTTAAACTGTATAGGATGTAATATGGGAATGATGGGGGAGGGGTGATATTTCAATACACATCAATGACCACAATGGCGATTACTGTTAAAGCAGCCTTTAATTAGTATTACGTCAAAATACTTAAGCATCCATAATTTCAGAAAGGAGACATGACAAATTACTGAGCTTATACTGTCATAATAGCCACCCAGCTAACGGGCAAAAACAGGCGAGAAGTCAGGAGGTAATAAGGGAGAAATAAAAATGGATGACCGTGTGGCTGGTCAGTGTGTCTATCTGAAAAGTCTGTGGCTCTTTATGGAAGAGGTGGTTCCTTCCACACTACCTTCGCTGTCACTGCTCGACTCGGAGTCGCTGCTGCCAGAGTAGGCCCCAAGCCCTGGCAGGATGCCCACACACATGGCTGCAGAGGGTCGGTGAAGCATGCCCCCTTGTGTCATTTCTGCCCTGGGCACCGGTTTCTGCCCCCCTGTTTCCTGTTCTGAATACAGAATAATTCTATTAAACCATCTCATTGCTATAGCATGCCCAATGATCTTTAAATATTTCTTAAGTCTAAAAAAAAAAATCTTTAAAATAAAATTATTTACTGTTATTACAGTATGTGTTCTTAAATAGAACAGCAGTATAACCAGGTGAATAAAAAGCTCTCAGTCAGGAAACAGTAAGATTTTTTGAAATATGTAATTGAATAATAATATTACAGAATATACTCAGTATTTAGGTCGATATACCATAAACAAATTGGAGAATTGGGCTACAGAAAAATATGACGCGATGAAGAGTGTGTGTGTGAGAATGTACTTACTAAAGTAAAACACTTCCTCCCTTTTACTACTTCTATATAAATATATGCCTAAATAAATTATTATTTAGACAAATATGAAAGAAACAATCTTGAGTGGAAAAAGGGATTTAAAATATTAAAAGATTTAAAGTTGGAATTCTGACATTTAAATGTTATTGACTCAAGGGCTGCAGCACAATTTTATGTCCCAAACGTATATACACACAAATATTTTACTGTACAATATGGACAAAAGTATTAGGACACCTGAGCACAGGGACATAGTTAGAAATGTTGGGCCCAAAGACAGAATATGAGGTTGGGCTCCTAAATTGCTCCAAAGTGCATGGCCCCTTAGAATGGTTTTAACTCCCGCATCCCCAGCGACGCCCCGTCTGACCATCACATTTATTTGTTTTTTAGAACATTGGATTTTGGAGGCGTTCACATATCACATTTTGTGCTTTTAATTTCATTAATTCGAATGTAGATAAAAACATCCCAGCTTTTTAAAAAACGCATAACGGATCACCAACCAATCAGCTCCCTCCTCTTTTTCATTAAACTAAAACCAAACCAGAATTGTAGAGAAGCAGCTTATTGTGTTTTTGTCTTATCTTTCCAAATAACTTTTGTAGGGAAGTTATAGCAAAGGTATTTCCGTGGTGGAATTCCATTGCTGAATTAACTTGTTTTAGTGGACAGCGCAGCTGATAGTTGCTTAGCAATGACATACGCCTCCTCCGCCGTCCGAGTGTTTTGAAAAGTAGGAGAAACGGCGTGCCTAGCGTTTTTCAAGTCTCACTAACTCTTTTAATAACATCCACTTCCATTGAAAAATTAAATTTTTTTATTCTGCCAAAATAGTATTAGTCATTAAAGTTGGGCATAATATTTGGTAAGGAGGTCTGGGTGCAGTCTGTGTTCCAGTTTATTTTAGGTCTTCACGCATGACACTTATTCTTTCCCTCTAGTCATAACATATCTTGTCTTCATGGAGCACAGGGGCTTTGAGCACAGGTACATTGTCATGCTGAAACTGTGTTGGTGCTTTTCAGTTTCAGTGAAAGAATTATATAAAGTAAAAACATACATTATAGACAAGTGTGTGCTTCCAACTTTGAGGCAACAGTTTGTGAAAGACACTCTTTTGTGAATTTGCTGGAAAGGTGTCTATAAACGTTTGGTGATACAGTGCATGCCATATTTCTTACATTTAACACAAGATAACTTGTATTGATTTAGTACAAAACAAATCATAAAGTCCAGTGCTCAGCCCACCTGTCTGACTGCTGTTTCCGGTTGCTGCTGCTGCGGACTTGCTCGTCGTTTCCTCCACCTTCTGCTTCTTACTGCTCTCTGATGACTGAGAGGAGCTGCAGCCAGTGGAAAGAAAACAAAAAAAAATGTTTTAATTCCTCACCCAGCTGTGCGATACTCCAGCAAGGAGAAAGACAGGATGTAAAGTAGTCAGTGCGAGTCATGGCAATCTGAACGAAATAAGTAGAGCCTGACAAAGACTAGACAAGCCACTTCAGAATTTTCACAATATAACAGAAAACAGAGACGGCTCTAAAATTTGTCAGCAGTGTAGATACCCATCTCCTCTATTCCCGGTTCCTTTAAATCCCCCATCCTTACCTGCGCCGTTTCACTGCTCCAGCCAGCAGGTGTGCCTGAGACAGATGGCTGGTCTTCTGTTCCAGTGGTTTGGCTACAGCCTTTTTCTCTTGCTCCTTTTTCTGACCCTCAGTGGATGCCAGTTTCTTTAAAGCACTGTGAGGCTTGGGAGTTAAGGAGAGCCACAGGTAGACACTGAACCAGAGTTTAAACAGGGAAGCTTGAATATTTAAAAATTGTTTATGTATAAACCGTATTCTATATGCAGTACTAGCCAAGTGTGAACACACATATGAGAAGTTGGTCCAAACTTACTAGAACATACAGAAAAAAAATATTGGCCGATATATTGATATCAATTTTTTTTACTTTCAAATATTCAGCCCGAAAAAAACATATCAGTCGGGCTCTAGTATTAAATAAAGCCAGCACCACTGGATGTTTTTATAAAACATGCCAAAAGATGTATTTGTTTTTAGGTAATTTAGGTAATTTCTTCCTTCTGGTGAAGAGTTTCAGTAATATCAGGCTCCGATAAAGACCGCAAAGATCGAATAAACCCATAATGCATAATCCAGATAACAGTTATTCAGGCGGCTAGCATGTCTGCACAGATTTACTGACTGTGCATTACACTGAATTTGGACTTCATAATAATAACCTGTGCAGTGTTTGGATGCGTCCCAGTCAATACAAACAAAGCTGTTGGCTCTAAAAGCTTTCCTACAGTGAACAAGAAGTGCAAAATAAAATAAATCTAAAAACCAAAAAATTCAGAAAACAAAATAACATTTTAAAAAAGCACACACTGATAAAAGTCCCTCCTCAAAGTAGTGTTAATTAAATTTCGTTTTCTTGCCTGCCAATGAATTTTTTTTTTTAGATCTAAAGTGAACAGAACACATGCACAAAAAATAAAACTAGATACACAATTTCTGGGCCAATCAGCAGTGAAAGTTGCATTCGCAAGCTATACCTACCTTTTCTGGTTTATCCGAATTGTCATTAGGTTTTTTTCTTAAATTATTGTTGTTTTCGGATTTGTTTTCTTTGTTCTGCACTTCTTGGCCACCATACGTTTTAAATCTGCTATATTATAACAATATGGCAACATACAACTGTGGAAGAAATGGAATTTTTTCTTGACCTAAAAATGTTAGTTATCAATACAACAGAAAAGGCAGTATCGTATGTCAAACTAATCACTACTATACAAAACACAAAACGTACCTTACCAGCACCTAGTAACAGGTTCACCAAGCTTGAATTTGGAATGTTATAATGTCTCTATTTGCTGTAGCATTAAAAAAAATGAAAATACACTTCCGAAAATGTCTCTGAACTCAGAAATGGAACGCAGAAATGGTGTGTTATAGTTGCAGCAGATAAACCTGAGTGTTGAGTGCACATAACTGAGCTCAAGACCATTGAACACCTTTGGAAATGGTACGAGAATGCAAAATTTGCCTGCACAAGAACGCTGCACAATCTAGTGGAAATCATCTGCACTACTGTGGAAACTTATATGAGCAAAAAAAAATCTGTGAAAAGACGTTAAATAAAACCACACACACAGATGTGGTAGTCAAGTATCCTAACACCCAATATTGTCTTTAGGCATTTTGGGGCGTTTTGAACCAGTCAGCTCAGTACCACAAGGCAGATAAAGAGAACATACAAATACAGCGATTTCATGGGTGCAACTTTCACGTCGGCATTCTTACAAAATGGTTGTCATAGCAATAACACTCACCAGTGGAAAGCATTACTAGCAGCTTAAATAAAACATTCTGCATTTGTATAGAAAATACATTATGAAATCGACAGCTCATTCCGTGTGCTGCATGTGTGAAGATAACTTTATGTGATGTTCATGAGTAGCTTTCAACCAAATTTGTACTTAAGAAGTCCCAAATCCAGAATTTGGTGTGTTTGAAAAATACATTTTTAATTAAACTGCAGCTGAGGAGACTTTGTGCTTGGATAAAATAGTGCCATATGTTTTGCCCTCAATGCTTTAAACCGCAAATATCAGACAATGCAAGACCAATCCTGTTCAAATTTCCTTTCAATTAAACATCAGCCCATTCTAAAGACACAAAAACGGAAATAATAGTCAAAAATTAAAGGTCTACTTTCGCCCCTAGCACAGAAATTAAATCCTCATCTCATTTAACAGACTTTAAAAAAAAAAATGCCCTGAAAATGTGGCTAAGAAAAACTGCTACCCCTGGAGGCTAAAGCAGTTAAATTGGGCCATATTGTTATAATACACTGAGGAACAGAAGTTCACAGCTCTCCGCTGTGCAATTACACATCACCAGTGCCACATGCCTGCTGAAGGGCTCAGTTGCCATGACAACGCGTCCTCCAACATGCACGGCACACACATCTGACTGGCAGCGGGTATGAATGAACAGTTGTACCCATGTTCCAATAGATTATTAAATAGTCATATTATTAAATAGTGAATGTAAGTTTGACTTTCTTCTAGCTGAGTCTTTGTTAGGTTGAACCATGCATGTCCACCTGAGTTTGCTTATACTTCACTACCTTGTATCTCCAGACGTGGTGCATGTCTTACAATACTCACAGCTCGATCTATAAAGCATTGCTGGTAAATGGATCGATGTGCACATCCTTTGAATCATTTGCTTTATCATCAGCAGTTCTAAAGTACTAGCTGTTCTTTATGGACCACCCAAATATTGCAATACTCCTTTGAGATAAATTAACCTCTTTGGGTGGCTTTGATATTCAAGTCTACAGTGCTAGTAACCCATTCACAAGGTATTCTAGCTATCAGTAGTTCTGCGCAAGTCTTTAGGTTGAAGTCAGCACTAATATAGTGCAAAATAAAAATAAGATACGGTTCGGTCGTCTGGCTAAACCATAAGTCTGTTGTTATAGCATAACATTCCGCCCCTACTTTATTCCTACATTCAGTGTAAAGCTGTGGAATTGCAATTCGGCTAAAATATGCATGAAAGGGAATTTTATATCTCCTATCCAGCTCTTGGATAAGGCTTTGAAGACCTCGTTAGTCATTGGATTAAAAGGCACTATTTCTTTAGCGAGCTAGCGGGTTATGGCGTTACTTATTTCCTGGTAACATCAGGCGGTAACAGCCGCAAACAATTCTGAAATTGTACTTTGTTGCTTGCTACCAGACTGAATGTCACTGGCAGTACTTTCAGACGACTTTTGAGCAACACACTCCTCAAACAGCCGCCTGTGGTGTGCTTTTTCGCTCTTGCAAATTACCTTTTTTTTTGTTGTGTCTGTCACGAAACTGAAATAACCTCATAATACAGACATGCCAGGAAGACTCTATAATCCCACTCCACTGCGTTTTTTGTCCGGACTGTATCAGTTACTAACTCTGCGTCCTGGTGTGCTCCTGAACTCAGTCAGCAAAAAACTAGTCTCACATAGCCAGTCCTTCAGACTGACAGCAGAAGATCTGAAAACCTTCACTGCTTTAAACTGCACAGGCCCCCTTAAAAAGACATATGATTAACAGGTAACGCAACCAATGACATTTTGTATGCGTTTTGTCATTTTTAGGGGCATGGAAATAACGCACAATAACAGACCGGTATGCAACCAGCTTTGCATTTACTAATACTTTTCCTTTTAATACTTAATTACATTTAATATTAACAAATTACTTTTCATACTTAAGTACAATAAATATCACATACTTTAAAAGATTTAAAGTAATATTTCCAGTAATATTCTAAACTGTGACTAAGCTGTTACTGAACACACAACGTAGTTTAATAAGGATATTTTCTGCCTTCAATTTAAAGTAGGTTACAGTTTCTGTTAACACAAACAGCCTACTGAGCACTATTAAAACTATTGGGAACTAGTTAAAAGATGTCTTCCTTAAAACAATTATCCAACTATTCGCCAACTTTGTTCCAGTTTCTTTTTTAACCAATGTTGTTCGAAAGTAGGTACACTTACAAGACGCAGGTGATGTACTGTATGACCAGACAGCTGCCATGTTTTGACAGCTGTCTCTACCCTTAGTTTAATAATGAACTACGAACTCTGGCAAAACTTTCAGAAGTTGCGTGATGGCGTGAGGGTGCAGCATTATAAAAGGATATCCTGTATTCCTGAAGCTCCCGTTTCTCCTCATCTCTCCTCTGCTTCTCTATAAGACACTGCTGCCGTGACACTTCGTCCAGAAAGTGCGCCTCGTCCTCATCCAAGCCTCTTACCATGTTTTCTGTGGAGAGAAATCAGTAGGATTGGGTCTCCTGAGAGTCACAGGTGAAACCTAAGTGTCGGTGGGCACTTGATCTTGCACCGACGACCTTTTTAAACCACTCAGGGGGATGCCTTGCGCAGTTATTACATGGATCAAGCAATCTGCCCTTAAATTAACTCAGCATTCAGAACAAGAAAAGGAGCCGCTGGTCGCCAGGGAGACTGAGGACAGGATGCGTCTCTAGGGATACGGAGAAGTAACAGAACTGCCGAGCGCCTGCCCGTTTTCCGTCAGTGCCCAAAGGAATGATTCATGAACATTTCTCAAACACACATACACACATTCTTTGACTCTAAACAGGTACAGATAAAAAAAAACAATCACTGAATGACAATTTTCATGCTGGTGAATACATGAGTGTAGTCTTACTGAATTTAAATTGTTCTTCATATTCCTCCTGCTTCTTCTCCTTCTGCTCTTGTAGTCTCTCGAACAGGGACCGAGGGTCATACTCCTCTTCAGGGACCTCTTCAGATATGAACAAATAAACACACAACACACAAAAGCCTCATTTGAGACATATTGATGCTGTTACATCGCATGTCACTGCTGGGATTTTTATGATGTTGCCTTCATGTTTATTAGCAGAGTCTGAATCCATTTTAAAAATTGATTTGACTAATTTAAATGTAGGCTGGGGAAATAATTGCAGGGGCTAAAAACCAGAAATGTTATCACTTAATGACTGTAAATAATAATAAAAAGAATATTATATAGAATATTTTTAACTTGGAACATTACCAGACATCCACATTAAAAAAAAGCAAAAAATTCATTTCTTGAGCGTATATGAATAAAGCATTTAGGTGAAAAAAGAATAGTTTTAGACAGCACAGGTCTGATCAAACTACACAAGGGGTTTGATCTCGAAGCGTTATTAAATCATTTACCTTTAGGATCCTCAGGCTTGCGAACTTTCTCCCATTCCTCCTGCCGTTTTTTTCTCCTCTCCTCTAACTCCGATTCGGTCACAAACTTTCGGCTCAGGTCCACCCCATCCGCCATGACAGTGCTTTAAAATAGGATATACCCAGATTACTCAAAATTGATTTGTTTTAATTTATTACATGAACTCATGCCAGCTTTAGGATCATACCTCAATGTGATCAGCTGTGTCAAATGGAAAAGCGGATCTACTTTATGAAGTCATCGATAAGAGTCTGCACATCAGATCTAAAAAAAAAAAAAAAACCAAGAAGTCTTAAAAGAGAGACTTAAGACATCAGAATTGGGAAATCTAATCTAGAGATTGGTTTGTCTGCATTGTTAGCACTAATCCTGATGAGCATCACTGAAAGCCGGGGAGCCGAACAGCACTGATTACACACCTACAACTTACAATTAATAACTTGTGTGTTCAACTGAGCAACTACCTATACTACAAACCATTCTGTTATTAAAATATTTTGTTTTCTTTTTTCTTTCAGTGATCAGAGTTTGCAGAAAGCCAGTGTGCATCAGCACAGTAAACAGTTCCCCCTTCTGGCTGATTTCAGTATGGTGCGAATCAAGAGCAGGAAAAACAATATTAAAACTGACTGAATTACAGGAAAATAGTCACGGACAGAAATGTTTTGTGTGCGTTTTTGTAAAACATTTATCTTTTTGCAGACCAATTATAACATTAAACCACCTGCCTTATATTGTGTAGGTCCCAGCAAGACACAGACATTTCACAGTGGGACTGACGTTTAATTTAATAGTCGAATTAATCAACAATTATCATCACTTTCAAATGTCTTCATAATCGAGCTGTAACTATTTTACAGATTATTCATTACGCCTTGATCAATTAGTCAGCTTTTGCAATTAGTACAAATATTCTACTAGATATTCATACGTATAAAACGACAGAATCATTTCAACTTGTCAAATGTCAAACAATTAGATTACTATTATTTAAACTCGAATATATACACGTATATGTATTAATTTATTTTTTGGATTCACTATCGAAGTTTGCAGTCACATGACCATCAGATTTATATGTCCATATCTCAAAAATGTTGCTACAAATTTGGAAGCGCGGAATGGTCCACAATGTCTTTGTATGTTGTAGCATCATATTATTCCTTCACTGGAACTAAAAGACTCCAACACTGTTCCAGCATGACAATGCACGAAGCTCCTGGTCTCCATTAAGACATGGTATGTTATGGTTGGATAGCACTCAAAAACTTGAGTGTTTTGCACAAAGCCCTGATCTTAACACCACTGAACACTTTTGGGATGAACTGGAACACTGGCTGCACCACAGACATCCTCACCTGATGTTACTGTCTGATCTCACAATTACTATTGTAGCTGAATAAACACACATGACATATTCAAGTTCCAAATCATAGAGGAAAACTTTAATAGAAAAGTGGACCTCAATCTAACAGCAAAATAGAGAGAAATCTGGAATAAGATGTGTAAAAATCCCATGTGATTCTGATGGTCAGGTGACCACAAACTTTTGGCAATATAGTGTAAATTTAATAAAGATTGGTTTTACTTACATTTCACATCCAAATTCAAAATTGTATATGTAAGGTAGCTTTAAGTTATGGGCGGGTCCGCAGATACGTCACATACAAATGTGAAAACGTGTTGCGTGTGGGTGGCACATTCTGAGAGGTAAAACACATCGTCAGAACACCTGCCTTTGATCGAGTGAAAACCACATATGTGCGATCAGTTTGGGCAGAAATGTGTAGGGAAAGTCAGCACTATAACATTCACATAACCTATTGTAAGGTAACTGCAACAGCGTGGTTCAACCAGTGTGGCGCTGTAGCAGAATAGACTGAAGTATAAACAAAGTTGTAGTAGTGTGTAAGTAAGCTTTACAAAACTACAAACAAAACCTGCAGTCATGTTTAAAGCCTCTGATACATTTTTATTCAGATTGACCTTTTAAACGAATAGTAATCAGAATACCATGATTTATGTAAACGCACTTACTAGGGCTAAACAATTAATCGAAATCAAATCGCAACTCGAAACGCTGCAATTAACTAATCGCAATAGGCTGCGATGTGAATGCGATATAAAAAGTCCCGGAGCAAATGAAAAAAACTTTAACACCAGGTGATAACTAACGCCAATAACTCGCTACCTCACTAAAGACATAATGCCTTTTAATGCAGCGACAAAAGAGGGATTTAGAGCTGGATAGAAGATATAAAATTCCCTCCTGCGCATATTAGCTGCATTGCAATTCCACAGCTTTACACTGAATATAGAAATAAAAATAAAATAAAAGTTAAGGAGGAATATTACGCTATAGCAACAGACCTGTGGTTTAGCCTGACAATTGATCCGTATATTAGTTTCACTGTGCACTATATTAGTGCTGACTTTAAGATAAAGAAACTACTCACGCAGAACTACTGATAATGTAGCTAAACTACTTAACTTATCTAAAACAGATCTTGTTTACAGAGGAAATGGATGTTTTTGGAAGGGATTTGCACTTGGAAAAATATATTTTGCAAATTAAAATGTTGGAATAATATCATATCTTTTCTTTTTTTTAACCAAAATGCATTTAGGCAGCACTGACTGCAAAATACCAGCAAGAAAAACTATATTTGGTAGAAAGACACACTGAATCTGCTGGACTACAAGGATTTAAGGACTCTATATAATGTGTGCTGCACACTATTAAACAACTGAATCGCAATATCGGTCAGAAAAATTGCAATTTTTCCTAAATCGTACAGCACCCACTGACTCCAAAGACTCTTTAAATGCTGGGATGTCAATTCATTTCAAAATGCTGTGCTGGTTTATTAATTTAATAGAATCTTTTCCATTCTAACAATTATATACATGTATATTTGTTCTTACTAAAAACTTGTATTTCTTGATATTCTTAAAACGGTGAAATCAATTCAGGAGATAAACATTATACAAGTTTGATCCAATGCTCTTGGAAGTCTGAGTAACAGTTTATACATTCAACAAATAAAATCCTACCTGGACAAAACCATCTGCATAAAGTCGACATCACTACCAACTGAGATAATGTCATGTCATGTTTTGTAAATCAGCTGGTGTGAAGGAATAAAGCTCAGTAAAGTTAAAAAAAATCACAACCAACATTTTCTGTATGTAAAAACATCAACTATATTATGTTATACTGCATTTCAGTAAGTAAGAGCAGATTACAGCCGTGCAGTATATGTCTATTTGTACTGTAATTTCATTCATGCATGCTAGCTGACGCTGCTGTGCTAAAAGCTGCTAACTGCAAGCGTTAAAATTAAGAGCTTTAAAAAATATTAAGTAAACAGATTAATATTTTTTACTTAAACGCACTGGCTTCCTGACTTTAAAAAGATGTTGAAAAAAACCCCAAATGCTTTAAAAAAAGAAATTGGCCATGCTTTACGTAAAGATAAAATTAGAAAGAAAAAGGATATTTACCACCCGCACTTGTGCCACTGTAAATGTGTCCGTGTTTCAACTACTGCTCAACAAATTTAATTCCTACTAAGGGGCCATCTGCTAGACATGAAAAAAAAAATGCAGCTTTAATCTAAAAAAAAATAAAATAATAATAATTACTTTTGTCACTGATTTGTCCTAAGGAAACCATACAAAATGTTTTTTTGAGGTATCAGAATTTTTAATACCTCGAACAAGAAAAAATTGTCATCTTATTTTAATTATTATTGTTTTATATGTAATGTCTTAAGTACAAAAGGCGTTACATAATTACCTTATTAACACCTGTTGTCAAAAAATACAAATAAACTGCATAAAATTATATACGCTAAATTTAATTCTCAGCACTAACTATAAAGTAACGTTAATAGTTGTTTCTTTTTTTTTTTGCATGACCTCATGTAACCTCTTTTTTTCATTTATAACTTTATGTATGGCAGGTATATGTATACCCAACAATTAGTTTTTAATTATATTGTATAAATAGTTTACTGCCCATTCATTTGGTTTTTAAACATAGTGATGTTTGACTTTTTTTTTTTTTTGGCATATTCTTTATGTATGCAATGGAAGTAAATAACAAAAATAATGAGTCCAAATAATAATTTTTCTATCCAATAAACCTTATAAATAAGTTATAGATAAAAGGTGCGAACTGCCATATTTCTGAGTCATATTTAAGAAAAATAATCAGCTAATACCAAACATACAAATACAAATAAAAAGAGAAGCATACCATAAGACATTTATTACTCACTAGAGAGGCCAGGTTGTCATAACTCCATTCCCTACTGCTTTTATACTTTTATAAGCGCTAATAATAATTCAATGTGCTGAAAGAGTAGATATAATATTTCTAGTTATTAGAAGGAGTTGTGATTCGTAGCTCTATCTAGCTGCAGATGTGTCTAAGAAATTTGTGATGACGTCAGGGGTTGCGCTCAATTTTAGTGTTGCCAGGTTGAGCGTTTTATAGTCAAAATGCCCAAATTTGGGTCAGGCCTTCTACGACCTAGTCAATATGATATTAAAAACTTTAATTACAATTCTCTTAGGTCATTAACGTAAGGATAAACTTACATTAACGTATAAATAATTATTAATTATCACTGGCTTGACAAAAAAATGTTTTAGTAAGCATGCAAACTAGCATCAGAAAAACACAGCAGAATATTTTACACAATAAAAGAAATATAAACCAATTGAATGCACTGTGTATGATGCTTAGGTATATATGTTTAAATGCAATATTTTTATTTTATTGTTTCCCATAATTATGACTGTATTCTCTTCTGGACAGTGTGGAGTTTGCATGTTCTCCCCGTGCTTGCGTGGGTTTTCTCCAGTTTTCTAAATTGCCCATAGGAGTGAGTGTAAGTGTGTGTGGCCCTGTGATGGACTTGTGACCTGTTTATGATGTACACATTTACATCATTTAGCAGATTATCTAACAGAAATGTAGCCTACAAAAAGTGCTTTGAGTCTCATCGTTAAACAGATCAATACTGGTATGCTAGATCACAAACAAAGTATAACTAATCCAAAACTGTTGGAAAAAGAACAACATTGAAAAGCGGAGCATTAAATGTCATCTACTGAAGACAGTCAGTTCCTCAGCTGACATTATTATGAAGTTTATTTTACCATCTAGGGGCCCAAACAGAGAAAAGTCTTGAGGCAGACCTACCGTGCATTCTAATGGAGTGCTTGTGGTGCTTGTGGCTGGGACGCTGCTAGCAATTTTGGACCCCATGTAAGAATATGAGTTTGGGCCCCCTACCACACCCATTCCACACTTCTACTTCTGAAAAAAAAACAGATCTCTGGGGCCTCCAAAGCATGTGGAGCCCCTAGAATCGTCCTAACTCCCCCCTCTGTAGCGAAGCACCTGTTGTGGATCTGAGGCAGCAGGGTGCAGTGCATGCAGTGAGGAGTGCTTTTGGATAAGGATGCTGCTTATTTTTTGGCTTTGTAGGCAAGCATCAATGTTTGGAATCTGACGCCTGCAGCTACTGAAAGCTAGTTAAGGTATTGCAGCAGTAATAACAGTCGCCAGCCCAGTTGGTGGATCAGCACTTACAGATAATAAGCCCCAGAGGCAGTTTCCCAATGATGACCTTGTTTTTTAGACGGCTATTCAGACAAGACCATGGAAATGTTGCCGCAGCATGGAATAATCTGCTGGTTTGTCTGGTCAGAGGAGAACTGAATACCCTAACTAAGCCTGGTTTAGTGTTTATTCTAATCTTATTCGATTCTGTAATGCTGCTTTGGCAAAAAAAGTGTTAAAAAGTGTTATATGAATAAAGATGACTTGGCTTGACTGAATAACAAACACATTGACACAGGCAATTATATATATATATATATATATATATATATATATATATATATATATATATATATATATATATATATATATATATATAATACCCACATATATATAGCATTGAAAGCTGTTTAAAAAATATATTTTGTTAAAATATTTAACCACATTTTCAGTTCACTGTTCTATTCCTTTTCCTGTACTGAAAAATGCGTCATTTATGCACACCTGGCAACCTTCCTTGTGGCTGCTCCTGTTTGCGGGTGACTGAATGAGCCTCTGCACATTTATGACAGAAACAGAAACACGAATGATGGTTCCCACGAAAAGCTCGGTTAGCTGGTTAGCGTGTTCTGAATAAGCGCGTTTCCAGGAGAAAATAGAAACCTATTATGTCTGTTAGTCGGCCATATTTGAGTAGTGACCGGTATCGTAGAGAGAATAAAATCGGTTCGCTTGAGCACCGTGCTAACGGTAAAGCAGCCCGTTAGCCGCACGGATACACTTCCTGTATGAGTCGGGGTTAAGGCCCAGTAACTCACCGAGCTTCCGAGCACATCTGTTTGCTGCTTATTATCCGGTAAGTGACGCGGTTTGTTTCTCCTTCACCGCCTGGTGCGTTTTTATTTACCGTTTCCGTTTTATTTCAAGCTATTTTGTTATGTAGGCGTTTGCTATAGCTTACTACTTACCATGTAGCTAACGTGGATTTTAACTTGTATGATAAAATGTGGCTAAATGTGTTAGCTAGTTTGCTAGCTGTGGACAGAGTTACACCTCTACCAGTCATTGTTACTAGTCGTTCGCAGATAGTTTGGGTAACGTTAGGATCTGTAAATATGGAAATAAAGTTCTCATCATCTCGTTCGTTGTGCAGTTCAGGTAGAATACTGAGATGCTGCCTAAAATCATTTACATATATATATATATGATGATGTTATTATTCATTCTTAACTAACCTTCGGAGTAAAAGACTCACTCCTTCTGTGTTTGGGTGGAACACTGATGTTTACTATTCTTTTATTCACTCCAGGATCTTTCTAATAAATCCTTAAGAAGTCAAACCCAACAAAGACACACTCTATTTAAACACTGAATGACATTGTTTTTCTGTTGTTGATACAGTGGGAGTGCTATGTTGTGGGGCAAGTTGATCTCGTTTCCAGCTCTCTCGCTCCGACACTTTAAATACTTCTGCGTATTTTCTTTTTACAGCTGTAAAGAGCTCCCTGATGTAGGATGCTTGTCGAATGCAGCTGTAACTCCCGTGGCTTCGTTTGTCTCGGCTACTGACTGTCAGCAGTAGCACGATGATAGACGCAGATCCAGGCGCCTCCCTGACTGATCTGATATGATATGATATTGATAGTAGGCACCTAAACTGCATTCTGTGCCAGCAAGGAGTCCTGCACAGGTTCTGCAACTCACTGACGAACAACTGCGACTTGTCCAGTTGTGGGTCACGGAGTTATGGGAAACAGCTGCGTGTGCAGAGAGGACAGTGATGTGGAGGAGGGAGTGGCACCTCGGAGGCAGCTCAGTCGAGTGGAGAACACCGAACCTACGGAGGCTAGAGGCAGCCGGCCCCGGGACCCTGTTCGACCACCCAGAAGAGGACGCGGTCCTCACGAACCACGCCGGAAAAAGCAGAACGTTGATGGGCTGGTGCTGGATACACTGGCTGTTATCAGGACACTTGTTGACAAGTGAGAACTTTTTTTAGTTTTACTACAAAAAGTTTAAAAAAAAAAAAGTGTTGTGAAAGTCTGGGATTATAATAGTTGCTGTGCAGTTTGTTTTCTCTCTGTAAGTCGTGGCTATTTGTAGTGAAATAACGCAGGCTAATCTTTGTGATTTAAAGTGATAACGTACACATACATGTACATAGTCTAATTTTATAGATGCGTAACTTTCCGCAGGTTTATTGCTGTTGCAGTGTCAAATATTTTACTTAGTATAATATTTTTTGCTTGGATTATCCAACCTCTCATTTATTGTTTTTTTTTTTTTTTTTTTTTTTTTTTTTTTTTTTTTTTTGTTTTTTTTTTTTTTTTTTTTTTTTTTTTTTTTTTTTTTTTAAATCTAGACAAAACCAAATGATATGTTCATTCTTTAGATGTTGCTTGTATGTTAACCCGAAAGCAGCTTCTACTTCGTCAGCTCACATGTCAGTGCATGGGAACTGGCAGTACACCCTCAGCGTTACCTTTAATAAGGACAACGACATTTATTTTATTTATTTATTCACTTTTTAATTTATTGCCAAAGACTCAACGGTGATTCAACATGAGCTGCTGTTTATATTTGCTGTACAGCACCGGCAGCATGGCAGCACTAACCACCCCCCACCCCACCCCCGCCTCTCTATGTACATTTTCTCGCCTTTTTCCACTCAGACAGCCCACACAGTTATCCACATGCCTACGCTGGTTTGGCGGATGTTCATGTAAGGATTAGAAATTACAATTTAACCTGATATCAGATCAGATGTTATGTTTTTGCCCTACTCAGGATGTAAAGAGCTGAGAAACGGACACCAGGCTGTGGTATTTAGGGGCTGTGAATCAGCAACCTCAGCCCTCAGATCCTATCATCATTACTCAGGCACTGAGCAGAGTCACTACTCCTAAACGCCAGAGGGAATTTGCTGTAGTTTTGCGCTTCCTATTCCCATTAACGGCTTATTCTCTTTTAAAGATTTTGGCACTAAGTTTTGGTCTTCACTTACACTGTTTTTTCATTTATGGTATGGGGAAAAACCCAGCTGATATTACACCCTGCTGAGCAGTAGTGCTCCTTTCTTTTTTTTCCAGAGTTTTGGGAAGTGGTGGTGATGTTTCCTGAGAGGGCTTTCCCCTGAGAGGGCTCCTTTGTCACCACACAGATTTACCATTTCAGGAGCAATCAGGGAGATGAATAGGGTCATCCTGCAGCCACAACGCGCGCCATCTCTTTTTTTTTTTTTTATAAGCCGTCCATCATCCTGCATCCCCTACACCTGTTACAGAGTCAGGATTTTCTGCGTTTTTCACAGCACAGATTAAATATAGTAAAATATTTAGCAAAGACTAATCAATCAAAGCGCAATGCACTGTTTTTCTCACTGGGTATTACATTCATTATTTTTTGATGATTTTTAATGTGTTATTTTATTTTTTCTCTGTTTCAGTGACCAGGAGCCTCCTTACTCCATGATCACATTGCATGAGATGGCGGAAACTGGTGAGTAAGAGTTTTTTTCACCCCTTTTTTTTGTTAATCATTTAGCCACCTCCACACATTGTCATGGCTTTGTTTGGTGTGAGCTTTTTCTTTCTGAAGTGCTTTTTCAGCCTGAGCTTTTCTCAGTTGCTGATTTTACTACATTTTACATAACCGTGAATATAGTCCAGCTCTGTTAATCTTAGCCTTGGAATAATTATTTGTGAGCCAGAAGCACTCAGGAGTCCATTAGGCTGTGTGCTACAGTACATGCAGTGGTAGAAAGATTAGTGAAAATTCCTACTTAAGTAAAAGTAGTGCTATTTGAGGAAATAATCCATTTAAGTACAACTACTAAGTAACAATATAACTCAGTTAAGATTAAATAATAATTTGGTTTAAAAAACTACTCAAGTTACTGCATTACAAGGTACTTCAGTGCGTAAAATGGATTTTAAATCATTCAGGTGCAAAAAGTTCTCAATTCAGGACTTATAAGTTGTTTTCTGTGCTGCACACACACACACACACACACAGCTACAATACCTCTCATTGTGGCTAAATTTGAGCTGCCTCGGAATAAATATGTTTGATAGGATATATAATATAACTTGATAGGAATCCTAATCAATAATCAATCGCTACACCCTGTATTTATTGTTAAAAAAACCAAACAAATTTAGTGTAATCATTTGTTTTCAAACAACTCAAGTAAAAGTACCAAAATTTCATTATACACAAAAAAGTAGGAAAAACTCCTTGCTTTATGTTCACTCCATTCAAAACTTTAATGCCTTATAAAAGGCAAACGCATTATAATTCTGCGCTTGCCTTTGTTTCAGTTCTAAAACGTTCAGAGTTGAGTTGAACGTGGATCTCGAATCTCTTATCAAAGCTTTACTGTGATTTTCCCTTGCCTGAACCTGACAGCATCAAACAAATTAAAATAATGATGGAAGCGATGCAGGTACAATTAAAAAAAATTGTATATAAAGTTGGGTATCATAATGTTATCATATAACAATACCTTCTCCTGCCCATTCCTGCTGACATTTTTACTGTACCGCTCCCGTCACGTGATTTAATAGTGATTTTGTTTCCTATCCTGTGGGGTTCCTGAAAAATGTCACCCTCTAATAGTTGTGCAGAGTTGTCCTTTCCGCCAGCGTCCCTTTGTGTCCAGTTTTTTAGGGATTCTGTTTCTTTTCTTTCTTATATCAGTTGCTTTAGGGACCGATGGGATTTGGGTTTGTTGATGTATGGTGTCTGGTGGGAGTGGTGGGGGAGTGCACTACAGGTTTAGCAGCACGCCGTATTGCTTCTGATGCTATTGAAAACCCTGAATATATGATTTTGTCAGCTATGGACATAAATTTTCAAATGGCAGAGGCAGACCGGGCAACCTATATACCAGTGATTCCCAAAATATTTTTCACCAGGCCCTACTTTCACAGGATAAAACACACACACCCTCACACGCATAAAGACACTTTCAGAAGAATTTACCTAAAACATTAATGTAGGTGATTAATATTAATTAACACAAATTCAGTTTGTAACAATAGAAAAAAAAAGCTAAGAAAGATTGAAGTCTTTTTCTTAGCTTGAAAGTCTGAAGCTTTGACATTGGTTTACTATGTAACAGTATTCATAGTTTTTCAATCTCTCCTCAGCACAAAAGTTAATATGTTTAAACTGCAGGAATTAGATGTATTCTTACTAGTCCCAGAGTCTTATTCAGTGACTGGGGTGGGCTTGATTTGTGCAGCAGAGCCTCTCAAATTCAGGATGCAGCTGTGAGACTGCCGGTCAGCTCATTTTCAATGTCTATTATAGGTTAAATACAAAGTATGGGCTATAAGCCTTATAACAGTACACATTTGTAGAGTGGAATATTAAGGGAAGGGTTACACCGCGGATAGCTGGCTAGTGCGAGAAACAAATCTACCGGGTGGTGCGGCATGGCATATGATTTCAGTGTATGTTGCCTGTTTTTCTTAGTTGACACTACACTTACACTAGCTTTCTGTGCCCCCCTTATTACAACTCCGTATGCCCAGCCAGCCCCCACCCAGTCCTGCCTCCTTTTTCGGAACAAATTCATGAATCACGGTAAAAAAAATTAAATAAGAAATTACCATGTGTAACAACAGGGTTTGGCACAAAGCTGGTTTTAGTTGAGATGTGGACATGAAAAAATGTATGTATTCTTTTTTTATTATTATTTTATAGCCATATTTCCTAGAACAGAAGAAAAATATTGTGCCTGTACAGTAAGCCTAGTTACCATGAAACCTAACACATTAGGTTCTATCTTTGGCCAATCACATGTAACAAAAATGATACAAAAGGTAGATTAAGGCAGATGCACAAGTACAGACTGACGGTGAGAGATAGATAAAGCAGATAAAAGAGTCGTAACGTCTATTAGCTCTTGTCTAGCATCAATTCAAGGCAATTCCACAGTGCTGTAATGAATCTACATTCCCCAAGCTTCAAATGCTCTACCCTAGAACTTTAAATATAAATGTGTGATCGTTTGACCGATTCCTCTGTGGGCAGTTGAGTATGGTGTCTGTCCTAATAATTTCGTTGTTGGAACAGAACATGTTGCTAGGTTAATTAGCATAGTCGACGTGGAAAGCAGCTGAAGTGGAAGTGATTCAGCATTTAGCACATTCAAATCAGTGTGTTATGATTCATAGTTTATTTTTGAAGATAATGACACATCATTGTCTGCCATTTTGAAGCCATACATAAGCCCCACTAATTTTCTAGGCATGTCTTTGACAAAAGACGAACCTCTTTGTGACTCACAAACTAAACGAAACACTCTTTGTTCCTTCGCAGATGACGGGTGGCTGGAGGTGGTACAGTCTTTGATTCGAGTCATTCCTCTGGATGACCCGCTGGGTCCGGCTGTGATCACCCTGCTCCTGGACGAATGCCCTCTGCCCACCAAAGTGAGTATAAACGCTCTTAACACACCCATCAACACCACAATTATCACTAAATGGCAGGTGAAATGCACAAGTAAGTCATTATGTTCATTATAAACCACATACCCATAAACGTACAATGAACCACACCAAACAGTTCTACCTACACCAC
Organism: Bagarius yarrelli; assembly: GCA_005784505.1. Lineage (NCBI taxonomy): Eukaryota > Metazoa > Chordata > Actinopteri > Siluriformes > Sisoridae > Bagarius > Bagarius yarrelli. The sequence goes on from VCAZ01000011.1 coordinate 8,238,876, forward strand.
ACAGTGGAACATTGATCAGATTTTATACAGTAGCAGTTTTCTTTGCAGTGTAGTCCATCTCTCATGTATTTTTCTACTGTGGGATTTAATTATATACTACTTTATAGTGTTTTCCACTGAATGCAATAGGATTTGGATACAGTTATATAGTAAATATGTAATAATAATATAATAATATATAGTAATTTTAGGGAACAGTCACATTTATTAACAGCCTTAGTAGTTTTAGCCTTAGTAGCCTTAGTAGTACTTTTTCATGCATCCTACAGCAGTGTAGCTTTAGTGATAATGTGTGTCTCTCTCCTATAATTTTTCAATCAAATACAGTCTTTTTAACTCTGGTTAAGATGTGGATTTAAGCACAGGACAGGTAACCATTAGGTCTAAGTGCTAATGATCACTGCTAAATCCTGTAAAATTATTGGCAAACTCACCAGTCCTGGAAAACACATTAAAAAAGCGTGCTTGTTGTGGTGTATAAATTTTTTATGTTTTGGTCATTAAAGGACATTTTACAATTGGTCTGAGATAATTAACGTTAGTATCAGAAACTAACGTTCAGGGTCGCTGAGTCTTGACACTTGAGCAATGTCGCTGTGACGCAGAGACGCTGTGTTGTGCTAGGAATTAAGTACTTCAAATTTTTTACCAACATTGTCGGGCAAACATGTACCTAACTGTTTTAATAGTGGTTAAATGGATGGTAGCTGACCCGTGATCCATACAAACCAGTCCAAATCAGTTTGCCACACATGTACAGTAATTTGCAGATTAGTTATAGAATTTACCGATCACAGGTTAAAATGTTTTGACGTAGTCAAATCACCTTTATTTCTAACAATAGGGATTGTGTCTTAGCAGTATTACAGACCTAAATAGAATAGTGTATCAATGCAAAGACAAGAGTAAATGCTCACCAAAACACTTAGTTCAGTTTAACTAGTATTTGTAAATTACGAGTAAATTAGTCGTATGTTTTGTCTTGCTTGTTTAAACTATTAGGCAATTTCAAACAATTCTATCTTTAAAAGGTAAAATAGTTTGGCGACTGCTTGAAGCATGACTTTACCTTGCTCTCAAAGTCAAATGCTTATTAAAAAAGTGTTGCAGAGGAAAGGGAGGATCTTGCAGCTTTAGAACAAAATCTGGAAAACATGCAAGAGAGTTTAAAGCAACTGCACTCAGAAGGTCGAAAGGGCACTGTTCATTGTTTAACCCAAGTTTTGGACAGATATTTTTATGTTGTTTAGTCTCTTTGGGACAGGTGCTTTTGCATGCTATTTTTTTAGGATGTCTTGGTTTATTTTATAAATATTTTTTAGAGATCGATCGACCGATCAATCAATCAATCAATTATTTATACAGCTCTTTTCAACACACAAAGTGAACCAAAGTGCTTTCCAATTTGATTGCATATTTGATTTAACAGCCCCGTCAGTCATTGTAATGTGTTTATCATATGAAAGTAAAGTGTTTGTGTGTTCTTATTGGTGCATTTCTGATTTTTTTTTTTTTTTTTTTAACGTGTACATTTTTATAACTTCTGGACTGAGGAATTTGTTATTTCAGGTAAGGAATCTGTGATCCATGGCTTTTATTCCTGTTGTAATAAAATTCTAAATGTCCTGGAAAATGAACTGTGAAAAAGAGTGAGAACGCTGATTGAGCAAGGCCGTTGATCCCCAACTGCTCATTTGTAGAAATGAGATTATTGTAAGTCTCTCTGGATAACGCTGTCTGCCAAATGCTTAAAAGTAAATGTGGACACTTAGTTTTTACCCTGCTGTAATGTGGCCCTTTGAACCTTTTTTCAGGACGCGCTACAGAAGCTGTCGGACATGTTGAATCTGAGTGGTGCGGTGGCTCATAAGGATGCCCTTACCCCTGCCAAGCACCGCAACACTACTGCTGTGCTGGGCTGCCTTGCTGAGAAACTCGCGGGTAAACCTGTCTTCTGAACACACACATGTCCGACACATGTCCAATCGTCTGTGTACTGTATCTGACTGCATGGCTGTAACATATGTGCAGCTAGAAAGGCAAATTCAACCAATCCTCTGGCATTCTACGTGGGTATGCAATTTCAGCCAATCACAGTGACTTTTTTTGCAAAGTGGACCAACCACTGTAATGCCCCGCCCAAAACATAACAAGGACGTTACCAATATAAAGTAATAAGTAAATAACTTGAGTAATTTGTGGATAAGTGCTTACTCAAGTCGTGATTTGGTGAACCGGTTTGGCCCGTTCGTTAAGAAGAACCGGTAAAAATATAACTATTATCCTCACACTGTGACGGTCAGGCTATGGGTAGACATGTTCTGTAGCAGAATGGACAAAAATTATAATCCATGTAATCAGATACCATTTCTCAGTGTTTATTAGATTAGATGGAATTGAATCTTTAAATTGATTTGACTCATTTTGACCAACTATCAGGTTTAAAACGCTGTTACTGGAATTGTGTAAAAGATGCAGGCAAAAGAAAAACAGTTCATATTTCAACAGATTTCAGTTTCTCATGTTGTTTGCAACTTTATACATATTAGTTGACCGAATTGTTTTGACCTTGTGAATTTTTTTTTTAATGCTACCAACAGTAAAAGAAGCTGACTGGTGTCTCACTTATGCCTGTACACCACGTACCACATGCATGTTTGTACACGATAGGTGATGCAGGTTCAGCTGCTTTGCTGTTTACCAACGCCTACAGTGCACTCACATTTCAAAACCGCAAAGGAAAGAGCTGTGTAAAAGTGCACTGGCATTGACAAATCTTGTGCTGAGTCCTTTAAATATGCCCACGTATATTCACAGTGAATGTACCCAGGGGTTGTGTGCCCTTGTCTTGCTGTCTTGTGGGTTTAAGTAAAAAAAAAAGAGTTTATTTCACTTTGGTAGATGAATGATGCTTGGAAAATCTCAGGTGATTGAGTTATTTATTTATTGTCTTGTAGGTCCTGCTAGCATTGCACTCCTTAGCCCAGGAACACTGGAGTATTTATTGGAGAGTCTGGTGAGATTAAAAAAAAAAAAGTTTACAGACAGTTCAGTTCACAGGGCACAGATGCAGTGCTTCAGTTTAATAATGTTTATTTTATTTCTTTAGAGTTCTGAGGCACATCCTACCGTGATGCTGTTTGCTCTCATTGCTCTAGAAAAATTCTCTCAGACCAGTAAGTCTTTTCTTCCCCCTCCCTTTTATGTTTTCACAGACTTTTAACTGTAAAGAATCTTTATTGGTGATTTTTTTTCTTGTGTATTTTTGTTTAGGTGAGAACAAGCTGACTGTGTCGGAGTCATGTATCGGTGATCGGCTAGCAGTCCTGGAGTCCTGGGCAGATCAGTCAGACTACCTAAAACGCCAAGTCGGCTTCTGTGCACAGTGGAGCCTGGACAACCTCTGTAAGTTACCCTCTCCATCTTTTATTCAAGGGGCTTTATCACGGTGGCCGCAGGTCATTTAGTTTTAAAATGTCTCAAAGATTTTCTTAGAAAAGGCCCTAAAAGTCTTAAATTTGGATTCGATTTAAGAATTCAATTTAAAGATTTTGGTCATATTACAGCAAAACAATTACCACCAAAAAACAGACCCAATGACTGATTATAATTATTGGACAGACCGAAAAAGTTTTTTTTTCCCCCTCGTAATTGCGATAGCCCACAAGATGACATAAGAAAAGATGAGAAGAAAAGAGATGTATGTTCAAGGCCTTAGCTAGAGGGTTAGGGGCCCCTAAAATGTTTTCGATGTGCCTCCTTCCCACCCGCCTATGTAATATGACTGCTGGAGTTTGTGGGGACCTCTATAACTACCATCACCTTTCATCCCACTAGTGACGGCCCTGTATATGTACAGACAGAATGTCTGTTTAATTTTTTTTATTGCTGATATGTTGGTCTTGAAGTTGGAAAATTTTGAAAAAAATGCAGGTTCACCTAAGAAAATGATTCCTTTTTCGTCCTTTAGCAAATTTTATTCTGGGTTGAAATTCATTCAACTGCTTTACATTGATCCTTTAGTCAATTATTATTTTTAGTCTTAAAACAGTGTTTGGAAAAAAACAAGAGCAAATAAAAAAAACTAAGAAAAATGAAAACCTCATACACAATGTACACCTAATCAAAGAAACTCAACTATATTAACGGTTGTTTTTTACTGTGAATGTTGCAGGGTCGCCTTTTACTTAATTATAATAGAATTTATTTAGACTTTGACATTGCTAGCAGTGAACCTAAATGGTATCAAAAGTAATGGAGTGAAATTGATTGTGAAACTGTTTATTTAGTCTGTGCAGTGTAAGCTGTTGATCTACGAAAGAGCAGCAGTCTGATTCCTAATGTAACCGAATATTGTCCTCTGTTGCCATAGTTCTGAAAGAGGGTCGGCGTTTCACTTACGAAAAGGTAAACCTGAACAACATCAACGCCATGCTTAACAGCAACGACGTCAGTGAATATCTCAAGATCTCGCCCAGTGGACTGGAGGTAAGCAGAAGCAACACAAGTAACATCTTTATCTAAACTTCTTCAAATTCATAATTGATTACAACTGTTGACGCTTCTTTCAGGCACGATGTGACGCATCATCGTTCGAAAGTGTCCGCTGTACGTTCTGTGTGGACTCTGGTGTTTGGTACTATGAGGTCACGGTGATAACGTCGGGTGTCATGCAAATCGGCTGGGCTACCAAGGATAGCAAGTTCCTCAACCATGTATGTTTCTGCTTAATTTACGTAATCTTATATTTGCAAAAGCCAAAATTCTAAAGCAGTTTTAACTCGTGTTACGTTTACCCAAGGTGCTGTACAATACAACTAAAATCAGACAAATTTAAAAAACCTAATACAAGAAAACACCACAATTTTACAATCTAAATAAAAGCTATTGATAGTAGATGTTTTTAGGCAGGTAATTAAAAGATTAGTAAAGAAAATGGTAATTTGCGCCATATACTGGAACCTTCTTTTAGGGAAAGAAAAGATCAATATTACTAGATCTTATATTTGGTTTGTAAATGGAGATTACTCCTAAGAGATTTGATGGTCCTTAATAGTCTAGAGATTAAAAAAGCTAAATTAAAATGTTCAAAACTGTTCTACATTTGATTGGTAACTGGTTTAGTGAACTAAGAATGGAGGTTAAAACTCTGTCTGCCTGTCGACGTTTTTGCAGCAGCATTTTGATCTGAAGACGCATTAAAGAGGACTTGGTCAATTACACTAGTCTAAACCTGAAGGAAAAATGTCATTTTAATGAATGATGTAAGTAGGGAAAAAAAACTTGATTTGACCACTGCACCAATTAAAAGATCATTTGGATTAGAAATGGTAAAAAATTAGTATCTAAAATTTTTTAAATTAGTTTTATCATTTAACCATGCCCGTTTGTGTGAATGTGTTACAGGAGGGTTATGGGATCGGAGACGACGAGTACTCATGTGCATATGATGGCTGCAGGCAGCTAATTTGGTACAATGCACGTAGTAAACCTCACTCTCACCCCTGCTGGAAAGAAGGTCGGTATAATGTCACAACCTCACCCGTTAATGTTTCTTGGAGAAGTGTACATCAACTAATAACACATTTTAGAGTAAGATCCAAACTCTTGGATTTAACAGCCGAACAGTTCAGAATGTTTTTTGTCATTGTCAGGGCTGCACATAATTGTCATTTTTTACAATATATAGATATAAATGAATATAAGGTGAAAACTTAAAATACTTTAGAAACATTCTGTGAAGTAGATGATGAGTGTTTGCATTCTGCAGGTGATGCCATTGGGTTTTTATTGGACCTCAACAAGAAACAGATGATTTTCTACCTAAATGGACACCAACTTCCTCCTGAAAAACAAGTGTTTTCCTCTGCCACGTAAGCAAACAAGTCTTCTGTTTGTCACTTTTTATTAAAAATAATAAATAAAAATTATTCATTAGAGTTCTGTTAAAACTCTGTGTACGTTTTTTGTTAATTCCCTTTGTGTGTTCGTGTTTTTTAGTTCAGGTTTCTTTGCAGCAGCCAGTTTTATGTCCTACCAACAGTGTGAGTTCAACTTTGGTGCCAAGCCTTTCCGCCACCCTCCTTCTGTAAAGTTCAGCACCTTTAATGAATTTGCCTCGCTGGCATCTGATGAGAAAATAATCCTGCCCAGGTACATTTAGCTCTCTGACATTGTTTGCATTTTGAAGCTGTTATTGAAAAGTAGGTTTGGGCCACTATATTTAGACATATTACTCCTTCATTAAGATTGACTTCCTTTTTTTCCATTAACTTTGCTTTAGACACAGACGCCTGGCCCTTTTGAGGCAGGTGAGCATCAGAGACAACTGCTGCACACTCTGCTGTGACCAAATGGCAGATACAGAGCTAAGACCATGTGCACACAGGTACTGAGCAGCTTTGAGTTAAGAGTGTATAGTTGTTTAAAATCTGTATACACACAACAGTAGCCAACATCTGGACTCTCCAGATTCTCCATCCATCTCGGTGCCATATTTATTACATACCCGATTTATATACAAGCAGTAACTGTATATTGTATACAATCTGTCTGCCATATTTAAAGCCTGGTTTAATACCAGACGGACCACGGCCCAGATACAGCCCAGAAAACCATACGATGATAACAATTTGCCATAGTTCAGCAACTTCAGAGCTTCAAACATAAACCAGCACACCATTTGTAGCAGATTATATTTTCTGGCTCAATACATAACATGCATTTTTGTCAATTATTTAGCTGAAAGGAGCTCATGGGGCAATTGAGGTTTAGCAAACATTTATAAAAAGAAGAGGTCAAATAAACATGTCATTGTGGATAAACAGACAGACAGATATGATTAATCGGTCGATCTGTGTCTATCTTTCCATCCTGACTGTGTGTGTGATTCATAGTATGACAAAAGTAGTATGTTTTATTCTTAAATCCTAAATAAATATTGAACGGTGACTAACAACAAAAGGTTACTAAGCAATTTAAGTAACTTCTGTCCCTATTTAATCATGTCAGTTGCTAGTTTAGATATTTGTAGGAAAAAAATGAAATAGAATTAAACTTTTACAGATTTAATGTTTAATACCTTATGGTTTCATTGGGTCTGTTGATTATTGTGTGTTTGTAACTATAGTCAGTAGTAGTCTTTTGCTAAAATATGTCCTAATTAGGTTCAGCGTGTCTTAATAGTAAACCAAAACTATTCTTTTAATATTTGACAAATGCAGTCCTTATTAACTTGCACATGAAACATTTTGGATGTTGTTTTTGTGTCTCCATAGTGGGATTTGCATGGAGTGTGCCTTACAGCTGGATACGTGCCCGTTGTGCCGTCAAGACATTCAGACAAGAGTCAGACTCATTTCACACGTGTCCTGACATCAACTCACAAAGTTAGGACACGGACACTCCCACTAGCTTCCATCCCATCCAAGTTCTGTACAGGAGATCCAGGTTTCCCAATAAAAATGGGAGGGTTTTTTAGGATGGGATCTTGCAGCTCAAAATGCGAGGAAGGAGGAGCTCGATGCTTTCTTCTGCAGAGACAAAAAGGAATGAAAATGGTTACTCCCAGCCAGAGAGGGAAAACTGGGGAGATTGAGCAGTTTCTCAGATGGTCAAAGCATCATTTCCAAGTAATGCATGTCTAGTTGTACATGCATTATGTACAAAAGAGTCCACGTAGGACTTTCTCCCCAAAGGCACTAATCAAAGGTGCCTGCATATCTCTGTGTTCAGACGTGAACTATGTATCTGTGACTTACATTTATGAACGAACCACACCGACAGCAGGTCCTTAACCTCTTTTCTTCTCAGCTGATGCAACTCCATGGGACACACGTTTTCTGGGGATCATTCCCTTGCATAATGAAAAGGGTGGTAACCTTTGTTAATGGAGAAGCTGCGATTAAGTTGGATTATGCAGATTTTTGTTATATACAATAAATATATTATTTTGCATCCAAATTGCAATGCTTAACCTTTTAAATTGCAGCCAGAGAAATTCGGGGTGCAGTGCTGTTTAGCAGTTGGATCATTAGCTGATAGTCATTTGCCTTGTTTACTGTTGTGTAAAAGGGCACACATATCATATCTCTCTCAGACATCAAGAGTACAGTTTTATCATTGAAAAGAGGTTAATAAGGCTGACATCACAAAAACTCCCAAAGATCTTAAAAGACTGAATTCAGAATAATTCTTTTTCTGAGCTGTGATGTTTGTAATAAACGTCTGATTTATGTGTTGCCTAATTGTTTGCTGTAAATTATCTATAGGTTTGTAAGGGTTTTATTTAAAACAGTTTTATGCTGAAATCATGTGAAGACAAATTTAAATCAACATGGAACAAATCTAATCCTGGGAAAGGGGTCCTTAGAGTTCTGGATTACATTTACATTTCTGGCATTTGCCCTTAGGCAGAGCCACATTTTTCTCATTTAGCCAGGTGAGCATGTAAGGAATAAGGGTCCTGCTTCGGGCTTTGCATTGACAGCTTGGAGGTGTGGGGAATTAAACCCATGATCTTGCAGTCAGCAGTACAATACCAAGCTACCACTTCTCACTTAGATCAAGGTACGTCAGACTAAGATAAAGTTGTTACAGAAATTTAACTGTTTATGTAGAAAAGTTTCTTTTTATAATTAAAATCAAATTTTAGTAGTTATACATTTACAGCATTTGGTAGATCTCTTTTTATACAGCTGAGCAATTGGGGATTAAGCACCTTTCTCAGAGGCCCAATGGTGGAGCTGGGACTCAAACCCACAACCTTTGGGTTGGTAGTCTAACACCTTAACCATAAGCCACCAATTCCTGTTATAGGAGCTGTGTTGGATGTGATGTCACCCTCAGGTTGTGTTTTTTTTAGGATAGACTCCTGAACCAACGATGTTTGACTATAATAAAGTGGCTAAATAAGGATGGTTAGATAAATTTATACACCGATTCTGTATTGCTTTATTAGATGGTTTCAGCTTCTGTATTTACCCTCGCGGTACAGCAGGTGGCACTATACTCCCCAACACACCCCCTTAGCCAATTCACCGTGGAAGAAGTGGTAGTTAGGAAAACAGCCGGGATATCCATCCATTTAAATGCCGCATTCAGTTTTTATCCAACTTTTTAATTTCTGATTAAGTTTAAAAGGTGTTTTGTTTGTTTCTAGCACTAGTACTGCACTTCCTCCGCTTCAGGTATGCCACTTTAAAATAGCAGCTTGATGTTAATTAGCAAGCTAGGTTTTCCTCTGGAACCATTAGATTAGCCTGAGAAGCTAACTGTTACAATGGAGCTATTTCTTAGTCAACATTAAAAAAAAACGATATATTTAACAATTTCTCTTAAATATCTAGATTATTTGTATAACATTTCACGGCTGTATTTGTATAATTTCTTAGTTCTAGATTAACTACATTAAATGACATGGCTAGTAGGATGTATAACCGTCACAATTAACCGGTGCAGTTATTATATAAGCGTGTCAATATCATGTCTAACATGGAAGCTTGTGTTTGTGCTGGTATTTAGTGGAAAAAGAGCTAAAGGTTCTCGCTCGTTGTCGATGTCTTCGTGGGCGCGGAGTGTGAGAAGCAGGCGGAGGCTGGGGCATCTCTCCCGCGGGTATTTAACACCTCACTATCGGCACAACAACACAATTAACACCAACACACAAACTGCCCCCCCCCACTACACTTACAGTCAATAATTCAGGTAATGGGCTTTATTGTGATTCAATGTTATTAGTGCTTAAAGCCGCAGATCTGTTTATTGCCGTAGAGTTTACAAAAACCCCTTATATTATGTTTAAATTCAGAAAATGGAGTAATAGATCATAGTAATGTATAAAAGAATCTGAGGTTGGGCTTCTACCGCAATCATCCTGGACCGAACATACGATTACATCACTATTTCCGCCTACAACAAAATATCAATGAAACGTCAAAATTACAACCTTTAAAGTCGTAATTTACGACTTGCAGGCTCATCCCAGATAGCAGGTAGTCATTAAACCAGTACAGCATTGATTTCTGAACAGTTTTGCACCCTAAAATAATGTTATTTCAGTTATTTTATGGTCAATGTTGTTTATTATATTTTAAAAGTCATAATTTTTTTTCGAGGTGGTGAAAATGGGCTTCCATACATTATTACTACTAATAAAACAGCCTTCCGGGGCCCCCAAAGTATGTGGGCTCTTAAAATCGTTCTAACTACAAGTACATGCGCAAGACACCATTTGTCCCTCTGTATGAGGGTACATTTTTCTCTTTCTCTGTCAAAATGGTACATTTCTTTCTGTCTCTGCCCGTGTCAAAGTGAATGTATTTTTCTCTGTCGAATTAAGACACTTTTTGCTTGCTTGTCTACCTGTCTCTCTCTCTCTCTATCTCTCCATCTTTTCTCTTTCTTTCTCTCCCTCTGTTTCTGTCTTGCTCTGTGTCGAAATGATGGTACATTTATGTCTCTCTCTCTCTCTTTCTTTTTGACTATCCTGATCTGTGGCAAAATGAAGGTATTTCTCTCAGTCCAATTGAAGCACATTTGTCTGCCAGCAATCCTGCCTGTATGTCTGTCTCTGTCTGTCTCTCTTTCCCTCTTGTTTTTTGTTAAAATGATGGTACATTTTCTCTTTCTCTCTCTCACTGTGGCTCTTTCTCTTTATCTGTGCTAAAAAGAAGGTATGTCTCTGAGTCCAAATGAAGGCACATTTGTCTGCCTGCCTGTCTGTCTGTCTCTCTTTCTCTCTCTTTGTGTCTTTCATGCTCTTTAATATTATAACGTAAATGTAACAGAAAGGATTTTACTTTATCAGATAAATGATATTAAAAGTTGTATAAAAGAAAACTGATCTAATACTATTTAAGTACTTAATAATTATAATGTAGTAGTAGTTTTTTTTCTAGTTGTAATTCAAACATTTGTTAAGATGTCTTTCAGTAAAAGTTTTCTTCTTTTTTTTCTTGTCAGTGGAGCAAAACCATTCCGACCTTTCCGAAGTCAGCCATATCCTGGGGCGGAGGACAAAACAGTGTCGCAACATGAAGCAGAAAGGTACAGCCGTATTAAAGACTTATTTTGTTATTTTGTGTCTAAAATACTATGAGAACGAAATCATAAAAGCTTAGAATTTTACTTTAATTAATGGTTTTTTTGTTTTTCTGTAAGCTTTAATAACGTGACACAGCAGAGCAATGATTACTCCATCCCACCAGACTATAAATTCAATTCAATTCATTCAGTTTTATTTGTTAGCGCTTTTCACAATGATGATTGTCACAAACTTTAGCAAATGAAGAAATGAAGAAATTATTATAAAAAACAGTAAACATAAATATAAACAGATGAAAGCCCCTGTGACGTGAGGTGGCAAGGAAAAACCCCTAAGATGAGATAGGAAGAACCTTGAAAACCATGGACTAGCAGGGAACCCATCCTCATTTGGGAAACCCATTTGGGTGAAAAACCAGGTAGCAGGGATCATCATTAAACTGTGTGTGTGTATAAAAACATATGAACCTCATATGAACCCTTTGTTATAATTATGTATAACTGTGTCTTTTTGATTTGTATATATATATATATACACGCATACATACACACACACACACACACACATATATATATATATGTATATATATATATGTATATATGTATGTATATATATGTGTGTGTGTGTGTATGTATGTGTGTATATATTATATATACATGTATGTAAATGTAATGCAACCAATTTTTTTCCTCCAAGTTAAGTCTATGAAGGATGAAGACAACCGCAGCGCTCTTTACCAGAGATTTTATCAGCATTTCCATGGCGATGGAGCCAAGCAGCCTGCTGACTGTGTGGTGCTTTCTTTAAACAACCAGAAGTTGTGAGTACTCGGCACTGATCTATATATTAAATCTCATTTAATAATGTCTTAAAAATGAGTTCCAGGCATCCCGAGTTTAATTCCAACCTTGTCCCACCCCTAGTTCTCTTCTGTTTTATTGCCTATGTACTTTCTTTCTTTCCTGTTTGTTTAATTATATTTAAAAAATGTACATGTGCTCCAGCTTTAAATGTTCTATCACAAACTTAATTGTGGCTCTTGTATTATATACTTTTTTTATCATATATGATATTGAAATCAGTTATAAAAGACTCAGTTAATATAATAATTAAAACGGCACGCAATTCTCGATTAGAATGAGTGACTGATTTATTTTTCGTCAGGCAACACCATGCTGCATCCTCCTGCACAGGATTCTTTATGCTCTGTCTGCTGCTCAGTTACTAATTTCTTTTCTTCTTCTTTAAAGGGATTACGCAACCTCATTGGGCCACTGTTTGCAGGAGCGTGGCCTCATGGTGGAAATGCTTTACTTGCAGTCGGAGTCAGGCTTGACCCAGGCCCTGAAAGACGTCCGATCTGACGGTTCTCTTTTATGTATTCTAATCGAACAGACTAACGTGGAGCTCTCCTCATGCACCGTCATCATATTTTCAGAGTCTCTCAAAAGTAAGTTCCTCTCAGAGCAACAGTAAAATTAACTAGTCAGAAAGTTACTACTCATATATACTCAACATATACACTCAACAGCCACTAATAACATCTGCACACTGGCTCGCCTAGCCAGTCGTTTAATCGGCCAGTCATGCGACAGCAGCACAGGCCGTTAAAACATCAAAACTTTATGCTTTCTGTGAAAGACTTTTTCAAGATGCAATAAAAACTGACTAATAAATAGAATAGAAAAATAAATAAAAAGGGATTTATTTAAACAAAAGATTTTATGCTACTTCTTACATTCCTGTTTATGTTGCATATAAACATGAACAAATTTTAAAGCAGCACCAGAAGCTTTGTTTAAAATTGAGTCTACTTTGCAATTTTACATGTACAAAGCAGTAGGTGTACAAAATAAAATATTGATTGAGAATGTTTTATTGCAGTCACTTGGTAAAATGCTCATATACAAATTCTATTTTGCTGTTATACTATAAGCCGTTTCTGTGGATCAATCCGAAATATGGTTACATTATTCATTTAATTTAAGTCAAACTTATAGCATCCCAACTCTTTCCTTCTAAGCCTGGTAGCCCTTTTGTAACCCTGTTCAAATGGAATTTTTAATACCCCCACATTGATAGTGCTTTCCTGATTTCTGGAAATTACAGATAACATAATTACCAAATAAGCTTTTTTTTTGTGAGAGCACACACAAACATTGAAATATTTTTTTCTCCTTACGAGAGATCCCGACAGACAGGGCTGGGATACACAACAACCCCGGGACGTCGGGCTAGTGTTTTTTGTGAACCCTGTAAGCCAGAATACTGTTATGTGTTATTAAAATTAAAAAAAAAATGTAACATAACATTACCCCTAAATTAAAAAGCAGAATTACCTTATAAAAATTCTGCAAAAAATGTGCAATATTGCACAGCTCTCGTTCTGCTTAAACTGAATTAACTCTTGTTTTGCATCATATATGCAGTCTTTACTCTCCCGTGATCCCAGTTTTCATTTCACCCCCACAGTTCACCGCAACATGCCCAGAGAGCAGGCTTTGGACTTAGTGATGGTGGAGTATGAGCGTGCGAGCAGTGCCCGGCGACAGTGTGACCCTGCGGAGGCAGCAGCAAGGGCTTCTGAGCTCTCCGATGACTACCTAGAGCGGGCCAAACTGGAGCGCCACGCTGTGCCTTCCACCACGCGCCACCTGCTCCTCCTCATGGCTGAGGGCCTTCACCTGTACCCAGAGGAGCTGGACTCCATCGCTGCGTATGTGCACAACCGCCAGGACCATCTGCAAGGTGAGGTCGCATGGAGATCTCCTGCTGAACACAGCGGCACAGTTTACGCCCGAGTTGAGTGGAGAAGTAATGGATCTTGAATTGCTGTTGTTGTTGTGTTTTTTTTGATGCATGCGTGCATCCAAAATGTTTTAATAACCTCAATTGACAACGAAGGATCCTGGATATGTGTCAGTCTGGAGAAATTATTTAGGTGTTTCTGTGATTTCATTCTGGCAGACTAAAAAAACCTACAATCTAATTTGCATTTAGACTTTAAAAACCTGAGTGTGTCCCTGTTGTGCCCTTAATATTTGTATAATAGTCAGTGGAGCTGAAATTTGATAGACTAACAGGACCTGGATAAAGGACCCGAAAACAACACACGAGTAAAAGTATAGTTCTTTTCCTGGAAAATTACTTTTGCAGAAGTTAGTCACCTTTTAGAATATTACTTGGATAAAAGTATTAAATTATGTGATATTTATTTTTTTTACTTTAGAATATTTATTGTTTTTAAATATTTATTGTATTTGAAGTATTGAGATTAAAAGTCCAAGTAAATGCAAAATAAAAGAATATTTAAGCCAGACTGTCTAATGCACAGTTTAGCAAGATTGTGTTCAGTTTTAATTATTTCCATTTTCTTTTCTTTAAATGAATGGCAAATGTTTGTTTTTACAGTATAATATAATAATAAATTAAATATAGAGGGACTTCATTCTGTTTATCTAAATATGTTAATTACAATGACTTAATAAACAGCTGCCTCCCAAAAATCTCTGTTAAATGGAAAACAAGTAAACATTACAGAACTAAATAAATAAAATAAAACAAAAGTACAATGTAGGAGAAAACAAAAATAATAAATGAAGATAATAAGAGGCACTTAATACATCTTAATACAAATACGGTCACGGGTTGTTCATTGTCAGAAATAGCTGTGACAAACGATATTTCTGTCCTTTATGAAATCCGCCTTAGCATTGAATAAAACTTGCTTGCTAAAATGGCATGGAAAATTGTTACTGTATATATAGAAGTTATTGTTTTTACATGTAATCAATAAATTAACTAATCATCTATTTAAACACCAGACCTTATTTCATAGTAAAAAAATGTATGTATAAAATATTTATTTTATTTAGACAATGTAGTGGAGTAAAAGTCAAAGTTTTGTAAGTTTTTTTTCTCCTTATTGATCCCACGGTGGGGAAATTAAATTGTTACGGTGGCTCAGATAATAAAAAGAATTTAATAAACTCAACTAAGGCACAGATTCTTCCCAAAGATACTTGAGTACTGTAACAAAGTATTATTACTTCCTTATATTCCACCTCTGCTGAATTGTAACCCTGTACTGTACGCAATGTTTCTGTTCAAAATAAAAAAAAACGGTTCAAAAATGTGAGGATTTAACACAGCCACATTTATAATGTCATTATAGCTTTTTTTTTTTCCTCTTTCCACAGCCACTGACAAAGTAGATGGTAAAGTGGCTCCTGAGGCAATAGACAGTCACCCTGCAGCTCTGGGGAATCCTCCACCCCTTCTCCCCAAGATCATTGGTTCCGTCCCCCCTCTCGCTGATCACCTGACCTCTTCCACCGACACAGACAAGCCAGCTCATGGACATCGAATGAACACATCAGGTTATTTTCATATTTACATATTAGCCAATTCATTCGGTGTAACACACACATACCTACATGGGTCTAAAGATAAATCCAGTATAAACTGGGATTATAGGGAATTCGAGAAAGGAATTAACATTGTAGTGGGATATTCTAATAATATTTACATGCTTGGGCTAAATGACATACAGTATCTCGCAAAAGCGAGCACACCCCTCTAATTTCAGCAAGCATTTCAGTATATCTTTCCGAAGGGCAATACTATAGTAATGTAATTTGGATATATTTTGGAGTAGTTAATGTGCAGCTTTTTATAACAGTATAGATTTACTGTTCTAATAATAAAAATAACAACATACAGCCAGTATTGTCAGAATAGCTGGCAACAAAAGTGAGAACATGTCAAAACTGTGTCTAAAGTGTCAATATTTTGTGTGAGCACCATTGTTATCTAGCATGGCCTTAATCCTCCTGCGCATGGAATTGACCAGAGCTGCACTGAGGAAGCGCCGCAGGTGCTTAATAGGGTTCAGGACTGAAGACATACATGGCCACTTCATCACCTTCAGCTACCTCAGCAAGGCAGTTGTCATCTTAGCGGTGTGTTTGGGATCGTTATCACGTTGGAAAACATGGCTGGAATCCATGTTTCCCTCAATGAACCGCAGCCCCCCCCAGTACCAGCAGCACTCATGCAGCTTCAGACCATGATGCTACCACCACCTTGTTTAACTGTAGGCAAGACACAATTTTCTTAGTACTCCTTGCAAGGGCGTCGCCACACATGCTGGACACCATCTGACCCAAACAAATTTATTTTAGTCTCATCAGACCACAGGACATGGTTCCAGTAATTGTCTTCAGCAAACTGTTTGCGGGCTTTCTTGTG
This sequence comes from Bagarius yarrelli, assembly GCA_005784505.1. Lineage (NCBI taxonomy): Eukaryota > Metazoa > Chordata > Actinopteri > Siluriformes > Sisoridae > Bagarius > Bagarius yarrelli. The sequence goes on from VCAZ01000011.1 coordinate 8,255,170, forward strand.
AGCCAGCTTTAGAAGAGACTTTCTTCTGGGATGACGGCCATGCAAACCAACTGGTTGCAGTGTGCAGCGCATGGTCTGAGCACTAACAGTCTGACCTCTTGCTTCTGCAAACTTTAAAGCTATGCTGGCAGCACTTATGCGTCTTTTTTTTAAGCCAGCTTTTGCACCTTACACCTGGCACGAGGTCTTAACTTCTTTGATTGACCCTTGCAAGGCCTGTTCTGAGTGGAACCTGTCTTGGAAAACCTCTGTATGACCCTGGCCACTACTGTAACTCAGTTTTCAGGGTGTTACCGATGTTCTTGTAGCCTAACCTATCTTTGTGGAGAGTAACAATTCTACGTTTTGAATCCTCTGAGAGGTCGTTGCTGTAAGGTGCCATGTTGATCATCCAGTGGTTAGTATGAGTGAATTGTACTCAAAGCACCAAATTGTAAATGCTCTAATATAAGATAAACAAATTTGAATAGTCATATCAAGCTGACAAACACATGAACCTGATGAATAGGACAATAGGACAAGTTTGCGTAATGAAACAATGTAAAGCTGTAAATCACTTAGGATGTACTCACTTTTGTTGCCAGCTTTTAATGCAATAATGGCTGTATTATTGTGCGTTGTTATTTATGTTTCTGGTCATTTCTGCTAGATGAAGCATTCTGCAATCCATTGTAATATTTAACACTAACTGTTAGGGCTGTGTAAAAATATCGATACGGCTGATTAACGCAATATGTTCTTTTATTAATGAAAGTGTATCGATATTTCAACTTCTAGTTTTGATGCATATTGAAATACTGTGTTAAACTGATTTATGTTTGCGTTGATATTTAATTAAATATTGTGTCTCAAAAGATTTCCTCCTCCACTATTGTTGTTGTTGCTGACATTATTTTATCAGAAACAAACATGGAGGAAAAAATAAGATATAAGATATAATAAGATATTTTTATAGCACATTATAAACTGTATTTCGATATATCGTGATATGTATCGTATCGTGAGGCTCTTGCGAATACACAGCTGTACTTACTCACAAAAGACTAGCTACATTTTATGTAAATAATAAAGCCCATCTTATAACCTGCAGATAAAGCAGTGTGTCGATAAAGAACACGTCACACGTCTTCCATGTTTTCCACTTACAGTAATGCATGTAGTGTTTGGGATTTTTTTTTTTTCAATATTTCTTTTCCCTTTCTAGACATGTATCCCAAAACCAAGCCTCCTCCTCTGCTCTCACTAAACCTTCTTCAAAGATCTCCTCAGGGTCAGCCACCCCATGATCTAACAGAAAAACGAGCTTCGTCTTCCACTCGTGGTCATCCACCATCACATGGTTCTCCTGCCCCCGAGTCACGTACACTGCTCTACGGTCCTCCACCTCTCCATGGTCCTCCTGTTCCCAATGCCCCCCCACGTGCTCATCCTCTTTGTGGCCCTTCACCACCTTGCGGTTCTGCTGCTTCTCATAGTTTCTCTACCTCTCATAATCCACAACCAGGAAGCAGTCCTACCACATTAAACGGACCACCAGAATCACATGCTGCACATCCACCAAGGCCACATAACGGACCCCATGGCTTCCATTTACGTGGCCCGCCACAACGTGGTCCACTATTGCAGAATGGACCAATTGGACTCAGAGCACCTCCACCCTTACTCAGGAACTTGCACACAAAAAATCCAGCAGGTCTGTTTTAAAATTAATATATACATTTAAATAAAAAAACTGTAGTAAAGTTACTCTTTTTTTACTTTGTTTCTTTCTTTCTTTTTGGCAGGAGCCGCAGCACACACTTTACGACATCCCCCTCCCCGATGAACCAGGGGTGCCGTTGCATAGGAACACTGAACATATTTTTGCTTATACCGTATGATTGATAATGTTGTCTTATGTATATTTTTGTTTTCCACCTTGTAAATGTGATGTATAATCATTAGGTTTCATTAAAATGTCTCTGACCCTTTGCTCCGTTTCTCAGCTCCTGCATATATGATGTTGTAAGATATATATATATATATGTGATAAGATATTTTTCTTTGTGTCTATATCCCCATTCTGCCCCGTTTCTGTAAAGCAGAGATGCCTAAATTAGGCCCGGGTGCCAATCTTGCCCCATTGGAACCATTAATTTGCCCGCCATACTTTCAAAATGTAAGGGAAAGGGGATGCAGTTTATCCTTAATTCTAATTCAACACATTTTTGATTGATTGTTCAGATAGAAAATGGAAATGAGATTATTGAATTAAATGTTGTAAATGAATCTGAATAATGTGGCTAGGAGTTGGATCAGGCCCAGTATCACACCCCAAACTTTGGGTTCTATTAGGTTTTTTTTTTTCTTAGACCTGACATGTCAGCTTTTCTTAATTAATGTCAGTTGTAACTGTGCATAGAAAGTGCAAGCTCAGTGGGTAAACTGTTGGATTACTGAACAGAAGGTTGTGAGTTTGAATCCCAACGATACCAAACTGCGATTGCTGGAATCTTCAGGACTTTGACTTCAAAGTGGCCAGTGTATAAATGTAATTAATGCTGTAAACGATTCAGCGTAAAATCCCATCCAAGCGTCTTAAATTAGTATCATAGTCAACTTGTGATAAATTATTGAAGAAAAAATAAATCACAAAATAACAATCAGAGCCGGTGAGGCAAAAAAAAGACATACACTTTCTTAGGGTCATTTTTTTTATAGGAAGGTGCACATCATCATCCCTGTCGAATTTAACCAACAGGATAGGATACGGGAATCAACAAGACAGGCTGCACTTGTAAACCATTTCTACACAATATAAACAATATAAAGCTGTTTGGGCTCTGATAGAGAGGAAGGGGCTTCAGATCCCAATCCCATAGTCATGAGGAGCGGTGGGTAAAGTAGCTAAAATCTGTACTCAAGTAAAAGTACTAGTACTTCTAAAAATACTCCTTTAAGTAGGAGTAAAAAGGTGTCCGATTAAAAAACTACTCAAGTAATTAATTACTAGTTTCATCTGATCTGATTGACGCGAAGCAAAAACCCGGAATTTCCAACTACTTGGTGAGTTTTTATATACCAAAGTATATAAAACAGGTTAAAGTAACGTAAAGTAAAGTCAATCTCAGTCCTGTGATGGACATGAACATCACATCACCTGTCATTTACAATCAAATCTCAAACACACACACAGAAATTTTTCTAACAGTAATTCTGTCTTTATTTTTCTAACTCTTAAGAGCAGTTCCTTTAAAAATATACTTTATTTTCACATGTTTATAAATACATGCATAAGAATAAAATAAAATATAATCCCCAGGATTTTGTGTGGATGTTCTACACTTTAGTCGGGTTTACTGACGTGTCCAAATGGTTGTATAAATGCAGGACGTCCCAGTTTTGCTGTTTAGTTTATGTAGTTTTGTGTTCAATGGATATAAAAATGTGCAGATGTTTAGAATGAACGTTTGTTCATGAATATGTGTGTGTGTGTGTGTGTGTGTGTGTGTGTGTGTGTGTGTGTTTGTAGGTTCACAAGATATTTGCCACTGTTTGCACGAGCGCGCATATCCGACTAAGGTTAAAGTTCCCATAGAGACCGACTGATTATTAATAGGGTGTTATAACAGGCGTCATTTTGACACTACGTGTTTTTGGGTTTGGGGGGCTGGAATACTTGTATCTCAGCTGGTTATGTCGCACACACACCATTCATCGCATTAGGAAACGAACCTTTTTATATTCCTGAGGTAAAAACATAGATTAAACGCACGCGCGCGCGCGCACACACACACTCGCTTCATCTTCCAGTTAAATGCGCGCTAAACCTAAAAGCAGAGATCGACGGACAATTTATATAAACTAATTAATTTAACAAATCTTTGATTTATTTATTACTGTTTGTCAGTAACAGGAACGCCGCCAAATGGTTTTCTTCATCAATAAATAAACTTTAAATGTAAAAGGCACTCAAAACATTTACTTAAAAAAGGAAACGAAGTAAATAGAATTCGTTACTACTCACATCTGAGCATGAGAGTAACATTCTAACCACCTCAGTGTCCACAAGTACCGCTCGACATGTCCCACCGTCCCCTAGGACACAACGTAAATCTGTCTCAGGACTTTTCTCTGTTCTGGCACCAAGATGCTGGAATAAACATCCCATCAATGTCAGAACATCAGAGACACTGCGACTGTCCCTAAGAGACGATTGAAGTCTCGCCCCTTTCTTAAATACCCGACATTTAAAATAAATAATAAATAAAAGTATCCATGCTGCTTTTTAACAGTATTTGCGGTTGTTACACTTTAATTTATGATTTAATGATGAGACTTAAAGCACTCGAATTGTACATGGATGCGTTTAGGACTTTAACCACTAGAGGGAGCCAAAAGCTCCTCAGTTATATATCGCCTTCACTCCTCAGCTAAAACACTGGCCAAAATCTCAACTCTATAAAAGGTCTTAAATCAATCATGTGTTAAAATAACTAACAGTGGGTGTGTGTGTGCGTGTGTGTGTGTGGGGTGTGATTGAATGTCAAGAACCTTTTAAATGAATGCAGCTTTTCTGCCATTGCATGTATTTTATTCTGAAGCCTCTATTATTCCAAATGACTCATCTCAATTCAGGAAAAGTTCTGGAAGGAGAAAAAAAAAATATATATATAAAGAATTAAAAACATGCAATGAAAAAAAAAACCTGACAAAAAAATGTAACATTATATAAGATTTTTATTAAATTAAACGGCAGATAAAACATGGATTTAAGGCAGACTGGCAGCAAGAGTTAGCCGCAAGATAAACAGTATGAATAAATACAAGGCTGATTCTGCTTAAAAAATAGAAACATTGTAAAGCCATAAAGTAAAGAAACAAGAAAACACACACACACACACACATACGACGAGACGAGACGAATGAAGATTATGGCTATTATGGCTGGTTTTTTTTTTTTTTTGGTTAAAATCTTCAATCCATCTTTTAATGAAGTATCATTTAATACACGGATAAATTTCTTTAATAAAGCATGACAAATTATTTTCCTTTTAATCCACAAGAGTTTTAAAAAAATTAACAACACTCCAGTCATGGAATCCACGAGTGTAACACATGTAGAACATGTAGAACATGAAGAATTTTACCATATTGCTTTGTAGCTGAACTTTAAAGAACGTGATGGTTGAAATGTAACAGCAGTTTGTGTTAGTTTTCTGTACAGGATTCCAGTGTGTTAAGCAGCTGCACAATTCCGTGTTCAGAGAAATGAGCAGCTGCAAAATGCTACATATGTCGGTGAATAGAAATCAGGTGAAAAGGCAGGGAGTGAAGGATAAAGTCAGCGGGAATCTGGAGCCACCAGGAGGCCTGCGCTTGTACTGCTTTACAGATTCAAGCCCCGGCTACGACCCGGCGGAATTACCGAGAGGAAAAACGGCTCTGCTGCTGTTCCGGTTCTGTTTCAGCAGCACTGATGTGAATTTACTGACTGAAACCAAGTGCAAGCTTACAGGTGTTAGTATTTTATTTTAATTGCAATTAAAAAAAATAATAAATATAAGATGCGCTTCAAAATCGATGCAGCATCCTCGTTGCTCGTGCAACCTGTGATTACAGTCTTGACATGGAAAATCTCCTCTCCGTATCGACCGACAGATGGAGGACCGGTAACACGGAAAGAAAAGCAGAACATTGTTAAAGCTTAGTGTTTGGACAAATGACAAAAAAAAAACCTTGACCCCAAAACCTACGGCAAGCAACCACTATTTTTCTGGTGCCTGGAGAGCCCAACCTCCAGAGCATGAACTGATATCAGAAAGCCACTGAGACAAACGTGAGAATTAGTACAAAATGAGTCACTATTCCTAAATCAGCCATGTTAGTGCTGTGCTGTGAGACGCATGCCTTTAAATCAGCTTTCTCTCTGCTGTGTGTGTAAGGGAGTGTGAATGAAAGGCAAGGAGATATGGTGGAATCAGAGATTGTGTGTGTGTGTGAGAGAGAGAGTTGCAGACCTCAGGAACAAGGTCTCAGCAATGGAAAACTTTGTGCTATAGTGACAGAGAAACAGAGGGGGTTAAAAGATGGATTGGGGGTCAGAGGTAAGGCCCATATTTTGCTTTTCTCCCTCCAAGAGGTTCCCCTTTTGCTCAGAGGAGGAGAGGAGCGAGGGATTAGGGAGATGCAGTCCTGGCATCCTCTCAGTCTGTCTTTTTAGCCCAGGCCATGTCATCACTGCGTGGCTTCTGTCCTGTCAGCTTCTCCACCAACCACTCCATCCTCCTCCAGAAACCGATCTGATCCAGAGGATAGTTCAACCAGCCTGAGTGAGAGAGAGACAGACACACAGAGAGAAGGGACGGAAGAGAGAACGGGAAACAGAGGAGAGAAAAAAAGAGAAAAGATTGAGGGGAAGAGGAAAAGAGAGAGAGAGAGAGAAGGAGAGAGAGAGAGAGAGAGAGAAACATTAAAAAACCCCAAATGTTATGAACTTTTTATCTTTACATGGAAAAAGTGTGATTATAATAAAGAGAATGAGGAATGAAGAGATTCATGTAACAATGACACTTTTGTGTATTCTAAAAGGAGCCTTAAGCTGTAAAGTTCATTCATTTTCTAAACACTTATTAAAGTTTCTGGAAGCAGCAACTGCTATAAACAGCTGAGACGTTGCTGATGATGCATTTCACAGCTACAACGCTGCTTACGTAGTGAATAAGGGGGGGTGAATTTGGGCTACCAGGCACTGATGTGTTTTGTGAAGGGGTCAAATTACTTATTTCACACATTAAAATAGCAAGCAGTTTATAACATTTTTGGAAATGTGTTTTTCACTGTTAGAACAAAACTACTATTAAAATTATACACTAAAACGTACAGTGGGCAAAGGTACAAAATCAGCAGGGGATCGAATACAGATGACAAATAATAACAAATAACGGTGAATGATATCCTGTCGAGAGCATCACTTGTTTGTATACTTTGTATAAAAAAACCCATTCTTATCTGATAAAATCTCAACCTGTCATCTATTATGGAAATTTTCCCACTGCGGGATAAATAAATGTTTATCTCATCTTTTGAATATTTTATGATTATTATTTCCTTTCCGATACATTATAAATCCTTATTTACAGTCTCATACACAAACTCACAGTGTAACACACACCTCCACAGTTCCAGCCTGCATAATGTGACCTGTCCTCACCCCGATACACACAAATCTTAACATCCCACTGCATGTACACATGTCCTACAGCATGTCCTGTGTGTGTGTGTGTGTGTGTGTGTGTGTGTTGGTGTGTGTGGTCGCTGCAGTGGTCCTGTCTGTGTAAGAGGAGAGCAGTGTAGCATACCCTGTTGTTTGATTACTCCTCTTTGTCTCCTTCCTTTCAATCTGTCTCTCAATACAGACCTGTTTGTTAGCACTGACAGCAGGTTAGCATTAAATATACATGGAGATTGTCAGCCAGTCGCACATACAAAGGCAAGCTGGAGGCCCTAGGGACCTGGTGGAGAGACTACCCATAGAAAGTGACGAAAAGAGAGAGATGATGAGAGAACTCAAGGAAAGGAAGTGGATTTAAAAAAAAAAAAGAAAAAAAAAAAAGATAGATGATTGTTTAAAAAAAAGAAAAAAAAAATCCCTTATCCTCTTCATCAGGCCTGTCTACCAGTCTCTAAACAGGGACACAGAGAGAAGAGGACCTGGTCTCTCAAACATACACTCCACCCCCGCACTCACATCTGTTGTCCACAGGGGCGGCAAGTGACGCACAAGCATCCCCACTTAGCTTCCACACAAACACATGCACACATTATCACAGGGGTCTTATGCTTATCCTTTAAAAGTACACACACAAATCTGGGAATCTGAGAGAGTGAAAGAATAAAAAAAGCAAAAGAACAAACCAAAGAAAGAACGAAAAAAAAATAAAGAGGTAAATTAAAACTCTGGACCACATTCTACAACCCACCATTTCCGAGAAAAGAACACACATCTGCCTCAGGATGTTTCACTGTTCTGGCACTGGAATGAACTTCCCTTCCCTTCAATGTCAGAACAGTCGAGTCACTGATTGTCTTCAGGAGACAGTTGAAGAGACACCTCTTTCTCAAATACCTAACACATCTCTTTGAATAATACCTTGTTGCTCTTTTCCGGCTGTTTTAGGTTTATGTTACTATTAGTTTGTGATCCAGCAAACCTGAGTGGATTTATTCTTTGCTGGAGTGTTTAAGCATGTCTGTACGTCGCTCTGGTTAAAGGTGTCTTCCAAATGACGTACGTATAAATGTACCTCGATAACAACACAGCACGGGGTTACTGATGATAACCAAGTGGAAGTCATTCAAACATGCGACAGTTTTGTAAAAGCTACCCTGAAAAAGCAACTTTTGAATGTGCTGTATAAATAATATATTATTAATATTATCATCATCATTATATTATAGTAATTTGGCTGTGTAAAAATACTGGCACAGCTAATAATAGCGATATATTCTTTCACAATTGTGTATTGATATTTTAACCTCTAGTTTGAATACATATTTAAATGTCGTTTTATGATGATGTATTGTATAGTGAGCAATGTATCGTGAGATGCATCATATGAGGCCGTTGCCAATACACAACTTATTATTTTTATTCAGAACTCACTACAGCACGCAACTCTATAACAGCTAGAAGCAAAGAAATTAAGCCAAACAGGATGTAAAACTCTTAAGAGTGTGTGTGTGTGTGTGTGTGTGTGTGTGTGTGTGTGTGTGTGTGTTGTACCTGTAGTAATGCAGTAGTAGGTCTCATGAGGGGGACCTAGTGGGAGGTGGTGGATCATGAGGGTGGTGGACATTGCGGGGACACGTGGTGGATACGGTGGTGCTTGCGGGGCAGCACTAGGTGGCAGTCCTGCAGCAGAGTGACCCATCGTGGCAGACCGAAGTAGGAGTGTGACCACTTGTGGATCTGATTGGTCATCGTCACAAAGCCAGCAAGCGCAAACACAAAACAGTCCCAGGGGTAGGACTCGGCAAGAGCCTCTGTAACAGGGAGATCCATACAGGATGAAGATTTCATTCTACGCATTTATTATTGGCAATTTTCAGCATCACAGCAGAAAGCTTAACATGTAGCTAGGACCTCTGCAGTTTGTTGTAGTAAATATAACACTAATATTATCACTTAAAAACCTGTCAAAAAACAGGTGTAGTGGGTTAAGGCGCCACTCCTGCTGTTGTGCTCCAGTGACCCGGGTTCGCTTCTGGCTCGGGCCCATTTAGGTCCCACCCTTCTCTCACTTCTCTGTTCCATCTCTGATCAGTCCCATTAATAAAGACAAAAATTCCCAAAAATATATCTAAAAAAAGGGATGAAGCCCCACCCCTTTTCCATTTTATAAATCTCTTGGATTGATTGATTGAAAATCAAATTAGTTAACTTATCTGACTGCTAAAAGTGGTAGCTCAGTATTTATTGGGTTGGAAAGATGGTTAGAAGATCATAGGTTCAATTTTCAGCACCATCAATCTGCAAGGCTCTTAAACCTCAACTGCTATATAGAACTGTACTTACGGTAGCTAACATCCAGTTATAATAATTTTATTTATTTTTCGAGTTTCTGAAAAAAATATGAAAATGCATTGTTTTTAAAATCGGTTCTAGATGATTAGTGTTAAACTTGTTTTTAAATGCTTGAATTGTTCTTTTAAAGTTGTCTGAGTAACTAATGCTGCTTTTATATTGTCAATATAATCTGCACAAAACAAATAAAATTCAACCAAAAAAGCTTATTAATATATTTAGCCTATATCAGTTATTACATGAGTCACTGTAGGTAATAATTAGCTAAGGCACATTTGTTTAGTTACCACCAGGATTTAAATAAAAATTTAAACCTGCATGTGTTTGGAGGGAAAAAAAATAAAATAACGTAGTGCATTGTGGGATGTCATAGTTCTGGCTGCATTGCTCTGTCTTTATATACCGCATACTACCAACTGCTTTTAAGCACATTTTTAACGACGTGCACCTGACTACATCAAAAGTGTGTCTGTGTCTTTGCACCTGGTGTGTAGGACAGGAACTTGTAGGCCATGTGGGCGAGAGGCAGGATGGTAATCATGCAGTTATCTCCATTAGTTTCGATGAAGTCGTGCCGCGTGATGGCCGTAGGGTCGATGTGGTGCTCCCGAAATGGACGGATAAACGCCTGCATGCGTGGTGTGACACAAAAACAGGGGGATAAAAAGAAGAAACGAGAGAGGAAGAATAAGAGAAATTAGCTGTCTGTAATTCATGGCCGGAGGAAAACATCATAAGCACCATAAATGATTAGCCGAATAAATTGATAGTCATGAGAAAAAGTTTCGACTGATTTCGACTTTGGGAGTCAGCTTAAAGCTGTGGCATGCCATATTATAGCAAAATCAAAAGCGCCACAGTTCCAGAACGGGTTGGAAGTTTTAAAAATGAAAGCCAAAATACAAAGAATGTCAGCTTTAACAAACAGCTCTGAATCACGAGGGCTCCTGCATGTCAGAGGGGAAAAAGAAGGGTGTAGGAGGGTTGATGCTGACTGATAGAGCCTAATGAAAGCGGGGGTGGGAAGCAGGAGTTAACTAGTTCTGGAGCTGCGAGATAACGGGCACTTCCCCACCGCTGCCATCCTACAGCATGAAAAGGCTGGCGCTCAGCAGCTCATGTAACTTGTGGCCGGAGCTGCACGGGGCACAATAAATGAAAGACGGCATGAGAAAGTAGTGCATGTGCAAGAAATTAGTAGAGGAAAAAAAAAAAAAAAGATACAAGAATCAGTCATTTTTAAAAAAAAATTGTTTAGCTCTGTAGTGAGATGGCCCTTTATTATCATGTGGCTAGAACTTAATCATGGCTATATCTGAGGCTGGGTGGCTGAACTCTGCTAGAGAGCAGGGATGGGACAGATATCTGCTGATATTTCGACAATTATATTCCCTCTCCTTCTGCTCATCCTCAGCCATGTGCGAGATTAAACGTGTGATAAGCTTCAGACGCATGTGTGTGTGTGGACTCTCCAACACACCATGGCCACCTGGCTCTTTGCCTCCACTAATCCCGCACCGTTTAACGCCCTGCCTCGCCTCGGCCGCCTTCTCTGCCTAATCATGACTTCCATCACCAGATTGCTCTGGCAACGCAGTGGCTGATGGGAGTCACCTTCCCAACCCCCCTACCCATGGTTACTCCAACACCCACTAAAGTATCTGTTTCATTTTGTCCGACTATTCTTTCTTCTCGTCACTCTTAAGAACCTGTTTAATCATGCTCATTAGCAGCCCTCCCTCAAATTTAAGCCCTTTTTTCGTTTGAATGTGTGGACAGAATACTGTACATCGCCTTCCGCCGAGTACTGCCGCCTTTAATGTGCCCGTTAAAGGGCCTTCATTTGCCCTGTTTTGAAGGGGCCGTAATTCTCCTGCTCTTTTTGAAGTCTGCATGCTCCCAGGTGGCGGGTCCTAATTATCTTTGACAGTGGAAGGATCCGTGGCGGCTGCCGAGCCATAAGAAAGTCGTTCTCCTTTCCTCCCTTTAGCCATGGCTCGGCGGATCGAGCCATTTAACAGCACAGACGGATGCTGATGAAAGAGCGGAGTGCATGGCCTTGCTGGCCCAGGCCACAGGGGTGCTGCCACAAAACACTGTTCAGATGGCTTACTCTCCAGGACACAATGATGGCAAGTGCTCAAATTCCCAGACACTGGGTCCATTTGTTAAAGAAAATTCAGCCATAAAGCCACAGACGGTGACAAATATGATGTTAAACTTTTGGTAATCTCTGGACATTCCAACAGATCCGAGGTACTGTAGATATTCGTCCATGTGGCTTGGGTATCTTTCAATCAGTGCTTACAAACTCTTCTACATCTAATTTCTTTCTGTTTTTAATTAGAATTTACCTCATGTCACTTAATCCTGAACACTGTTCTATGTAAAGCACTACACAAATTATGAGATTGGAAAGTAGTAATCGAAATCGAATCGCAATCGTGATTTGAAACGCTGCAATTAGCGAATGATACTCGGTCTAGTAGCAAGCAACAAAGTACAGGTGCGTCCCAATAAATTAGAATGTCATGAGAAAGTTCATTTATTTTAGTAATTCAACTCAAATTGTGAAACTTGTGTATTAAATAAATTTAAAGCACACAGACCGAAGTAGTTTAAGTCCTGGGTTCTTTTAATTGTGATGATTTTGGCTTACATTAAACAAAAACCCACCAATTCACTCTCTCAATAAATTAGAATATAGTGACATGCCAGTCAGCTGATCAACTCAAAACACCTGCAAAGGTTTCCTGAGCTTTCAAAATGGTCTCTCAGTTTGGTTCACTAGGCCACACAATTATGGGGAAGACTGCTAATCTGACAGTTGTCCAGAAGTCAATCATTGACACCCTTCACAAGGAGGCTTAGCCACAAACATTCATTGCCATAGAAGCTGGCTATTTACAGAGTGCTGTATACAAGCATGTTAAAAGTTAAAAGTTGAGTGAGAGAAAAAGGTTTGGAAGGAAAAGATGCACAACCGCAACCTTGAGAGGCTTGTCAAGCAAAATCGATTCAGGAATTTGGGTGAACGTTACAAGGAATGGACTGAGGCTGGGATCAAGGCATCAAGAGTCACCACACACAGACGTGTCAAGGAATTTGGCTACAGTTGTCGTGTTCCTCTTGTTAAGCTACTCCTGAACCACAGACAACGTCAGAGGCGTCTTACCTGGCTAAAGAGAAGAAAAACTGGACTGTTGCCCAGTGGTCCAAAGTCCTCTTTTCAGATGAGAGCAAGCTTTGTATTTTATTTGGAAGCCAAGGTCCAGTGTTAAGTTTCCACAGTCTGTGATGTGAACATTTGGGGTGCAATGTCATCTGCTGGTGTTGGTCCACTGTGTTTTTTGAAAACCAAAGTCACTGCACCCGTTTACCAAGAAATTTTAGAGCACTTCATGCTTCCCTCTGCTAACCATGCTGATTTCATTTTCCAGCAGGATTTGGCACCTGAGTACTAGTATTAAGTATTAGGACACCTGACTACCACATCAATCTGTGCTTTTTAAACATCCTATTCCAGACCGAGTCTCACGCCGACTCCTAGAACAACCGCCACACTTCTAAAAATGCTTTATACTAGATTGTGAAGCGTGACTATGGGGATTTGTTTATTTAGTCACAATACAATTACTGAGATCAGGCACTGATGTTGGTAATGAGGTGCAGTCTGTGTTCCAGTTCATCCTAAAGATGGTGGTGTCGGAGGTCAGGGCAGAACTGTGCAGAAACACAGTACAAGGAGCAAAATGCTGAATAATCATTTCTTCTTCGTCCATTGCGTCCTTGGATGATATTTTTACTTACTTTTCTGGTCAGTATGTCTACCTTGGGTTGTTTTGCTGTGTATAGTGTGAATGCAGACATGGGATATGGGATAAATACAGCCCTAGCCCTTTGTTTTGAAGTAACATGAAAGTAACATCTAAAAGTAAAAAAAATCTTAAGCAACTGAGAGCAAAAAAAATATTTAAACAAACTAAAAATAGACATTAAAATATTATAAATGCAATTTCGATGTTAATTTTTCTATTCGTGCTTTTGTTGAAAGAGGCAATGATGCTATTTGTTGGATTTAACATGAAATATGAACACATATGTAGCAAGTTTGCTAAAGTACAAGGTTTATTTTAACAGTATATTTAATTGAGTCTAACACAATATACATTATGTTAAATAAATGGTTAATTAAATAAGCTGCCTAGATTTTCACTTAACATATTTGTACTTAAATTAAGTAAAGTTACAGTCGTGGTATTTCAACTGTCTATTACTTTTGAATGGGTTTACTATTGGCTAAAAAATCTTTAGATTTTTCTAAAGACTCTTGGCTGACTCTGTGTATGATTAAAGAACTTGAGCTTTGCTAATGCAGACAATTACCCAGAGGAACAAGCAAAAAGGGGGAGAAGTAGTCCGGGAGCTGCACTACATGCACTACCGGCAATCAGCATGACCTAACACCAATCCCCACCACCATCAGCCACACACTGACCTCTGTCACTAGCAATACAATAGCTTGCCCAAATTTATCACTCCTACCTGTCCAGTACAAAACGCAGGGGCCAGACGCTTTTAATTGGACAGGCAGTAGGTGACCTTTTCTCTGATTGGGCGAGGAAAGGGCACCTATGTTTTGCATTAATTTGGCTCTCCTGGGTATTTCTGCCCCCTGTTGGGTACAGCGTGCCGGTGTGCAAGAGCTGTGCAGGTTACAGCTTGGAGCTCTATGAATGGAGGACACCCTCCAGGGAGGATGTGGCATTTTCCTTTATCCGGCCGTGAGCCTAGTAAACCACAACAGACCAATAAAGCAAAGGCTGATATGAAAATTAAACAGGGTCATTTGTTAAAATCAAACACACTAATATGCTAAGAGCCTACGCTGTATATATAATGAGTGAGCGTACATGTGTTAGGCTGCACGTTAATCCAAGGAATGCTTAAAATTGCCTAAATTACAATATATTGTCTAAATTACAATACTTTAAAATTGCCTAAAATACAATAGGACATCCAAAAACAAAGGCAAATTTGCTATATGCTCAACATTAAATGTCAGCTTCAGTACAGCTTTATGTTTAATTTAACATTACCAAACATTGGCAAACTAGTAGCCTGGGGCAGGCCAATTATAAACTTTTTATCATTTATCAAGTTACATGGCACTGATTACCAACCATTCAAAAAACAATTTTAGCTATTAGCAAAACTAAAGGTTCTATTTAACTAGTCATTCTATTTAAGTCAGTATGTGACTCTCGTCCTATTCGCTACACACTGCCAGTTTGAAGTTAAACATGTCAGGAAGTTAAAAATAACTTTCAAATCTTTTACACCCAAAACCAGAACATCATAACACTATAATTGAAACATAACATGTTGCTTTTGTTGGTTTACAAACATTCTGCTATATTACAAGAGAATAAAACTAGCACTAACTTATTTGTTTTACCCCAGTCAGGATTAAAGCGCTAAACTTGCTACCTCATTATATTTCATTAGCTACCAGTTTTTATATATCGAAATTTTAGAATCAGGTGTGGACAAAATTAATGCATTTATGTTTAACCTAATGCAGGGTGATGCAAAATATGTAATTTATGTTGTAAAATTAGTTTTTTACTGATTTAAATCAAATTTTATCGTACCGTTTAAACAAAAGGGTCATAATCGCGTTCTCATTAGGGACAAGCTGATTTCTGTTTTATTCCTACTGTAAAATGATCTTTGATTGTGTAAAGCTGCTTTGAGACAATGACCATTGTAAAAAGAGCTATACAAATAAAACTAAATCACATTCTTTACAATTTATCTTCACTTGTGATGTGATGTGAACATCAGAAGTGTGAAAAATGGCCAAAATCAAATAGCGAGATAGTAAAAATTCTGCACTTAATGCCTTTACAAATTGTAATTTCTTGTCAAGTAACTGTTTTGGATTCCTCAGCAAACACTCACCTTTCCAAGGATGGGGATGTCCACAGAGCCCCAGGTGTCGGCTCCCCAATGCACCACTCCAGAGGCAAAGTCCGCGGTTACAATACCTGCCACTGAGCCACACGAAAAAAATAATACAGCATTTAATTACTAAACAGGGTCAATCACGTTTTTAGACTATTAAATTAAGTGATTCAGGAGAATAAATGAACTAAAGCTGGGCCTTTCACTCAAAAACAAACCTTTTGTAATGTTTCTTTGATGTGCAATTATATTTAATAGAAATTAATTGAAGGTTAGAAAAACTCAGGAAAAAAAGGAGCAGGAACCTTAAAAATCTATAAACCACTTAAACCCTACAAACAGAAATAAAACCAAATGAATACACTCACTAATAAAGTGCGCACAATTATAACAAAAAATAAAAGCAATCAAAATGCATGATGTTGGTTTACTCGAACTTGACAATAGCAATCATAAAAATGTAGCCGGTTTTGATTAGATCTGCTCAAGTATGAGGTCGGTTTACACACACAACTCACACTAAGCATTCATACGATAACGATAATGACTCACTCGCCGTTAGGAACACCTTTACACTCATGAAATTATTCAACATTAACATTTTGCCACATTACTGCCAGTCAGCCAATCACGTGGCAGTAGCACAATGCAAAATATTTCATTTTGACTATAAATTTACAGCATCTGGCAGACGCCTTTATACCAAGCGACTTACATTTATCTCTTTTTTATACAGCTGAGCAATTGGGGGTTAAGGGCCTTGCTCAAGGGCCCAGCAGTGGCAACTTGGTGGTGCTGGGAATTGAACCCTGATCTTTCAATTAGCAGTCCAACACTTAACCCCTGTGCTATCACATCCCCGTTTATACCTTTTAAACAGGGTGATCTGTCTTGAAGAAATGCTTTCTGATCACAATGGATGTAATAACTAACTGAGTTATTGCAGACTACAGCAGGCATGTCGTTAAAAAGGCATGTCTGCCCTAAAAACTGCCTCCTACTGGGTTATGTGTGTGTTCCAACTTAACTTGCACCAACACCACACTGAGAGCACATTCTTTTTTTGTTCTAATGTTTGATTGAACCATCACCAGAGGCGCTGCTTATCTATCTGACTGGTTTTATGCGCTACATCATTGGCTAATTGACAAGTTAATAAACAGGAACGCGTACCTGATGGTCCCTATAAACTGAAAAAGGTTGATTGTGACACATATGTAGGGTAGGTGAACATTGGCAAAATATCAAGGTTGAGAACCTGAGCAATACTAATGAGAAGTAATAATAATAATAATAATAATAATAATAATAACAATAATAATAATATCAGGCTCCTACACAGCACAATCACAAACGTTAGAATTTTCTGTACAGCAGCTGGATAATACTGCTACACAATAATAATACTACACTTTGACGTCGAGATCCAAAAACAGCTTTAAAGGTTGGGTGCAAAAATTGTTTATTAAAAGCATTTATATCTTAAGCATTTGTTTCAAAGCAGTGAGAAAATGTTTCACAGTTTGGAGTAACAATTATAGTTGTGCTAATTATGTGAGGGGTTTTAATAAGAAGTTGGTGTTAAAATGTTTCTGAAAAAAAAATAGCAGCTGAAAAGAACAGACAAACAAATGACTAATCTATGTATGTTTGTAGTTGGTAGAAATCGATAGCAATCATTAGGTTAAGTGGTCAAATTGTATTAAATGTATTTATTGGAATACATCAAATTGTTACGTCTTTTTTTTTTTTTTACCGACTATCAACACATACCTCTGCACCTCGTTCACAGACTGTGGGAAACAGGCTGGATCAAAACTAAATTAGGTGAGTGAAGTGGAGTGCTGAAAATTTCCACTTCATGCTTAAAGCATTTTATAAAATATTCATTCCAGCTCCGTGCAGGATTTTCATGTTCCCATTTCACGTTCACACCAAGCTTTCTCCTTACGTAGAAAAAAAAATGGTTGCAGTATTTTGTTGGACAGGTAGGAATATGGTGAGATTCATTTTTGGTGCGTTTTGTTAGTAACACATAGCTAATAAAGTAAGTTTTAATTTCAGATATGTTATCAGATTAATTATTATAATTACAATTTTTTTTACCTCTTGATATTTTTGCAGAAGAAAGTTGTTCTTCTCCAAGGAGGTTTTTTGTGGGGACTAACCCGACTTATACACCTGTTAATACCACCACTATCACGTCGCAATTGCCACGTGATTGGCTGACTGGCAGACATGTGGCAATTATAGAAACCGCAATTATAGAAATATTGTGATTCTAAACAGAATGACAATATAACAAAACGTGACATTACAAAGAAAAAAATGCTTTTCACATATTGAGGGTGGAAAAACTCTAAACCTCTACACTACAACCGCAACTGTGCCACGTACATCATTTGGAGCAGTTCCGAATCAATATTTATCTGATAACATGACAATAAAAAATTTAAACAAAATACATTTAAAGGCTGTAAGCCAGTGGTACCACTGGTCTGGAAGTGGCGAACTCTTTCCTGGGCTGGGATAAGCATGTTAGCTTCGGGGTTAGCCGATCTCTCCTCACGATTTTGTCTAACTTTTCTTGAAAGGTTTGTCTCAAAAACAGATTTTCAAGTATGTTCAAAACCAAGCAATTTGTCCTCCTCCGTCAGCCATTGTAGGCCTAAAAGTTTGACTTCGAATGTATTAAATGTGTGCAGATGACTACAGACAGGTTTTGATAGTCGAATTCAGCTGTAACAGTTTTGCTTTAATCAATCAAAATGCTGGAAAAATGCTGACATTATTGTTGGCCAGCTAGCTGATTGGTTAAAGAAACAGTCCCATTGCTCATTTAATTTAAATTACATTAGCCAGCGATGATATATTTTATCTTTATTCACAGACAGGCATAGAAAGCATTTAACTGCATGTTGTACTATGTATGATTATGTATGTGATAAATAAAATTAAAATTTTAAATTCTGATATGAAGAAAACGTCTAGCTGCTCACCGATGCCACAGATGATTCTCCAGATGGGAACTGTGGAAAAGTTGAGGAGAAGTAATGAGAAGTTGACCGCAAAGAGCGAGAGGCACAAGATTACACAGATCCACTCCTGTAGCCGTTTTCCTGTACACAACACACACGCAGGTCATGTAAGAACATCTCATTGAAGCTGAGAATAATAACACGGACATAGTAGTAATGAATTACAATAAAGAAATAAAAAAAGATGTAGTTTATTTTAATTTATTTCAATATTCTGTCCTAATAATTAAACATTTTCATGGCAAGAACTGACAAAATGTGAAAGACATTTCTATAATAGATAGATTCCTAACAAAAAAAAAAAAGATATCAATCGCAATAATAATATATAAAATAAATACAAGATCTAAAAAACGTTCACAGTTTATAAATAGATGCACATTTAAAAATAAATCATTAAAAGTTCTTCCAAATAATATTGTCTCAATGTTAAAAATGGGCCACTGGAAAAGTGTGTGTTTTCTATCTACGATGATATTAAAATAATGGCATTTTGGAGCAGCTTCTCTTTATGTAAATGTCATGTCATGTCATTTATATAGCGCTTTTCAACAACAGAAATTGTGTCAAAGCAGCTTTACAAAATCAAATCATATAAGATAATAGCAAACACTCACTAAAACACTTTAACTTGTATCTGTAAATCAAGTCTATAAGTGTGTGTGACCACTACAACTTCTTGTATCAATAAGGTCATCATGTCTTCAGTTACTAAAGAATAGATTCTTAATACTAGTGTGGGATCTTTCTACAATAGTTACTAATCATAACATTAAAATAGAGTATTATCAGTCGATTCTCTGTTGTTATTCCGTTCACGATCAGTAGAAAATGTGGCTAATAGTGAGATAATACTTCGAAATCAACCCACAATTTTTTTTTTTTTAAAAAGAGAAAGTCCCAGAGCAGTAGCGAAGAAGAACCCCAGTGTCTAGTCAGTGACTACAAATATAATTTGCAACCACAAAATAAACACAAGAATTTCATTTCATAAGTTTGTCCTATTACTTGTGGGACATTACAGAACAAAAGAGGAGTGACATGTTCTCATCTTATGCCAGTTTGGACTTGCACTCAAGCCTGAAGGTCTGACCGTGCTAATGCTATTATATAAGCTTTCTAACTTAAATACATGGTCAAAGAAAACTAAAATTAAAAGTCAATGTTTAAAAATTAATGGACATAATTCTGAGTGCACTTTTACATAAAGTCTTTATAAAGATTACATTATTTTTTTCTTTTATTACTGCCTGGAGAGTTTTTTAATTTATAGCCCAGGTTATCATTCCATGAACAAACCGAGAGAAAAATAAGAGCAAGACTGATTAAAGCACTACTATATTATTCATTCCTGACCAACAGACATCAACCTCAGCCTTTCATTCTGCACATCAACTCCATTTTTATTAGTTTACATATTCTGTCACAATTAAATTTTTTATTTTTTTTTTTATCTTGTCACTTTTTTTCTTTCGTTGTTTTTCTTCAAAAGTGGCAGACTGGAGTCAGTTCTTATAAAAATGTCATGCCGTCACAGAAGCCGCTTTAAGTACCCAGAGCTTTAGCAGGTTAAAGAGTATACTGATAACTTTATCTGTACTTTTACTTACACTTAACAACTATTTCCGACTACACCCACTGTACAAACAATCATTTTGTTGAATCACGCATCTGATCACATTACAACAACAATCCCCATTGTTCTTTAGAACCCAATACTGTGGCAGGTGTCCCTTACTGTGTGCAGTTATTACATGTTAATAGTCGTCCGTGTAACACCTGACACCAAATTTAATACTAAACTCATGGTGCTGCTGCATGTCATTTATACACTTAAAAGTGAAGCGAACCTTGTGTATACAGAGCTGAAGGGACGGCGAGTATAAATGTTTCATAGGCAAAAAACTTGACAAAGTTGACGTTAAAACTTTCAATAAAAATCCAGCCCACTGTTATCAATGGCCAGGTGGAAGACAAGCAAGGTTTGAATGCAGTATTGATCAAAAATCAGACGTCATATCAGCAAAAGCTACTTTACCAAAAAAGGGCCCTAAAAAGCTTTGCAGCCTGCATCTCGAAGCTTATCTGGATAAGCTCCTGACTAAACTGAAGCCTCACCTACTAATAAACATTCACACATTTTAGACAGTACTCTTCAGTTTTTGGTAGCCGAAACATTTCTAAATGTAGAATACTGTAAAGGAGACCAAACATTAATCGGAGACCATTTTAAAACACAATAAACAATCAAATTACAATTATCAGTACAAATATTTGGTTCTACCTGAACATCCTATTTCAACATAATTACCCAACTATATTTGTGTGAGAATGCAAAAGCATTGAAATATTTTTTTAAAACTATAAGATAGTTCAACATGCAGACACGATAGCGCCGGGTCGTCATACTGTAGCGATGCAAATGAGCGCTTTGTGATGCAGCCCACAAAGCATGGGAAGAACATACAATATCTGCACCTGCAGGACAAATGCAGGAATTGATCACACAACCATGAAGGTGTGTGGCCTAACACCCTAACCACTAAACAGGTTGCCACACAATTTTTATTATTTATAATAATTATATAAAGCTTTTAAAAAACTGTTCAAAACATTTACTAGGGGCAGATAAGTATTAATAGGGCAGATAAGTAATAATAGACTTGCAGAGCTGATCCATGCTTCTTTATTTTAATATAAAAAAGGGTGCAATTTTTTTAATATTTTCTGCTTAATTTATTAAAGTGGTTTGTTTCAGGCAAAAAGTAAAAGTATAGTTTGGTCTGATTTCTTCCTAGACCATATTTGTGCAGATATCAGTCACAGTCATGTCAACTAGCTGGAAATCTTGCAGAACACTCCATTCAGACCTATACGTTTTAACATGCTTTACCAACACATTTATGGAATGTCATGATGAGCTCTACCTTAGAGAACTCCTACACATGCATACCAATGTGAGGACACAAACCGTGATCAGAAACATAGTATGTACGGTAATGACATAATATCTCATAATATATTTATGAGAATATATTCTGGACACCGAACCATGCTGTCCTTATATGCTGCAGTACCATAATTATACTTTCCAGGAACTAAAAGGCCCAAAATATGGGCCAGCATGACGATGTGGGCAGTTGTGTTTAAACTAACGTTAATGGCTTGTCAAAGTTGGTGCAGAAGTTTTTAAGTAGCCCAAAACTCTACCGCACTACCAAACATCAATACCTCACTAATGCTCTCATGACCAAATGAACAAATCCTTACATACATGCTCCAAACTCTAGAGAAAGGGCTTACTTGAGACATGGAAATTATTATAACAGGAAAGAGGAAATAATCTGGAATAAGATATTCAGCAAGTACATATGATGTGATGGCTAGGTGTTCGCAAATCAGTGGCAATATAGTGAAGGTAGGAATTGTGAGCAATTGTTGTTATTATAAACACCCTGCAGAGCATTCAAGCACGATATCAAGATAATGCTATTAACTTTAGCCGATCGATATTTACAGGAGAACAACTACAAAAAAAAGAGCTAATGGAGATTCCGCTGCCTTTGACAATAAACGAAAAAAACAAAGGAAAAAGCTATTTAGCCTGACTCTTGCACACACTTTTACACAAACACATGAACAAGTGCTGCTGTCAGGTGATCAGCATCAGTCGTTGGATCCTTGTGCTCCCCGGTGAGGGCAGAAACTAGGCCAGGCCTCAGCAGAGCCAGCAGAGCCGTTGTGGCCCTGGCCGCGGGAGCTGAGCCTCACGCTCATTAATACACTTCTGACAACGATGTGCTCGCCAGCAAACCCCTGTGACGATCGCTCACACCCATGGCCCCCTTCACCGCTCGCTGGCATGGGGAATTAACCTGGGAGGGTGAGGAGAGGTGGGAGGATGGGGAAAAAGGGGGGTGCTAATAGGCTGAAATTAATCAACAATGCCTGATTTGACACAGTGGGGTGGCTTGAGTGCCAAACAACACCCTGTAAATGCTAATGGTGTTCCTGCTCACTCACTTACCCACTTAACATCTGCAGCCTTTTATAAAAGATTGAAAAAGTCTTAAAACCATATCTGTCTACGGATAAGGGAATCAACCATTCACGTATGGTGAGACCAGTCCAACTTCCGTATGATAGGAAAGAGCTAACTAGTGGGTGGTAGCTAAAAAATAAAAGTAAATAAGCAAAAGTAACCTGATCTGGCCAATACAGCGGTTCAGTTAATTTAATTCTGCAAAGTGTGAACCAGATTTTGCTTTGTGTGCTGAAGCATGGAAATCATGGACATCATCTTTGACACAAAGAGTAAACACAAATTCTACAATAAAAATCGTCAGTTTAAGCATGTGTGTAGATAAGTGTTAAGTTTCTTAACCCTGATTGCAATCACCGCTGGCCAAATGTGCAAATTATTCTGATCCCACCCCCATCAACCATACAAAACTGACCTGCTGGGATAAATCTCCACAACATGCTTTTTTTCTACATTTTTTCTCTTAAAAAAATGGCGAAATCTGGATTTACAGTTCACTTTCGCCTGCACCTGTAGATTATTGAAATTCAGAAAAATTGCACCTGCTGCCCAAAAGAAAAAAATAAACACAAGCAGTGTCCCTGTGCTTTGGGCGTGTGCTGAGATTTTCTCAGCTGTCACGCCAGCAGAAGTCAACGAGTGCAAACAGGGAGGTGAACAGTGTTTCTTTGAACAGTGTTGATTGTGTATCTGGCACTGTCTCTGTCCCGAGCCAACAAAGGACGGCTTTCTCCTGACGAAGTGCCGGTGGCCCACACTCTCGGCACAGTCCTGCTTCTGAAAGAGCAGCTCGAACCTCCTCGGGAGAGGTGGAACAATAGGCGCCTCAAAGGCCCAGAATAGCAGCCTTTAAGCCTGCCAACATGTCATAAATGAGCTGTTCTCTCCCCATGTCACCTTCTTGGAAATAGCAAGACATCCACATGTAATGTGAAAAGAAATGCTTTGGATTGGGCTGCAAAAAATGTGCAGAATTGGGAACAGGACAGACGTGTGTTTCTGCTGGCCAGCTCTCCTTAAGGCCTGTCTTCAAATGTGACTCGGGTGGGGACAGTGAGAAACTGGGTCAGGAAGAGATGCTGGAGAGAAAAAGAGAGAGAGACTCACAAAGAAAGGGAGGGAGGGAAGAATTCCCCCGATTGGCACAAATGGATCACTCACATGTCCTAATGCTTTCATCCGATCTCAGTGGACAACTCAACCTGGGATATGTGTTGCACAGTTTGTGTCTGCTGTGTAAATTTTGAAATGTTACCTTAGCTGCTGAACAAAAGGCAGCCTGGTCTGAGCGGAAAGACAGTGTCCATGACGAGATACTGGAGAAATTGTACAATGTACAGGACATGACAAAATGCAGGCCTGGTCTGAACTGTCGGAAAGACAGTGTCCATGAGGACGAGACTACTGGAGAAATTGTACAATTGTACAGGGAATGACAGAAATGCATAAAATGTCAACTTTTCAAGAGACTTACCACAGTCTCTAGCAGAACACAAAAGGTCTTTTCTATTCCGTCTTTTTTCACACTCATGGTATTATCATTTCTATATTGCAGTCAGGTTGCTTTTTTCCAGTAAATCAGAAAAGTACTTGTGCCTTTTTCATTGGATAAACACTCCAAAAAACAAACATTAGTTCACGCTTACTGACTGCTTTATCAAGATAAGGGACATGATGGATATGGAGTAGGGCTGCACCATCTTAAAAGATATCAAGATACGTGATATGCCATAGCATGCTACATAATGCAATAGTCGATATGCAATACAATATTTTAAAAAAATGATATAACCAACATTTGTTCTTTAAACACATTCACCTGTGTTTACAGATGTTTAGGGTTGAGGAGTATAATTGAAATAAATGAGTTTATTTTTAAGTGTGTCTGAGTAATCTATCCAAATGAAACATTTCAAGCATTCATTCATTCATCCATCCATCTTCATTAACCTTTATTAACCTTCCACACCTGTATATGAGCTCAGCCCAAGTGTCTAGCTGCAAAAAATCGGTCAAACATCTAAAAAGTCTGTGGCATGACTGGAGTATTTTATATTGCTGAACATTATGGCTTCCTGCAAAACAGTCTGGAGGACTGACGAGGATCTGGAGTTAGTAACAGCCTGTTGATAAAAGAGTCCACATGATAATGGAATGAGTGATCAGAGCAGCCAGTAGGGCTGTCTGATTTAGGAAAAAGAAATTGCGATTTTTCTGACAGATATTGCGATTGTGATTTAGGAACACTAAATTTCCTTGTGTTTTTATAATTACCTCTCTCCAGATTCTGTGTGCTCACTGTAGCTTCAGATTTCTTGCTGACTAGAAATTGCATACATATGCAGGTGTACAGATGTTGCTAATAAAGTGAAAGAGGCCTGTAGTTACAAATAGTTTTAACACTAACCAAGAATAATGAATAAAATACATATGTCATAAATGCACCTGGAATAAACCCTGTAACTCTGACTGGTCAGCATAACAAGCTACGATTTCTAATAAACACCCACCGTTTTGTGATTTAACCTCACACAGGTTTGGGGTTTTTTTAATCATCTGCTTAAGCCTAGAACTGGATGAAATGCATTTTTTTTAAAGAATTTTCTTATTGTGACTGTAAAATAAGAATTGCTCCAGCTGTCTCTCAGGTTAATGGAAAATAAATTACAGTTCTATTAGTCTTCTGTTTTAGGCCATTCCTGAAGTATACCCTGCCTGGCAAAATTGTCAAAATAATGAACTGGCTGACCCCAGACCAGAGGGTTTCTGCAAAGGGCCGGTGTAGGTGCAAGTTTTTTTTCAGTCAAGCAGGAAACACACCAGATTCCACTGTTTAAACAGTTAGACTTGGCTTTCAATACACTTGGGTGTGGCTTCTACTTAGTTGGAACCAAAACCTACATCAACACCAGGCTTTTCCAGATAAGACTGGATACACCTGGTCCAATGAGCCTAATGCAGGCCACATCTAGGCCACATGCTCCCAAGACACAGGCTACGCCCGAAATTGCATGCTACTTAAATACGTACCACAATTGAGTTAGAACATACTTCCTGACAGGTTAAAATAATGTTTCATATAGTATGCTTATTAGTAGGATGTTAGATTTTTTTTTTTTTAATTTTGGGGCATTTTGCCTTTATTTATAGGACAGACAGAGGGATGAAATGGAGAAGATGGAGAGAGGGGGGTGGGACTGAAAAGGACCTGTTCCGGAATCGAACCCGGGTTGCCGGAGCACAACTGCACATTTGGGTGCCAGAAATGTATTAAATTAAAAGTATTTGACAGTATGAAGGTGGCTAGTATAAATGACATTTGGCCAAACTACATCAGTCATTTTGAAATTGCCACGTTGGGCACATCGTCACAACAGTGTAAAAAAGTAAAGTTTAATCATGTTTCATGTTTCGTGATATTTAAATATAAGTCGCCTCTCCTGTGAGCTCTAAGTGTCTATCTAATACATACTTCAAAATCTAAGACGGGGTAATAGATTATCTAGAAACGTTTTGCGTCCTAAAAATCCAGACATACTTATTTGCCTCTTATAATGGCTTTTGCATTCTATATAGTGGAGAAGTCTACAAACACAGCTACATTTACATTTAAACACTGTATTGATATTACATGTTCTTAAGTCCAAATAGCATTTCTCCGTTTCTTTGCCTCCAGCTTGTTTTTAATCCTAAAAGTAGATGTACAGACCATTAGAATCAAATTCAGAGCTGAAATATTGTAATATTATAGTAAAGGATGATTAAAAACAGTAGAGTGAACATTTAATTATTTAAAAAAAAAACCCCACAGTGGGGCCACTTCTCTGAAAACTTGGTACTAAATAGAGTTGATTAAATAATGCATGAGAATTAAAAAGCTCAGAAATGTAATTTAGATAATAGCAATTACAAAAAAACCCCACAGGTTTCCACAACTGAATGACGGTTGACCACATGGATAACAATCTGTAGGCCTAATGTGTTCACCTTTTTTGGTTTGTGTGTGCACAAACACAAAATTTGTCAAACATGCAGAAAGTTTACATTTTATAATTTGCCAGTGTTTCTGGATTGATTTTTATAGATGATTTCAGAATTCTACATGATACAGAGGTCTGCAAAAACTGGCAGTGTGTTGGGATGTGTTATTTTTGTCATATTGTTCTATCCTTAGTGGCCAAGCTTGCCTGAGTCACCTGGTGACCCCCAGGTGTACACGAGGCGAGCACAGAATCCAGCTAGGTTCCGAACTCATGACCTACTGACCTCGAGGTCAGGAATCCAGAAGAGGCTTATATGTACTGTGCAGGTCTGGAGGAGAGGTGGGGAGGGTAAATAATTTATTAGCTCAGACAGAGTGTACAGCACTCAGAACAGAAAGCGGCAGGGATACAAGAGGTTTCAGTCTGGTGCTGACGGGGGGCAGAGTTGAGCTCTTGCTGAATTAGAATGTAACCAAGCTGGTCAATTTGCGAGCCTGAGCAGAGTAAAGTCTACAGCTGATCATAACTAAAAATCAGTATCAAAGCCATTGGAGACACTTAATTATTATGGGACGCGTAACAGACAGCTCTTAGTCTGATGGTGCTTAAGTAAGAGGCTATTAAAATGTGTTCCAACTATAAAAAGATGGGACACTGTTGTCTGTGCTGCCTTTTCATTTTTTTTAACCAAGCAAAACTACTCGAACTACTTCCTGCTAAAAAAAGCACTCAATATCAGCCTTGGTTAAGATGACAGACCTGGTGTCATGTTCTCCATCTCTCTGCAGAGAGCTGCAACACACCCTTGAGCAAGAAATGGAACTTCAGCATCACAAAAAGCCCAGGCTTTTCCCTCTTTTCTTGTTGCTTCCTGCTTGCAGCCAAAACAGTAAATTACAATAAAGAGGGAACCTTAAACAACCCATGGCCACTAAAAACAATCAAAACTATCTTCTATACATCTACAATCTGAGACAATTATGGATTTACGCCACAAACACAGGATCTGTATGACTATGTGCAGGGAAGCAGATGGAAATAAGCAATGAGAATGAAAGAGTTTTTCATCTGAAGAGAAAATGTATAGTTTTTACACACCCAAGACATCACTGTTGACCATGAGCACTGCTAAGTTTCTCAGCAGACCAACTGCATGCAACCAGTGAACACACAAAAAAAACTGAAGGTAGTTTATGGATTCGAGAAGCTACTCATTTTCTGCAGCAAATCCTTTGTTGCGGCCAATCATCAGCATTTGGGTAAATTATTAAACAGAAGGCAGCACATCAAGCCAGAATGTAGCTACAGCAAGAGGGATTCACGGATATATTTTTTTATTTACTCTCTCCTGACTGAAATGACAAAAAAACGAAAGGTTTTAAAGACAACTGGACAAAGAAGTAAGCATTCACTCCGACTTCGTTTAATGGCACTCGTCGTGGAGTTGTATGCAGCAAAACAAACCCAAAACAGATAGAAATACATCGAGGGAAACAATTATTTGCCCACATACAAAGAGAAGATCAGTGTATAATTTTAATGGTGGGTTTATTCTAACAGTGAGAGAAAAAAGGAAGCACATTCGGAAAAACACATTTTAAAAAAAAAGTTATAAATTGTATTCATTTTAAAGCTATGATATTTATAAATTAGCACTTTAAGTGAAATAATTATTTGACCCCTTTTTAAAACAAGAATTAGTACTTGGTGGGCTGTACACATGCTTTCTTAAGCAAATGGGGCTTGACAAGATCCTCCCGTGTAGTTCTGAGCTGATTCCTTACCGTTCATGATCATTGAAACTCCATGATGGCTAACTTTCTCAGTTAGCTGCTTACAGATAGTCTTGTAGCCCATTGTGTGGGTTTACAATCTTGTCACTGACATACTTGGACAGCTCTTGTCCACGGTGGAGAGCGTCAATCTGATGAATTGATTGCTTCTGTAGACAAGGTGTCTTTTGTACAGGTAACAAGCTGAGGTTGGGAGTCCCTTTAAGAGAGTCCCTTTAAAATAGTGCTTCTAATTTCATTTTGTCCTAAATAAAAAGAGGTGGGAGAGAAAAAATCTGGCTGATTCATTGCGATCAACTACTGATTAAAATGCAAAATCAATTACCTTTTATTAAATGTGTTGTTCTGGATGTTTTTGTTGTTATTTATTTAAAAAAAAATGATTTAGATCTTGATTTTTCCATCACTGAATTTTGTGTTGCCAAAGATTAATCACTAATCATTTTAAAAGAAAGCTTGCCGTTTTGTCCAGTTTGTTGCTTGTATAAAAGTAACTGATGAAGTTAGTGGAATTGGCAGTATTCAGACTGACACCTGACCAGCAGTCAAACACCCAAACCACTAACATAACAGATGAGAGAATATTCTGTAGAGTTCACATAAAACATAACTGCTAAATGTACTATAAAACCCATTTACAGCCACCAGTAGCTGTAGCACTTCTAACCTTACGCCAAAGGTGAGGAAATAAGGAAAGTGATCACAAAGCAAAGTGATAAGAGATAGGGCTAACAGGCTTGTGTGCGATATTGACATACGGTTATCTTATCTTGACGATAGGCCCCATAATCAAACAGTAGATTGTTTAATACTGATAGGAAACAGCGTCAGTAAATCATTGTCGTTTTAAATTATTGTCTTAGCCACTTGTTTTGTTAAGGCAGAAAATTTGACACCACCCGAAAGAAAAGCATGATTAATCTTTTTTTAACATTCCCGACTGAGTGGAAAGTGAGTGTGAGTTGGGTTTTCCAAAAAACAAGAAACACGGCGTGTGTGTGTGTGTACTTTTTTCTAAAATTAACAAAATTTACAATTTGCAGGAAAATTTGGACCAATCCCCTGATTCTCTTGACCAATTCCACACAATCTATTGGTCAGTTCTGTCTGGTTCCTTAAAACTTGTTGCTGGATAGTATAAAATGTAAGAGAGTAAAACATGTGCATCAGGCATCTGTTAATAATATCGCAGAAGATCATCATGATGCACATGTCTTTCACAGAGACGAGCTTAAAACCCACCAGCAGAACGTCCAGCGAACTGAAAGACCAGAGGAGGTAGCAAATGATCAGCAGATTCTTGTTTGCTTTATAAGGGCTAAAGAAGCACCAGCGGTGCAGGAGACAGACAGCTGGTGTCCAGCTGTTCCTCTTTCCTGGAGTAGAAGTACCGAGGCAAAGACATCATCCAACATAGCAAAGGCTCATCAATCGCATCTCACCACTAAGCCTCTTCAAGAAACACTGAAGCTGTGAAGTATCTGCTGATAGAAGGCCCAATGGTCCAGGCTGCTCCCCAACTCTGATCTTGACGAGGA
Source organism: Bagarius yarrelli (assembly GCA_005784505.1). NCBI lineage: Eukaryota > Metazoa > Chordata > Actinopteri > Siluriformes > Sisoridae > Bagarius > Bagarius yarrelli. The sequence continues at coordinate 8,285,096 of VCAZ01000011.1, forward strand.
CCAAAGCTCTCAAAAGCTCTGCGATCACAACCATGTTGAATATTTGAACACTGATGTAACACAATAGCCTGCAGCTTTACATGTGAGGTCTGAATTAGAGGCAGTGTGACTTAAAGGTCAAATCCACCCTGAACCACTTTCACGATCATTTTCTTAGTAATGAGTCTACATGATGGGCTATTATCAGTTTGGTTAATGGTTTCCTGCATTACCCACAATGCAGTCCGACCACCTACTGATACTACCCAATGAAAGAGATGCAGTAGTCCTGCTTTTCATACTCAAGATATAATTCCAATGTATGCTTTAAATATCATGCAAATCTGATGATTCTAAAAAAGTCAATTCTTTAGCCATTATTAGAACAGGTATTTGCAGGTAGGGTTACTGAAGAATGTTGGACACGTTTTACAGTTCTTCTGGATTCAGTCTGTCTCAGTTTGTCATTCTAGACAGAGTGGATAATAAGGAGATCAGATCTCTGTGTGGAGCACCAGCTGTTGTCAGACTCCTGGTGCTAACAAAAATCTCACTGGATCATTACAATCAATAATACAATAAATGATTTTTACTGACACACTACAGCACAAGATCAGACACAGCAAACGAGAAAGTGGTGGCTCAGTGGTTAAGGTGATGGACTGATACCTGGAAGATTGGGGTTCGATTCCAAGCACCACCAAGCTGCCACCGCTGAGCCCCTGAGCAAGGCCCCTAACCCCCCCTATTGCTTAGTTGTATAAAAGGGATTAATGCAAGTCCCTCTGGATAAGGACCAAACTTTTATTTATCCCAAAGCCCAGAATCTAGAGGAAAAAACTAGCGGTGATTGAGCTGTGATGAAGTAGCTGTGTGTGTGTGTGTGTGCGTGTGTGCGTAGATTTCTGAAACTTGTCCACACTCTAATAGTGCAGCTACACGTTAGTAATAAATGTGCTGTCCGGCTCTACAGCATCACACTGGGAACTGATAGATGGGTATCAGAGCCAAAATAAAAATAATTTTATTTGCAAATTTGTTTTTAAAATGAACGATACCGATAAACATAAAAATACCTAACATTGGTTTCGATAATCGATCAACCTCTAATCAAAGCAGCTTAGCAAAATAAAAAAATAATCATACTTGTTATGTTAATCATAACAACTCAAAAAAAAAAATTCAGTTCATCCAAATATTTTCATCCCTGGTGCTCTTATCGACAGGGACACGCATTACCACATTAACCCTGCAAAGTGGTCGTCCACTAGCTCGCTCACTTTTCCCAAATAATTAACAGGCTCTGCTAATGGTGGCACATGCCTGATGCACTGGTTACACACAGTAGCTGCACTGCCTGAGAAACAGTCTCAAAATAGACTGATGAATATCACCCATTAGAACAGCATTCCAAACTTAACGGATATTCGTATCTGTTATTGCACCTAAAGTTATCACCGGCTCGGGCTACACCACCACACGGCTTCTGCAACAGGAGCCGACTGCCACACTTAAAGGCAGGTTCCTTAATGTTCACTGTTGCCACTGTTGGGCCCTTGAGCAAGGCCCTTAACACCCAATTGCTCAGTTGTATATAAGAGAAAGTAAGCCAGTCTGGATAAGGGCATCCGCCAAATGCTGTAAGTGTAAATGTAATTTACATGACGTGGATTCGGAGTTGAAACACGGACAAAAACATTTTTTTTTCATGGTTCTACCTGCCGGTCTAAAAAATGAAACGTTCTGAAAAGAAAGAAGCAACAAGATTTTGGGTGACAGATTATTTCTGTGAGCTTCAAGAACCTGACAAATATACGTTTGAGGTCAGAGGAATTTTTATTCTGCAATAAAGTGCCAGATGGTTCCTAAACCTCATGGCTATCATAATATCAGCTGACTGAACAGCCAAGTCAGCAGCGGAGTAGGGGCATCATTTACAACTCAAACAATCTAATAAATAAAAACTAATAAATATATAATAAATAATTGGTACTTGTTTGTATTTGCTTTTCCAGAGCAGTAGATAGTTGTGGATGAGTTTAATAATAGTGTATTTGCTAAATAAAGTGTGAGATTAATTAATTCACCTATATTTAATGACATTTTTTAACGAATTAATCTTCATTAGGGTTTATTAGATCTATAACTGGAGCACAGGACTAGATGCTGTAGTCTGTACTGTAATCTTTAGGTGTAAATTGAGCAACATGATATTTAGCCTCAGTTCAGATTTTTTTGCCATATAACATACAATAAATGTTCCGAATGTTTTATTTAAAATATGGACGATGGTTTATACATGTTTTGATCATCTGATTACTTAAATTATTTAAAAAAAACCTCTGATTGATGCAGTTCTACAGCATTATTTCTGATGTGAATGGTTTAAAATACATTAATAATTGAATTTTAATTGGACAGAACTTAAATGTTTATGTAATGAATAGAGGCATGTTATAGACTTGCTGTTCCCTGATTTTTAGCTCAGTATTTACAGTATGATCATCATGTCAACATCATTTAAGGTGCTGGCCTGCTGATCAGAATATCGTGGAATCAATTCACAGTAAATTTCTTAACAAAAAAACAGAGATAACTGTTACTCGCTCTGGATAAGAAGGGGTCTGTCATATACTTCATTCTTTAGCCTGATGTTTAAGCCTTTTTATTACCTAAAAACACTCAATCAATAAAAGTAAACTGAACTAAAACTAAGCTCTGACTTAAGTAATCTATAACACGGCTCGATCTGTTCACTCTTTTGGCCTGATCATTGCGGCGATGGATGAATATCAGAGACACAAGGTATGTGGTAATATCTCCTGTCTAGTGCAGGAGTGTATTGTGGTGATTCTTACCGGGAGAGTAGAGCTGGGCGAGCTGACGGGCTCCGGCGTGCTGCGGTCCCCAGCGGGGTGCGCTGCTGCGGGCGGCCGCGCCGTGCTCGTTCCCGTTCGGGTCCTCTTCCGCCATAGAGCGGTAACGGATCTCTGTCTCAGACAGTAACGCTGCCGCCATTCTCTCCCTCGTCCTGGAGCGTCTTCTCAAGTGCGATACATAAATTGCGTCTCGGCGGTAAGTAACGCTGGTGGAGAGTGACACACCTACGGCTTCAGGCTAACTGACGGTGGCTAACCTAACGCAGCTACACACACCCGGAACTAAAACAGCTGCGCACCAAGCAGTCCGTCACATAAACGAACTCGCATATTTTATTTAGTCTCGTTGCTTTTGTACAATATTTAACAGTCTGGAAATGTCTAAATGCTGAAATGTCTGCTTTTAAAATTTCACTGTGTGTAAACAATTTTTGTAAACATTGTGGAAAACTTTTCGCCCCCTATACTATTTGGTGTATTTAGGCTAAGGGATAGTCTGTAACGATTCGGGTATTTTTTGTAAGAAACAGTAAAACAGAAATAGGCGACTGCTTATTATATACATGTTTATACATTATATACAATGTTTTATAGCTTCCAGTTGCTAAAAATAACAATAAAATTGCATAAACTGGCTTGCAGCATGGCCTCGACGTTTTATAAAATGTTGCCTATCCCTTACTGTGTTCGCAGCTCGCAGTGCTGAAGCAGGTGACCGGTGCAGAAACAGACAAAAAGTGCTGTTTATTCCCAAAAACCTGTCATGGTTAGGATAGTCAAATTAAAATTAAACACTTTTACCTCAAAAATATGCACAAAAATAATATTTATCTTCATTTAAGAAACTGATCCCATCTTATTCACTATTATTCAGCACATAAAATATATACACATAAAGCACATAAACCAGAGGGTTTTATTCCCAGCACCATCAAGCCACCACTGCTGGGCCCCTAAGCAAGGCCCTTAATCCCCATTGCTGAGTTGTATAACAGGACATAATGTAAGTCGCTCTGGATAAGGGCATCTGCTAAGTGCTGGAAATGTAAATGTAAATAAATTCAACTCGATCAGGTTCATCATTAATTACTGTGTAAATGGTATTTCAGACTAGTGTTAAAAGTTAATGAAATTCCAAATGGACCCAGTCTGACTCATAAAATTAGATTAAAAATAGAAATTAGACACAGAAGAACATCTAATGATTTTTTTTTTATTTGACTTTGTTGTACGTTTTATCAGATCTCTTTGTAAAAAATAATGTGTGATCTGAAGTAACTGAAATGTGTTTACCAATATTTGCAAAAAGAGTTAAAGCTCCACTGCAAGTCCAGTGCAATTTTTAAGTTAGATTATATCACATACAAGAGTAGATCTAGTAACTGAAGGAAACGTTTTTTTGTCCTGTCTCTATATACAGCATGGAGACTACTGTTTATAGCTTGTTTGCAAACACTTGATTCGAATGACGCAGGAAAACACAGTGGGAAGACTGTAGATTTTATGAAGCCAAAATGTTAAGCTATTCAACTCAAAACAATTTTATATCTATGATTTGCTACAAAGTTTTAAAAAAAAAAACTGAATAAAGATCCATTAAGTGTGGTCATTTTCTTAATATAATAATATTTACTAGTTATTCTGTATTAGATTACAGAGCACTAGAACAGCTTTAATAAGTATTTGCTAAATTAAGTGTAAAATTAATCAGTTCACCTAAATTTATGGACTTTTTCCACAGAACTAGATGCTGAAATGTACTGTAGTCTCTAAGTGCAAATTGTGAAACATCTGTTGAGCCTCAGTTCTGAATTTTGCAATAAATGTTGCGAATGTTTTATATGTAAAATGGATGTTGGTTTATACTTGTGTTGATCATCTGAATACTTTCATTAATTAACACTGATTAATGCAGGACTTTTACAATTCTACAGCATTGTTTCTGATGTGAATGGTTTAAAATACATTAATAATTTAGTTTTATTTGTACAAAACTTTCAAATAGTATATATTTTTAAATAATTAAAATAATTTTTTTTTTTTAAAGTAAATGTAAAAAAATATATGTTAAAATCAGAGGTGAGAATATATATATATATATATATATATATATATATATATATATATATATATATATATATATATATATATATATATAGTTATATAAAAAATGTGCGTGCAAGGAAGGGGTCTTTGGGGGCATCAGGTTAAATTTGTATATGCGACTACTATCTACTTCCTGTTTTATGAAACTTTGAATCAATGATAAATAAATGAAAACAGTGTTTTATCCATTTAATGCATTTTAACTGTAGCTTAATGCTTTCTCCAGAAAAATAATCAAAGCTTTAGAATTAGACCCAAATCACGGTGAGTGGTATAGACAGGATTACAGCAATTCTCACACTTTACTGGTAATTCATTAGGCAGCTCTTCTAGGCGAATACGGGCCATGTGATTAACGTCTCGTCTGTTCTCCTGCTCCATAAGACGTTCTTTATTTAGCACAGACTATATAAGCCTCTAAAGTGTCTAAGCGTGAGAAGAGAAAGCAGACGGGATTGGGAGCTTGGAGCAGAGAGCGAAAGAAACCCATGAGGAGAAACAGAGAGATAGAGTGAGAAAAAGAAACAGAGAGAAAGAGAGAGCAGCTGAGGCATTAGACTGCAGAGTTAAAGCCGCTCTCTAATTTGTGGGGGGAAAAAAAAAACACACACACACACGACCCAACATATTTCCTTTATTCATGATTTATTTATTTGTGTATTCTCAACTGTACTAGTTTTATTGCAGTCTGGTTAATTCACATTTAAAAAGCAGACATCATCCAGTTGAACTGAAAATTAATGATATTCATTTTTACAACATCCATAAGGCCCATGAATTGCAAAAAATTCCATCAAAATCATTATGTTTTTTTTCTCAAGTTATGTTTTTTGCCTTTTTTAAAACTGTAATTAGAAAAAAAGAAAATATATATAACAATAATCATAATAATAATAAAAAGGAGGGGGGAAAGAAAAGATATTACGACTGGCAAGCATTCACAACACAGCACGAGTACCTATTTACTGCAAGAAATAAAAGGTACAGAAACCAAAAGGGGAAACAAAAGAAATGCATCAAAGGGGGAAAAAATGAGAATGGCACCAATGTAGTTGTATACAATAAGCAACAGAGGAAATGGTAAGTGAAGCATTTTTAGAGACTAAAATCATAGACAGATGGAATTTCTTTTTTCCGTTTTTTTCTTTTGTTTGAAATAAAAAAAAAAAAAAATCATAAAAAAATAAAATAAAATAAAATAAAACGCACGAATGGGAAGCAGGGACGATAAAAAATACTGCACGTAGAATACCTTTTTCTCTTTCTCCTTCATCTTCTCACCCCCGCCTTTCTCCTTTTCTTTTTTTAATAGCATATCCCATTAATATTCGTTCCCCACCGTTCGTAATAGCTGCGCCTGGTGGTGGAATCGTTAGAGTTTTACATGTGAGTAGCAAATGACACTTTGATTGGCTGTGATGTTGAAATGGGCGTCCCCCACCGGGCCTGGGTTGGGGTTCCGGGCTGAACCGGGAGTCCTGCGGGGCTCGGGCTCACTGCGCGTGCTGGCTCAGTGTGTGGTTCTGCACAGGAAGAGAGAAGAACCCATGAGGAGAGAAATAATAAGCTACGTGCCCATATCGCCACCCCCTCCCTCCATCCATCTCTCTTTCTAGCCGCCCGCCAAGCTTCTCTGTCCATCTTAGGGCCAGCACCCCCTCTTTGATAAGGAAGTACCTGCTCTCTAGTCACATGTCTGCCTTTCTTTCTTTCTGTCCTCCTTTTTCTTCCCTTTCTTTTCTTTCATTTTGCAGCCTTTCATATTATGCAAAGCTTGTCACACACCAAATATCTTTACACACACACACACACACACACACACATACACACACATACACACACATACACACACTTTATTCCTATTTCTCAGAATACCAATTTCTCTTTATTTATTTAACATTTGCTTTAAACAATTTTTTTTGTCCTTTGCAATCAGTGTTTATTTTTTATTTTTATTTTTTTTTTAACTTGCATTCATAAATATTTCAAAGCATCATCTCAATACTTTATGAGATTCTATGGTCTCTTGAATGCAGCATATACTTTTTATTATCATGATGAAGAACCCCAGATAGCATGCAATTAAAACATGCATCAAACCGCATGACAAACAAACTGTGGAAAAAATTCTGCCCAAGTTCAGCAGTGGATCATGAATTAAAAGCAGGAAGTGCAGAAAAAAAGAAGTGTAGTACACAGTAGTACAGTAGCAGTATAGAATTTCATCACATTTGTTACGTTTCCTGAACAAATCTGCTTTAGAAATTTATGTTTCTTCACACTGTGACATGAGTAATTATCAAGTAACAAAACTGGAGGAAAAAAAACCTAATATAAAGAATTAAACATTCGTTTCTGTCAGTACGTATTGCAAGTTATGGTGCTTATTTATTTAAGTTAGGGAAAAGGCTAAATCCTAAACCTCAGATTAAATCTGTGATTTTGACTAATCTTTAGTGATTGTTGCTTGACAGGCTGTACATACATGATCTTCATGTCACACTCTAGGATCTCAGTTGTCGTAATGACAGACTATGACAGTGAAAACTTGTCAAAAGAGGATACATGCATGAAGACTTATCCAGAGTTTTACCTTTTTTTTAGTCTGCGACTCGTTAACCCATATTTTCCTAAAAAGTTTAAAGTTGTCTTGCTAATTTCATCATCTGCGCTTCTATTGGTTCTTGGTTTGACAGTCATCTTAAGAGAAGTCACACTACAGAAAAGTGTAAAGTCGGAATTTAATCGAACGGATCGCAAGGGCTGTTAATCGTCTGCGGGTAATCATGTCAAACTAGCCATCAAAGCCAACAGACTGTAGCTTGGATTATAGGGATCCTTTAGGATTTTTCAATTTGTCTCAGACGACCAAATTGTGGCTAAAATCGCACAGTGTAAACCCGGATTAATGAGTTTTTTTTGGACCATTTGGTCTTTCTTTCTTGCTTATCTCCTGCCCCTCCCAACTTAGAAGAAAGCAGAGGACAGGATAGAGGGAGGGGGCCCTCTCCAGTGAGGAGCCGCATCTCTCTGGGAGCCACTGACCCCATTATGAGAGCAAACCACTTTTTAGTGCCGCGTCTCCTTGCCTGCATTACCGTCCCCTTGCAGCAGAGGTCAGCGTTGCTTCTAAGTCTGGCTACAGTCCCTTACAACGGACAATGACGAGGGGCAAGAAAAGGAAAAAAAAAAAATAAAACCACCCAAAGGACTGCGGCATCTTGCAGAAAAATAAACCATCCTTTTGTTAAATCTTTTTATTTAGACTTCTGAACACCAGTGGAACAGTGTAAGTAAAATGCTCTGGGTTTATTATGGGGTTCTGATGTGTATGTGTATGTGTGTGATACGTGTGTGTGTGTGTGTGTGTGTGTGTGAGAGAGAGAAAGATCGAGAGAGAGAGAGAGAGAGAGAGAGAGTCGAGAGAGAGAGAGAGAGAGAGAGAGAGAGAGAGAGAGAGAGAAAGTTTAATTGTGCAGTGATAAAAGATAATAATGTGTAAAGTTTATCTTCTTGTATACATTGCAATACTATGTGTGTGTGTGTGTGTGTGAGAGAGAGAAATAAAAAGAGAGAAAAAAACATTAGCTAGTTGTTGCAGAAGAAAAGTCCTACTGTGAGTAATGATCACATTTTGAGGAATTATTATACATTTTCTTGTATATGTTATTGTGTGAATCTTACACACTTAGCGTGACTGTAGGTGTGAGCGTGTGTGTGTGTGTGTGTGTGTGTGTGTGTTTCTCCCCCAGGTGCAATGGGTTGTGTGGAGCTCTATTGATTTGCAGGAGGAGGGATTGAGAGGCAGTGATGCTCCCTGGAGCCCAGGGTTACACCGCAACTGCAGTAGCCTGATGGAAACTGCACAGTACGAGTGGAGGAAGCTGAGCAAACAAACAACACACACCAAACACTTCTACGTAAACGCAACTGAGATGCTACACACTTAACACTATGCACCAACACACCCAGCTGTACACTATGATCATCTGAAACAGAAACCGCTCAGCAGCTACCCACAGCGAGCAGACAACACACACATCCGTACCAAACAACATGCCGGCCCGTGTGCTCGTTTTTTTTGTGGCAGCAACACTTGTTTAAATTAGTTAATCAGTGTGTTGGAACACACACGTTTTCAGGAGGGTCGCGGTTTGCTCTCTTCATCCGACTGCCTTGTCGGGGGGGCAGTGGTATCGATCGAGCCGCAGGCGATCGATCACTAGAGTCGTGTGTCTCTCTGAATTTGATAATGACTCGCAGTATGACATCAGTGCTATGCAGCTGTAATTGATATATTCTCCGAGAGGCAGAAAGAAGAAGAGACAGAGAGGAAGAGGAGTAAGGAAGGGGAATTAAACGATGCTAGAATAATTTGAATTCTACACACAAATAAAGCACATTTTTAAAGAATTTAGTGCAGCATTCCTTCGGTACGTCGGTCTACGTCTTCACAAGACTTGATGTTGGAGCAATACAACATTTTTTAAAATTATCTTTAGCAATTACCCCAAACAAATGTTAGTAATGTTACTAAGAAAAACAAGAAAATGACCTTTTCCGCAACAACAAAAGGTCTAAATAACCCTCTTTGCTTTTTTTCTCTCTCTCTCTCTCTTTCCTGATATAATCGCCTATTTCCCCTTAATCCCAAGCTACGGCCTGCCTGTGTCTTTACATGAATCTCAGCAGTGCTGCACGACTGCACACAGCCACACTACACCTCAGCGTGGCCACCGTTGCGCTCCAGCAGGGAGGAGGCGCACCAGGTAGAACAGCTGCCTTCTCTTCTCCTCTCGTCCTCCCTGCTCATCACAAGAACAGGGGTGGGGAGGGGGTATAGGGGTGGCTGCGTGCTTGGCAGTACAGCCCCTTCAGAGCTCAGTCAATATCTACGCTGTCATTGTTTTCCTAAACTGGTTATAAAAGAGAGGCTAAATCCTGCAGAGCTGCAGACTCCTGGGAAATATGGCCCAGTCCCATTACTAATGCAGAGACCGGCAGACTGCTGCGCCCGCTAAGGGGGAGGAGGAGAGAGGGAGACGGTAAGAGAGGGAGACGGCACTAGTGAGAGGAGGGGGAGATAAAAGAAAATCAAATCTGCGTTTCCCAACACTGCCTCTTCTCACATACGAGCATGTGCATGCGGCCGGACCGGAGCTGCTGTCATGTCACTTTCAATCAGGTCTCTGTACGTGTGTATATACTGCAGGGCCCCCGGCTTACGGCTCTGGGGTGCCCTCTAGGGACTGTGCTCTATTGGAGAAAGTGTAATGTGTTGTAGCTTTGTACAAACAGAGATAGAGGCAGAGAATGCTAACAGTATGCTGCATTGTCATGATGGTGTAAAAATGTAAGTGTGTCAGTGAGCTAGCTTTCATACTGAACCTCACTGTGTTACTAGTGTTGTAAAGCTTAAAAAACACACAGGCACATTTTATGGACCATTGGCAAAAAGTATGCTATATGCAGAAAAAATCAATTCCGGTTTACTCAAAACTCCCTTGTAAGTCTAAGTGCAGTTGTTCAATTCCATCGATAAATGTTTATCATGCATAACACTAAAAAACACACATTTTCAACTACAACTGGAATATTTTTAAAATTTACATTTGTAGCATTTGGCGGACGCCTTTATCCAGAGCTACTTACATTTTATTTTTATTTATAAAACTGGGCAATTGAGAGTTAAGGGTCTCGCTTAGGGGCTCAGCAGTGGTAACTTGGTGGTACTGGGAATTGAACCTGGATCTTCCAATTACGAGACCAACACCTTAACCACTAGACTACCACTAATAAACGTCTCAGGAGGAGTCAAACAAATGGCCTGTGGGTCCTTCAAATCATGCTTATTAAATACATATTCATGTTATACATTAATATTATTCTTAATTGTCATGCAATTTAATAAAATATTTTACAGGAATAAAAATCAAGTCTTTATGGTTCCACTAGGAGGCAGAACAGAGCAACAAACTCAGACCTTTCAACTCAGCTATAGACCATATAGATTGACACAATACTTTTTAATAAATAAATAATAAACACTGAGATCAACTAAGTCGACGTGATGTAATGTGGTTTCCAATGTTACATAAAATGAGATATAATAATCTGATTTAGGATTTATGTTGAAATAACAAAAATATTTTTTACCACATTTTTTGACCGCTCTTAGTTTTTCGGTTTTGGTATAGGAAAAAGTTGTGTGTGGTGATCATGGCTTCAAACACAGTGGAGAATCTCTGGAGTTTTCTTTTAGTACATATTTAAACAGAAATATATTTCTATGATTCAAGAAGCAGTTAATAGATATGGATGAGGGACTGGGCAGAAGCAGGAGGAGAAACGCTAAGGCTGGCAGGAGTGAGGGAAAGGGAGGTGGGGGAGAGAGCTGTGTGTGTAGCTTTGCTCTCAGGACACAGGTCTGTCCCTCTCTGCTCCGTTTTTAACACAAAATGAAAAATCACCTTTGCCGCTTGGTGCACTTTAGTGCGGCTTATTTTTAGACCCGTTTGACAGTCTTCCAAGGGCCAGAGACTAACAGATGGGCTGTCTTAAAGCTTCATATGCTCTCAGCTCTCACCTCCCAGAGACAGGAAACTCACTTGGGAGTAGGCTACAAATAAACGGACCCCTGCCCTGCCCCTGGATTCCCTCACTTCACACACATACAGTACACATATAACACGGGAGTCTGCACCCTGCCAGGGCCTGTCCATGTCCCTGTTCTCTCTTTCTCTGAAGCAATGTCCTGTTTCAATACAACCTGTGCAGCCACCCCAAGGGGTCTTCCTCCTGCCCCTACATAATAATGTCAGAATTGGATTCACTCTCACGCATGTCACTCATACGTGACTGATATTCTCCGCTCTACATCTCAACACCACACAATCAAGAGTTGGGAAGCCGTTCCTTTTCTGTGCTAAAATAACAATGGATCAGATTTGCCCAGGTGAAATCAGACATCATTTTTTTTCCTCCCTCTGACTTGTTTGACACAAAGGAACTGACCTACTACAGCACACGGTTACCGCCGAGCTGATTTCATCTCACACAGGAACACGCACACGCTGCCCTCAATCGCACATGCCTCAACACAATATCAAACACCTGCACGTATAGACGCCGGCGCCTCTGTCCCATACTCGTCTATTGAGAGGCCCATTTTCAAGCCATTAATCATCCAATTATTCTGAACAAATTAGGTAGCTTAGGGAGCTACCTTAAGAAATGTATTTCCTAGTGGCTAATATGGTAGTTCCTAAATGTCAACATGTCGTCGAGGAAAGACGTGGAATAAAGCCAAAGACGGTTTTCTTATTTAAAAATTGCAAAAAAGCATTTGGGCATCATTTGGAGCATTTGAAGTTCAAAAAAAATGTCTCATTTAGCATCAATAGCAGTTTTTTCCAGTCTTCCTGTTGTCTTTGGGTCAAATTTGACTTATTTCATTAGTTTTTATGTTGTAATTATGATTCCGTTTTTATGTTTATCCTGTATTTTATGCTTGCAGGGTTGATGGGAAGATACTCACCATGAGTAGTCGCCAATGATCATGAATACAGACATACATCTCGTCTAAATACAAAGGTTCAGACCTGTTTGCTTACCGGACCTCATTAACTCAGTCATGATCAGTTATTAATCCAAATCGGGTAAATGAATCTCACCGGCTTTGGATTGATAAAATGATCCTGACTCTAAATCCTGAGTATTTTTTTCTACATTAGGAAACTGATATCCAGTCGTGTTCACACTGTATCTAATCAGATAGCCATCTTTAGGATTCTGAAGCTTGTGGCCAGATAAGCACACTATCAGCTGGGGGTGCAAACAAACTGACGTTTACTAGAGGAAGACAAAGGAAAAACAACAAAGGGCATGACCTGCATAGCAAAGGTCCAATCGCATGAGGTCAAAAATATTAAACCAGTATTGATTTGCTAACGCCCTAATTGGAAATTAGGACAAGCCAATTAAAGACCACCCTCAAATCACATGATTTTAAAAGATTACAGATCTATATAGACATTGGTTTGTCTGGCACCCTGCACACACAAAAAGAAATACAGCACAATTTGTGTATCTAATGCCCCAGCGCACCCTATTGACCGACTTGACTGCCACTGGTACTAACTTAGATCTTCAGGTACTTTATATAACTTTAACTTTAATTATTATTCAGTGTTTAAAAAAAATTTAAAGAGCATTTAAAGTGGTTATGAGAGCCTATAAGTCTTTTAATTAATATCTGTACACTGACAGCACATATTCAAGAATTCATCAGCAACCTAGAGGTTTTTTTCTAAAATAGATCCACGCTAGAGGCATAGAATTCCAGTTATATGTGCATGTTTACTTTTAAGTAATTTTTCTTAAAACACACACACACACATACAGACACACGTTTTAGTACTGGTACTTAGTGGGGCGGTGAGTCTTGAGGCTCCCAGACGGGCCATATCATGGGTGACAGCCCTGCAGTAGGCTAAGGGTAAGCTACGCTACGCTAACTGCGTTCTGCTGCTCAGAGACGCACCAGAGTACACGCACTCGCTTTCCGTGTCACGGATATGACATACCCGAACCCGTCTCCAAGGAATGAGCCAGTTTGAACACATTCCTGAAGTATGAGATCGAGAATAAACAAGAGTTTAAGAAAAAGACTGATTCCACAGAACATTCTGGCAGATGCTAGCTGTTGAGTGGAAAGGTGCGAGATCCCCAGCCACAGTGTGCCTGTGCTTCTGTATGTGTCTATTAGAGAGTGATGCACTGTAAGAGAAGTGTAGGGCCTCATTCTGTGTGTCGTGTGCAAGTGAGTAAGTGTAAGAGCATTAAACGTGCAAAAACCAAACCTGTGTGCACAAATGTGTGTGTGTGAGGGACCCCTGCAGGTGTGTTCTCTCCGTGTGGGAGATCATTAGAGATTATACTCTCACATAATGTACAGAGTGATTATGGAGTTCTGCAACTCTACAGGCAGCCTAAGCACACAAACACGACTCAGCACAAGCCATTATGCTAGCACGTTACACACTCCGCTAACGCTACAGTTATAGACGCAGGAAAGGATTCTATTCAAACGTTCTATAAAAATAAATTATACCCGAGTGAACAGTACGCCATCTGAAACAAAACATGTCAATACAGAACTAAAAAAACAACTTCTCCTATTTTCTCCACACTGCTACAGCTTGAGTTTGATATGTACATTACAGTCACATTTAGGTCAGCATATTGAGGTGTGTGTGCATAGGAGGGACCCAAATATCTCGAAAATGACAAAAAACTGTCACCTTATTGGGACTTCCCCATCTCCCAACAACGTCTTTTTACATTTACCTAGTCGGAGGTAAGGATTACATAAAATCCTAGCATTAATAACTAGCAGCACTTTTAAGAGCCCCATAATACACTGTTACTACTAACCAAACAGATATCCGGGGGCCCCTAAAGTGCATGGGCCTATCGTCCTTACCCGACCCGTTGCACCCCTGACTAGCTGTTAATCAGAGCTAATTGTTCCATACAAGGCTAGAACAATGTGTATGTGTGTGTGAGTGTGTGTGTTCGTTGTTTACAGCCATGTTATAAGGGACAGTGCTTATGCTCGTACATCACTGTCAAAGCTGTGACAGGTACTGAGTGGATGCAGAGCAGAGCTGTAGCACCACCAAACAGCCCTGCTTAACTGTCATGTCCAACTGGGGAACGCAAACTACACACACACACACACACTGCCAAAGCAGAGACTATTTTGTTCCTTCTCCTGTTTTCATGTTGCGTCTGTGCTCGTCTAGTCTCAGTTACATTAAGTGTCACAGACACAAGTAAAGGGCTAAAAAAAAGAATACTGCATGGATAATCAGAGAACAAGATTTTTCGATGTTTTTGGTGGATCGTTTCCTCTCTTCTCTTTTTCTGTTGCTGCCTCTCTTTTTCTCCTCCTCCCTTTCTTTCTCTCACACCACTCCTCAAATTATTCAATTTAGAACAGACGCCACATCTCCCTGTGTGCCAAGCTGCTGAAGTTCACTCTATCTCGCTCTCGCTCTCCCTCCGTCTCCGTCTTTCCTTCCCTCTGCTTCATCTATCCGTTCATTTCTCAAACCCCTCTTATATAGATCATCATCTCGAGCAGGGGTGCTTCGTGAACAAAGCAGAAGGTGTGTGTGTGTTCTTGTGTCGACAGCTACATCTTGCAAAGTGTGGAGAATTTGCAAACCGATGCATACTTCCATCACTATTCATTATACACACACAAACCCACGCAGACCCACATGCGCAGTCACACACAGAGCCCAAACCGGTGTCCCATGTTGTAATAAAATGAATTCGAATGTCTTGATTTTCTCCGAAGATTTGCGCCGCCCCATGGCGAGCAGTTTTGATTTGAATTCACCAGGCCACAAACTCGTCCGAGTCTCTATCGCAGCAAGAGCGCAGGAACAAAACAACAACAAAACAAGTAAACAACTTAAACATGTCCCCTCCTGCTCTGGTATACTCCAGCGCCAGCTAGTGCTCAACTATGTCTGTGTGGGTGTGTTACCTAAAAACCTCTTGCATACACTGCATCATAACTAAACCTCTTGTATGTCATAATCTCATTAATGAGAGTGTGAGATCATTTATTTACATTCATTAACAGTTTATAAGAAAACACCAAATTATGAAGTCTTCCGCATGACCTATTTATGGTTTATTTCATTGGATTTAAGCCTGTAGTGGATACAGGCTGAGGAATGGGTGTATAAGTGTTTGTGTGGTGGGCAAGGGCCATGGAAGGAGTAGGAGAAGGGAGGGGTGGGGGTGTAAAGGGCTTAGAGGTGTGTGCTCTTCTGAGCCCAATGCTCATAGCTTTAAACTGGAGCTGCTGCCTATATTGCAGTCCCCAGGTTGCACCTCAAGTAGCCAGCCAATCAACAGTGAAGGGGAGATTGGGGAGAATGTGTGCTTGTGTGTATAAGTGTGTATGTGTGTGTGTGTTGGGGTTAGGGGTCTGAGGAGAGCCCCCCAGATCCCCATTCTAATAAAACACTGTGCCATTCCACAAGCTAGGGCAGCTGGGACATGGGCAGACAGCCACAGCCACACACACACACACACACACACAATAAAGGTGTCTGTCCGCCATATAAACTCAACAATATTTACAACAATCATAAACCTAAATCGTATAAAATTTCAGCTAAATCTGCTCATGCAACATGCAAGAACTAAATACAGACGTTTCGGCCATTTTGACAGCTTAAGCACTCGACAGAAAGAATGAATTTTATATATCTGCGTAATGTGTACAGGTTTGATGTCAACACTTCTATATACAGTGTATTGTGCAGGGACTATTAAAAGTTTGATTCTGTTTACTGTTTCCCTGTAAGGAGTGTGTGCTATAGGAGTTAAATCCCCCCCGTATATACAGTATATTATATATATATATATATATATATATATATATATATATATATACGTATATAAGCAAGTCGAGCCAGGCTTAAGACTAATGTAAATTGCAGTACGACGGAATGGGGATAATAATATTTATCAAATACATACAGAAATGCTTTCATTTAAAAATAGTACATTTAGTAAGAAAATGAAAGATTGAGTTGAAAAGTTTAACGGATTTACTGTATTATGCATCTTTATTAATAAAATAACTAGAGCAACAAGGAGCAACGAAGACTCAAAGGTTTTGCACTTGCAAGGATGCACTTATCCAGAGCGACTACATTTATCTCTTTTATACAATTCTAAAATCCATGGAATAGGGTGCATGCATGGTTAAAATGCATAGCTTACAATTACATTTCTGGCATTTGGCTTATTTTTTAATCCAACTGAGCAGTTGCGAGTTGGGGGCCTTGTTCAGGGGTCACACAGAGGCATCTTGGTGGGGCAGAGAATTGAACCTTCTGTCTAACACCTTAACCGCTGAGCTACGATTTTTTTAACTGGTTTATTGCATGTCATTTGGGATGCAACTTTTGTCATTGTATTGTCATTTTGTCAGTGAGTTATGTTATGTTGTACTTTGCTGGATTTTGCTTGCTTTAAGTGTTTTTTTAAATTGTCATTGCACATCTCACAAACCACATTCAGTAAACTGCCAAAGATACAGAAATGACTCTATTTTTATCAATACAGTTTTCTTTTGCAGAGAAACACAGGGCATCAGGGCATCATTTCTCAAAAATCTAATTGAAGTTGTTAATTAGTACTGGATATTAACTAAATCTTAATAACATTTAGTTTAGTTTTAAGTAACATTTATTTACATTTTATTGCAATTAATATCCTCCCGAGACCCGGCAAATTGACCTGTGTCCTCTGCAGTGGACATTATGCTTTTATAAATAATTTCTGAATTTTTTTAGCTACTCTGCCAACTGTAATGTACAGAGGAATCCTGAGCTTTCTATTAATATGCTATTTGATGGCTAAGACCTAGTTCTTACACTGCATCCAAAATAGCCGCCATAAAAACAAACACATTTTACAGAAAGGAACATCTTACCAAACTAAAGTCTCCTGTGGTCCACTACAGTGGACATGCTGTAAAATTAATAATAACAATACATTTTGTAACCCAAAAGAAGTAAAACATCTTTTTGTCCTTGGGAATCAGAAGGATGTCAATATTGGAAATGTATCAAAATCTGTCATTAAAGTTGGCCTGAAACTTTTTAAATCCATCAACAGTGTTTTGATAAACACACTATGTGCACACTGTACACATCATTGCCTGTACACACACACATGTACGCTCCTTACGGACACACATCCATTCTTACATCACTCTGCTTTTCACTGTCAGAGAATTCACAGATCTCAAATATTCAACACACAGGTTGTCAAAGGAGAGCAAGCAGCATCAAACAAGCGTCGAAGACCATTCCGAAGCAACACACACTCTCACAGACACACCACGCTCTTACCCAAACTGCTGACGGTGGTTAAATATTTAGCATTGCTAAAGAAGACAATGTAAACAAACACACACACATATAATAGAGGCGCTGGACCTAGGAGAATTGCAGCGCCGCCTGTAGGGTGTGTAAATATGAGGCAGGCTGTCAACCGATGACGGCAGCAACAACGGTGGGGCAAGCTGAAAAGTGTTAGCAAGTGTCTCTCTCTTTCTTTTACACACATGTATACACATGCACAGTGTGAGGAAATTCTCTGAAGTTTCTAGCAAAGGAGCTGGGATCTGGCGAAGTGGGTCTGGCTGTGCTGATCAGGGTAAAGCATCACTTATTAACCAGCTTACGACTGCACTATTTATGGGGCACAGGGGAGAGGCAAGAGAGAGAGAGAGAGAGAGAGAGAGAGAGAGAGAGGGAAAGACAGGGGCAGGCTAAAATATGCATGTGGCTGCTCATAAATGGGTGAGAGCGTGCCAGAACCTGAAAGACAGAAGAAGGAGAATATCAGAGTTAAAGACTGTTAGTGGTTGTGTAGGAATGAGGGGCAGTGGGAGGGAATGGGCTATGCAAGAGGGAGACTGCATGATGCAGTGAGTGGCCTGCAAAGGCTCATGGGAAGGTGGAGGATTAACCGAGGACAGCCCTAAGAGGGTTAGGGCATACAGACCAGGTTCCTCCATCCATCCA
Source organism: Bagarius yarrelli (assembly GCA_005784505.1). Classification (NCBI taxonomy): domain Eukaryota; kingdom Metazoa; phylum Chordata; class Actinopteri; order Siluriformes; family Sisoridae; genus Bagarius; species Bagarius yarrelli. Next base: position 8,303,685 of record VCAZ01000011.1, read on the forward strand.
GCCTCATTACCACACACACACACACACATACAGACACACACCTAGTTAACACACTTAAAAGACTTTAGTAAGCCGAGTTACAGTTAAACTAAAGCCAGATGTTTATGAAAGTGGTCAGACTGGTGCGAGCTGACATGATGTCTACCGTAACCTTCATTCCCAAATCATTTGGGAAAAACAGCTGTGGAACCAATAGGTGGATGAGCTACTACAACAACAGAGGACTACATCAGGTTCCGTTCCTGTCAGTAAAGGACAGATCAGAAATCAAATATTGCGACAGGATGGTTGAAAAGTAAACCTGCCTGATCCTTTTCCAAATTGGCAGCTATCAAGTTTTGCTAAGCCTTAGATTCCTGTTCTTGGCTGACAGGAGCAGAACCAGACGTGGTCTTCTGCAGGTGTTTCTTTGAACTTGGCCAGTGAAGGTATGATGTGTATAAATGACTGACTGACTCAGACTGGTAAGAGAAGTAGATTATTCATATTAAAATGATGTGGCATCAATATTACACACTGACAATGTGTAATATCAAGGTCTTCCCTTAAATCACACACCTACTTACTAACAACCACTTGGTTGGCCTGGAGCTCCAGGTCTGGCATGCACATAGGGGGGCTATAATAGGACAGAGGGATAGAAGGAAAGGCAGAGGAGGGAGACTGCCCCCACTGGGCCGTCGGCTGGAGCGAATATCTCGGCTGTCCACCCTCAGGGCGAGGTGGACAGTGACCGACAGGGTCCAGCGCTACTCCTGCTGCTAAATGGACTGACCGGCCATATGCCCAGCACCGCCGGCTCTACATCAATGTCACTCTATGGCTGGGGCTACATGCGGTGACCGGGTGGATGGGGGGTTTATAGGAGATTTAGGTCACACACCCCTCCTATTGCCTCCCTAAAAAGATTAAGGTAGATGTATTGACATGAGCAGGCTATTAACCTCATATCTAAGTTTCAACATTGACTCCACCTCCGCTCTTCTACATATACACACCCTGGTGTGCAACGTGCGGGCTGGAGGCCCATAGCTCAGGAAGATGAATGCAGCATGGGCCAGGGCGGGTTGAAGCTGACCCCAGCTGCCCACTGGAGCTTTTACAGGGCTGAGTTATACACCAGCCTGCTCTCCTCAATCTGTCTGACCTATAAGCAGCATAGAGAAGCATCAGAAAAATCTATTATGCAGAACAGGATTCAATTTATTATACAGGACTATTGAATGACTTCTAAATTCTTTTCTGTGGGCAAAAAAACAGTTTAAAAGAGGGTTAAGAATCTATACGAATTTAAATAAACAAGAGTGGCATCTGGCTACAAAGCACACCAATCATCTATCATCGCAGGGTTTCCTTCTCCTGCTCATGCAGATCTATCACATGGTTCTAACAATCCGCCACCTGAATACTAAAACACAGTGAAGTCTGCGGTCAGAAAGTGCTGCTCACTACTGAGACTTAGTCCACATCTTAATTAATCAGAGAGCCAGAAACCTGTTAAGGCACCATTACATTTTTACAAATGTAGTGCAATTTAAACTAAATATACATAATACGTACAGAATCTCAGAAGAGACTAAAAAGTCATATAGAAAAGACAAATCTGTGGACTGGCATTGAGGCTTTTCTGAAAACTGCTTCACTGAACATTTTTGACCAGTGTTTTTGCTGCTTTATAGATGATTCTACTGCTATAGCACTGAATAAGATAAACAGGTGCATGTATGAGGTAGTTGGGTAGGTATTTATCTCTCTGTCCGTCCGTGCGTCTGTCTATCCGTCCGTTCGTTTTCCCATCTGTCCATCTGTTTATCCAACTGTCCATTTATCCATCCATCCATCCATCCATCCATCCTTTGTCTATTATTATTTTTTTTTTAATTATCTTCAGAATCCACCTTTGCATGTGTGTGTATATGTAGAAAAAGAAACAGGTGTGTAACGTTCAGACAGAGAGAGAGAGAGAGAGAGAGAGAGAGATAGAGAAAGAGAGAGAGAGAGAGAGAAAAAAGAGAACGGAATGTTGTAGACTCATGAATAATGTTACAATAACTCAAGCCCATTTCTGATAACCTGTCAACAATCCACACTGAACACTTGCTCTGTGTACCTGAGTGTAAATCTATTGGGTATAAAGCTGTCTATCTAAAATGTGCTCTACTCCATGACAGGCCCCTCCCACCACACACAAACAGTTACACACACAGTTACACATACACACACATACACGCACACACAAATCTTGTACTATAGAATGAATGGACTGTGTATAAGAGCGGTGATCTTTAATATATATATATATATATATATATATATATATATATATATATATATATATATATATATATATATATATATATATATACATACATACAGTGGTACCTTGACTTACGAGAGTTCCAACTAACAAGTTTTTCGAGATACGAGCTGTCTCTTCGGTCAGTTTTCTGCTTTAAATTGTAAGCTAAAATTAAGGTTATGAGCCAGCCACCCAACCAGCACAGTGAACGCCGTAACATCCGTCCAGCATCCCATGCTGCCCTTAATTGTTGTGTTGTTTTTTATACAATATTTGTTATTTATAAGGTCTTTTTGTGTGAAGTTTGCATGTTCTCCCTGTTTTTTTTAATGGTTTAATCCGGGTACTCCAGTTTCCTCCCACAGTCCAAAAACATGTATATGTTAGGTTAATTGGTGATTTTAAATTGCCCATAGGAGTGAGTGCGAGTGTGTGTGTGTTGTTTATCTGTATGTGGCCCTACAGTGGACTGGTGACCTGTCCAGGGTGTACCCCTGCCTTTTGCCCAGTGACAGCTCGGATAGACTCCAGCAGATCTCTGTGACCCTGATTAGGACTAAGCAGGTATAGACAATGGATGGATGGAAATCCTATTATTAAAATAAAAGATGCCCAGATAACATTTTTAAACAAAAATTTACGTACGAGCACCAATATTTTTTTCTGGTCCTCACCGATTCCTGCCCTTTTTAAAAATGTACGATTATTCGTATGGCTCTCAGACTCTCAGTGTGTAAACAATTTTTTTTACCCATACATTCACAATTAACAGCACTTGTAGAAAAGTAGGTTATTAAGTGTAGAGGTTATGGAGAAGTTAGACACTAACCTGCAGCTCAGTCTGGAAAAAGAACTTCTGCGGACACTGTGAGCAATCGTAGATCTTGTCTTCCTGCCCGTGCACGGCGAAGATGTGCTGCTGCAACTTGTTGGCCTGGACGAACACTGAAGGATGGGCAAAAGGAGAAAAAGAATCAGACTGCTGAAAAAAACTTTCAGTTACTCTCTCAGGAAAAAGTGATGTCAGACGGTGATTGAGTTGGTGGACAAGCACAAAACATAGGAGACAAACCACAGACTCCTTCCTTTAGTGCAAGAGAACGCAAAAAGAGCATGAAAATGATGCAAGTAGACACATGGGTAAGGAAAAAAAAAAGAGTTTTCTGTCTCTCTGTGCGAGAAAGAGGGATGATATAAAGAAACAAAATGAGTGAAGAGATGGACGCTGTAAGCAGACTTACTATGCCCTTAAGGACTTGTGATATTTATCAATAAATCACCCCCCTACCCGTTTTCCCAGGAATTTCAGTTCTGTTCCTGTGTCTCTCTCTCTCTCTCTCTCTCTCTCTCTTTTTATTTCAGTAAACTTAACTTGCAATGTATGAGAAAAAAAACATGAATTATTAAACCTCCCTGGAGGAGAGACAGTCTCTTACTTATTCATAAGCCACACAGGAATAGTGGTAAAGAAAAAAGACCTGCATACCTACTGTGTGTGTGTGTTTGTGTGTGGTGATGGTAGGGGAGCTTAAAGTATAGAGATCTGGACAAAGAAGAGATAAAATGGACAAAAATAAGCAGGACAAATTGTTGGACAATGTGACACACTGGGGAGATGGAAATGGAAAAACAAACAGTGACTCACTCCTCAAAAAAAAAAGGAAAAACAGATTCACAGTCCAAGAGTATTTAACAGGTCAGTGGTAAAATCTGAAAAGATGGAGAGGAAAAAAACAATGACATATTGCTAATATGGCAGAAAATAGAGGGTCGGGGCTGAACAGTCAGGTCTGTAATAACAGTCTGAAATGCTGACAAGCTCAAATAATGATTTCTGATTCCCAAATGCCGGTTGACATGACAAGTGTTACAAAGTGACTTTCAAAAGTGTTCATGAGCAAAACAACACACACACACACACACACACACCCACACATATCTGCTAGGCTAAAAGCGCTCATACAGAGAGGTCTTTGCCCTGGAGAGACTGAGCGGATTACATCACTTTTCTATAAAGCTGCACTTTATTCTCTGACCTCTGTTAATGCTCTTCACTACACACTTATACACACACACACACACACCTGGTTGCATGGCAGTTTTATTTATACCTATACAGGCATACAGATGACAGATGTACTGATGAGTGTGTTGGTGGTCCATAAAGTCATAATGCGATAATTTGTGCCATCCTGTAGGATGCCTAGTGTCCTATTAGTATTGATTAGTCACTAAGTTTTTAACTTATTGTATTACACAACTTTACAATTACACTCTTGTTATAAATGTAATGTTCATATTTATGTTTTATTTCAGATTTTGCTCCCTTCTCCAGCAGGCTAAGGCAGCATAGCCAGAGTGGCATGTTCTGCCCAGGAGACCGCCGATCCCAGCAGACATCTCAATAGGGAGGTCAGAACTCATTAACTTTACTGTGAGGGCATCGGGACAGCCGGACTGCCCGGGACACCCTGACTCCTCCACGCTGACCTTTATTACACTTTTATTATTCCTCTGCTTCCACATAAGATCCAGTCATAATATTTTCTTTTTGAATTGTGCCCATAGAGAAATATAGTCTGAATGGTAAAGTGCAGTCATTTTATTTTTTTATTTCTCTGAGATAATATTCAGGCCTAAAGTAAAAAATTTGCAGCCTAAAAATATATATATATATATAAAAAAACAGCTGGAAGATTTTCTTGTTTGCCTCCTTTGTTAGTACTTAGTCATGATTTTATCTGTGGTTATGTTGTCCTGGTGAGAGGGAAGAAAATGATTAAAAGCTAATGCAATTGATTAGATTTCCTAGAAAGTCCTAAATCAAGTTTTTTTTAGCTTGCTAATGTGTGATTTAGTATTTAGCAAGCTAGCTAACCTAAAAAAAGATTTGTTTCTTATAGGCAGGTTAAGAATCATCATATACATTTATATGCTTAAAGCATCTAGCTCTTAATTTAATGGATTTGAAATGTTTTATAATATAATCACTAATAAAAGTTCTATTCAGCTAGCAGTTTTGCTGTTAGCGAATGCTTAGGCAAAGGCTTCCTTTTAACTTTATGGACTTATTTGTTTTGAAATGTTTTTGACACAAAGCAAGTGTAAGTTGGCCTTCTCTTAGCTACACAAGGGACTCAATGTTATATTTAGCGTTCACACCTGTTTTTCTGCTTATCCACGCAGCCTAATATTAACATGATGTGTTAAATCTGTTCAGTTAATTAGCTAATCAAAGAGACAGAAGCTCTAGAAAAAACAGTTGGCAGACAGGATACTTAAATGTATAGTTATTAAGAGTAAGATAAATCTGTTCAATCGGACACAACTAGGTCATGTGCAAAAAAGCACGTCATCAAGTATGGCTGCATATCCGTACGCACAGAAGCTGCGCAACTGCATGCAATCATGCGTCATTAACCTACATGAATGAGTGCAATTACACACATGTATCAAGTGAGTGGGTAAAAACTGTAAGTATGATTTCTGAACATGTGTACATGTGTAAAGACCCGCCCCCACACATGTGCCTTCTCTGCCCCTGACCTTCTGCCCTCGACCCCACAGGGAAAGTCCCCCTTACCTGTAAAGCAGACGGGGCACTTGAAGGTGCCGCCCATGCCCTCGAAGCTGTGCTCGATCAGGTGGCATAAGAGCTTGGCTGGAGAGTCAAACATCTGGTTACACAGCTTGCACTCATGATTGATGCCTTCCTCTGTAACACAAGAACCCACGATACAACAGGTTACACACCAGCAGCAGGGTCAGGCGGGGAGAAAAAGAAATGAGGAGGTAAAAAGTAAAAAAAAACTGTCACAATTCCATGCACATGTGTTTTATTTAACATGTTTTAATCTGTAAGAACATATATTTAACTTGGCTTTATGGATACTAATAAAATCGTATATTTATCCCTGCAGTTTGTACTCTCGGTCCAGACTGACCATTCCTTTCCCGCTGTCCTTTCTCTCCTCCTCACTGTCCTCTCCAGTCCTTCTTTGCCCTGTTCTGTCTTTTCCCGACCGGTAATTGCCTGCCACCCCTCAGCACCATGGGCGCCGTGCCCTCCCCCCTGCCTTCAGCTCTATTTTAAGCTGGCCAAAGTGACATCAGTGGCCCCCTGCTTCAACCAGAGTAGGACAGATGAAAGGTGGGCGTTGGGTCCTAGCTGGGTGCCTCTGTTCCCTTCTTATCACCCACATGCCACACAGACCTGAGCGCTGCCGTCCTGCCGTCCATGTTGCATCAGCCAGCTCAACTCCAGACACCCCACGTCAATCCCCCCTCCCTTCTTGAAGATACAGGGTGGCACAGAAGCCAGCACAGAATCTGGCAAGCTCTAGGGTTGCATGGGGTTAATAAACTCATCAAGCACCCCTGCCATCCCCCACACCTCCCAAACTCCTGTCTGAAAAACGCGACCTCTGATGATTCTAATCTAAGCGCTGTCTCAAAGGCCTAAGCAGGGGAGCGCTAATCCTGTCTGAAAAGACAGGGAGGGGTGGGAAAGCAGGTTAGCTCAGCTAGGTGTTGGGTTTAAAGATTTTTTAAAAGATAGTCCGGCAAGGACAAAGCTTTGGTGTGTCTTCTTGGAGGCGAGTCCCTTTCAAAAGGGGACTGTAATCATTGGCAGTGTTTTGGAATTATACAGGATATTTTGGATAAGCCATTGTTCTGTAGCAGGATGAGAGTCTTTAAATGATATAAAAGGGGAGAAAGAGAAGAAGAGGAAAGAGAGTGTAACGACACCAAAGAGAAACATTGGGGAAATGAGAGGAACATGGGGAGAGGAAGGGAATTCTGCTAAAGAAAGCAAAAAACAAAGAGATAATTGGGCTGTATTGGGGCCTGTGTGTGTTTGTGTGTGTATGAGTGTGTGTGTGAGAGATAAAAAAAAAACAGACTCCTCTCTATGAGCCCTGCTGTGGTTTGATCAGCAAGTGTGCAACATGCTCCATCATCTGTTTTTTAGCCTCTGCTCTAACACTAAGCTCTCTACATCAGAGTGTGTGCGTGTGTGTGTATGTGTGAGGGGGAGACACATGAAGGGATTGTTTGTTACCATCAACCAATCCCATGTTGTAAGGGAGAGTATTTGATCAGTGACAGGCACTGCTTTGGGAGAAAGATTGCAGTGTACTAAGGGGGGGCAACCTATAGCTAAAGACCAAACCCAAACACATACACACACATTTATACACACCAAGCATGTAGAAAATGAATTATTTCATAAAAAGACAAGAGAAACCTAATGGAGGACACAGGGAGAGGCTACCATACTAGTTGCAATCCAAAGCCCAATCAAGCCAACTGCAAAGTCTCCCTTTTCTTACCTGGACACCTGGAGGAAGACGGAAACAGTTTTCCAGATGTGTGGAAGTAAAACACCTGTCTGTAAGCACACTGTATTTAATTATAGTTTTAGCCAAACTGAAGAGTGGGTGCATGTACAGGCATAGGGGTGGAAGAGGTAAACTGATTGATGAATCGATCAGCTAATCAGAGTCAGAGAACTCTGCTGGAGTCACATTGTTGCCGAGGCACAGACGGCACAGCTCGATTGAGAAAACAGCAGGAAAATGTTAAACGCCTCAGACACCCTTTTAAGCCTCCTTTAATCTCCTGGCATTATCACGGGCAGCAGGACAGAATAGACAAATCGACCTTATTGTTAAAGATGCCACAGGCATAGAATAATATATATAGCTATATGATAAACATGCTGACTTTTATCAGTAATACCAGTATTGTTTATTTGCACATACTATATACTATATATATATATATATATATATATATATATATATATATATATATATATATATATATATATATATACATACCAATACATTTACAATCTTAAAACTCTCCATCTATCTACACCTCTTTTGTACCACCAGGATATGAGTACAAATTATGTAATTTTTATAACAATACACGAGGGTATCAAAAAGTTTCGAGACACACCAACAGATGGCAGCACAGATGTGCAGCTTTCACAAGCAATGTGAAAAAGGCAGTATCTGTGCATTATTCCACCAACTAAGCATGCCTCCATCATGCACAAACACTGCAGTGGCTGCTGCTAAACCCTGGCCAATGTGCTTCCAGCTAATTGAGCAGAGGGAGCCAGGTGGAGCCCTGGCCTGCACATTTCCCCGGAGACGGACACATCTATACTGAGCTCCCGTCCTCATCTCCCGTCTCTTGTCCTTTACTTGTCTCTTTCTCTACACTATGCTCTTCTTTCTGTCCATGTCCCTCTTCTTCCTTTACTGCTTTCTCTTCCTCACCCTCAGCCTGTTTCTTTCTCTCTCCTCCCACCACCCCCTGTAGCATGCTTTGGCACATAAATGAGCTGTGCGGATGGGAGTAGTGGTTCCCGCTGGGCTCGGCCCTTCTCGCCTCGGCCCTAAGGCCTGCAGCTCCGGCCCCAGATTGATGGACCGGATGGCGAGCGAGAAAGCGGGAGAGCAACAAGAGGGAGGGGGAGAATAGGAGAGACAGGCCAGGGCAAAAGAATGGGTGGAGGCAACGAGGCTTCTCTAGGGGGTGAAGTCAAGGTGTGTTGCTATGGTAACTCTGAGAGGGAGAGCAGGGAAAAGCGGTGGCGTGCTGAGCTTGACCCATGCCGGTGGGGGTGGCAATGTGGGCCAAAGCGGGAGTGTACATGCACACACACACACATACACACGCAATGCTGCAGAACTAGAAGGGTCTCAGGAGCCACTGATTCCTGCTCACTTCCACTTCCTGTCTTTCTTAGCACAAAGTGCTGCAGTGTTAAAACAATCCCATGAGCCTCTCTCTCTCTCTGTCTCTCTCTCTCACACACACACACACACGTTCACACAGTGCCATAACACAAATCAATCTAAACTGTCATTTAATACACATATTCTTATCCTTATGCCCATTCAGACTGATCTACAGCCCCTTTACATAATATACATAGACAACACACATGTGGCCTTCAGTGACTTAACATACAAAACAAACACACACAGCTTTTCAGCACTAGAGGTAAATTTGCTAACTTACCCTCCCTGTCTCACACTATCTCCCCTACCCTCCTGACTGCAGGTCTAATTCGCACGTTTCCCATTATCTGCAGCAAATATTTCCGAAATGCTTTCTCTTGTTTGCTCCCTTAAGCTCTCTCTCTGTTCGTCTCTTTGACTGCCAAACGGGATGGAGTCTCCGGCTTCAGATAGTTTTGGCAGTGGCGGACGGCATATGGAGCTGACCAGCTTGGAATCTCCTATCAGATTACATAACAGTGGGATGCTGGATCCCTCCAACACGCAGAAAACCGACCTTCATGCAAACAAGCAAACAAACAAAGTCTCCTTCCAAGACACATGTCAAAGCCTTTTTTTTCCCTTTGCCTCCTTAACTATTTTTACCTTTTAAGTCTCATGCATCGAAAACATTTTTTGGTGGCTGTTTTGGAGTGTAGAACTAGATTCACTCAATCTGCAGCTGTTGCTGTACAGAGATGCGAAATTGAAATCTATTAGCTGTCCGGGACCATGTGAGACCTTGGGTGAGTTAACAAAGCAATTACTCTTCACTTCTCTGTTTAAACCCTGTCACACTATAGTGTTCTTCTCCAGGGAACTTCATTACCCATAAAGCACGACAGGATCTCCTGCAGCACAAATGCACCGCTGAAATAACACTCATGCTTCACACACTTTTATTCATCTGCCCATAAAAAGCCACTTACAGTGCATCCTTTTTTTTATAAATCAGGTCCCCTCAGTACCATCAACTCCTCCCTACTTTTTAGAATTTCACCAATCAGAACGCATTCAGGGGTTCTGGGCTCCCAGCAAGTCAGCCTGGTCTGGCGTTGGCTCCCTGCTGACCACCCAGTGCTATCAGAAGCAGTCTCATTTAAACACGCGCACACACACACACACACACACATGCACGAGGATAACTGGGCTGATAAAGAGATAGCGCACTGTGAGGTGGGCAGTGGCCTGCAGCCTACTGCAATCAAAGCAGTATCAAAATCAGCCAAATGCAGAGCTGGAGCAGAGCAGGCAGCCTCAGTACTGGGCATCGATACAACACACTGACCTTGCCACGACCGTGCAAACGGTGACGGTCAATAATACAGGGCAGTGTGTTATTCCTCTTTTTGATGTCTCAGTCTGCGAGTCACTTATTTGCATGTGCTCACATGTGCATACACAAGCAGATACATCTTAGTCTCCATTATATACTTGCCAAGTTGTAATTCAGATGTTATGTAAAGTGTTGAAATAAAATTGCTTAAACCAGTGCACACCTTAATGTAATAACATCTTTATAAACTGCATTCTTTCCTAGGTGCTATAGACGTTTGTATACACCCACACGATTTTGTGATAAATCAGCAGTAAAGCACACATATCTGGTTTATGTGTCATGTCTCACCAGTCACTGCAACAGCATCATGTGCTTTTTGCTTGTGTTTGTGTTTATATTTTGGTCCTGTTTCTAAAATTGCATCGACTTAACTTGTGTATTTGTGTCTGGTCTCTCTAATGTTCCTTGTTTTTCTATGTCAACCTTTTTGCAGTTCCCTATTGTAGATATCATAATTTGGTATATTCAAATTTATTAGTCACATGTACATTACTGACAGTGTCCGAAGATAAAGTTGATGGTTTACAGCCCCCCAATTTATTAGTCAAAAACAAACTGCCCAAACGCACACAAAACCGGCCAAACCGGCCAAAATATTTAATTAATAGTTACTACCCACAATTGACTAACCATACTATAGATAAAGTCCAAGATAAGTTGATGGTTTCACAGCCCCCCAATAGTCACACAAAACCTGCCCAAACGCACACAAAACCGCCCAAATATTTATTAATATTAAACTACCAAAATTACTAGCACACACAATGGTCTTTGACTAACCATACTATAGAGCAACAAAGACCAGCAGCTTTTTTTACAGAACCAATACAGCAACAACGCTTTTTTTTTTAATGGCACTAATGGCAACACAGGTCCTTTGAAGAGACAAACCAGGTCTTCGATCGCCCTCTGCTCATTTTTTACACCATGTGACTTGAGGCGTCACACCTTGTGACATCACATTCATAATTATTATTATTACTATCATATTACTTCAGGTTGTCTGTTGTAACTTGACATGATGCTGTAGAACAGCAGAACATCTGCATGCAACTTTTCAGAACTATGTACTAGTCTTGCTGAGCCGTCTAGTACATGGATGAGTTAAACTTCCCCAATAGTTTAGCTGATGTCCATCTATTCCATGCGAGTCCTAAGCGCACATTTATTGAACTTGAAAGTAGCGGTAAATCCCATGGTATTTCTGGTGTCGTCTTTCACATGTGGGTTTTGTTAAATAATTCGCCTGCTAATGTTTTAAAATCGCCAAATTGATCCCAAACTCACCCAAATCACCCACAAGAAAAACTGGGCAAGAAAAACTGGGCATAACTGAATTCAGCATAGGAAGGTGGATTTAGAGCTATGATACAATGAACCTGAAGCATAGAGGGTTAAGGGTCTTGCCTAAGGGCCCAATAGTAGCAGCTTGGCTAAAGCAACAAGCCAAAGCCTCAACCATCTAAGCTACCACTGCCCCACATAACACAGAGATGTTAAACACATGGCACACTCGCTTTGCTAGTATTTTTTTCTAAAACTTTCCTCCATCATCATAATAGTCTATTGCCAACCTCAAAAATTTTAGCGCTGGCAATCTGGCAGATTGTTAATTGTAGTAGAGAGGGTAATTACGGCTCTAGTCAGCGGTCAGCTGTGTTCGAGCCAGTGTTGCCGGCCAGACTTGGTCTGTACGGAGTCTTATCGAATTTGAGGACTGGTGTTCGGTGTTGCCTGAGCAGCATGGCTTTTGGATTGGCTATCACCTACACAAACACATGCATACACACAACATTCTGATGCACAAACAATTTAAAAATTGTGATAGGCCGCTTTTAAATGTAATGGCTGCCAAAGGACACAGCTGTGTTAAACATCAGTAAAATAACAACTGACAAAAACACTCTAAAAGTAACAGTGCAGTCCTAAAACTACAATATGTAGTGTGTGTGTGTACACACATATGTGCCTAATCCTATACCCCTGGGTGCATTGTTGGGCCTCCTTTTTTATTCCGAATGCAGCTTAAAAGCAAATTCCATAACAATTGTTCATTGTCATCTCAGCCCATGAGAACACGCTGAACACCTGGGACTTCATTTCTGTATTTCCCTACGATGAAAACACATTTGCAATGCACAAATCCACATAATCACATCTGGTGTATATTTTGTGCGGCCGCACAGAAGTGCAAACTGCAGCTCGATCTGCTTTGTACTGTATAAATGCCTGGGTGGACTGTGCCTGCCTGCTGCCGCTTATTTCCCCTTTACGTCCCTGTGTCTTCTTTCTATCAGGACACCAGCTATGTCTTTGGTCACGGTTGTGAATTATCTGACTGTGAAGGAAGCCAGGAAAAAAAAAACAAGGAAATATGAGAAAGCAGCAGGATGCTAATAATGCACCTCCAGCTGTTCAAGTTAACCTGCAAATGCGTCCATCTGTACCTCCAGAGAATGAGAGAGAGAGAGAGAGAGAGAGAGAGGGAGGGAGAGAAAGGGAGAGAAAGAGATCTGAATAGATAAACAGTGATAAAGCATAACAATGTTGCATAGTTAAAGAGAAAAAAGTAAAGAGGGAAAGAGAGAAAAAGTGAACGAGTGATTGTGCTAGGGTTGTGCTAGCAGTAAAGCTGCGTCCCTACCCATGCCCTACATGCAGTTCTGCCCTCCTCTGGGACTCTTGCTGGACAGCAGTACATACAGCGCATCCACACATATATACAAATCCAGCTACACCTCTGATGGATGTAAAGAGAGTATACAGCATGTGTAACATCAACACATCCATGCCATATAAACTGTTATACCTAAATCTAATCCTGCATACTAATACTAATCCACTGGTTTTGGCCTACTGATTGGAAAATCTTGGGTTAAATTCCCAGTACCACCAAGTTGTCACTGTTGGGCCCCTAGCCTCTAACCCTCAACTAAGTTGGATACAGGAGATAAATATAAGTTACTTAGAAGGAGGGCGTCTGCCAAAATGATTCACTTTACATTTCTGGAATTTGCCAGACACTGTTCTGAGCACTTGAGGGTAAGGCCCTTGCTTACAGACCCAATAGTGGCAAACTCGTTGTGGAAATCGAACCCACGAACCTCAGATCAACAGTCCAACACCTTAAACACAAAGCTATTTCTTCTCATAACTAATTAACCTTTTTGGTAAGTGGACTCTTACACCGCCACTGACTAAAAATTCAGCAGCACTGCCACATCTGCTACATTAATACCAGGCCCACGCACACCGTCACTGCCTGCACAAAATGACCCTACACTCACATAACTTAGCAATTACTCTAAGTTAGTTCTTTTTCACTGATTGAGTAGACAAAAGCTGGCCGGTAGCAACTGATAGGTTGCCATTATTTGAACATTTAGAGATTCCAGCCAGTGAAGCCATAGCTGCTCTTGTGATATTGTACCATTGCGACATTAGAGCCGCACCAGCAGAATGCAAGGTAGCCTCCTTCGTTCAGGTTATCAGACTAGTAACCTTTGACCATTAACACCAGCACTAGCACAACCCACTGTACACGTATCTACCATGCACTGCATAAGTACTGTCCATTTACACTGGAGCCTGAGTGATGGACAGGACACCAGGGTATCACACTCTCACTGTCATGTGCTGTATTCTTGCAAAATCTCCCACTAGAACACTTTCTGACATGGTACATTGTTCAAAGATTCAAGTAATTTTACCTGATAGAACGCATAAACATATGTGCAATTATTTCTGCAATATTCCACCATTATTACATTATTTGTATCATTGGTACTATGGTATTTGATTACTAGTTTCTGTACTACATAGGGCTACATCCCATTTTTACACTCTGTCTAAATAAAAGTGTACAACTGAAGCACAGGAATTCCAGTGTAGGTTAATAGGTAAAGATTTCTTCATACACACGGCATAACATCTAAACTTGAATTGGAAAGTGGTAGCTAAGTGGTTAAGGTGTTGGACTGCTAATCGGAAAATTGTGGGTTCAACTCCCAGCACCACCAAGTTACCACTACTGGGTATTTAAGCAAGGCTTTTAACCCTCAACTGCTCAGCTGGATAATAAATGAGATAAATGGATAAGGGCGTCTTAAATGCAGTAAATGTAAATGAAACAAAATGTATAAAGTTCTCCAAATCTGTGATCATGAGATTCTTTTCATAAAATTATTTTGGAACTTAAAATAGAAACACTGGAGAACATATAAAAAAATAAACAGAGGGAGACATGCCAGCACTGTCAGCATGGTATTTGTATTCTGGCTCTAACATCACCTAATTATACAAGTTCACAAATTGGTTTTAACTAAAGAACGTTTAGTGTTTTAGACTACTGTTAAGGTATTTTCTAACAAATTTCTTTCTTTCCTCAAGTAGCCATATTTAATCCACTGTAAGACCCAGCCGGGGGACTTATCAAGAGGCACCTTTTTTGCACCTGCTCTAACTTGCAAGAAGTCCTGGTGCACACATCCTCTCACCCAGACACCCCCTGAATCTTCCTAACAAGACTTTAAACTTGTATCTATCTATTTATTCTAAATGCCCAGTCTATATTTGGTTACATCACCAAGAAGCATTGTACTAACGATGCAATGCTTATACAAAAGCCAATAGAAACATTTTAAGAAAAGGTCAAATCTTCTGAAGTACTACAGCTTATTCTACATTATAGGAACATCTTAGAGTCTTTGCAAAGAGACAGACAGACTGGCCCCTGTCTCTAATGTCTCTGTTATTCCCCGTGTTGGACGCTTCTTTTGAAGTCACTTACTGGAACGGTTTTCTATCTGCAGATTAGAGAACAGGGAATGGGACATCGGGACTGCAGAACGATAGAGAAATCTACCCGCTTGCATTCCACTTCCTCTGAACACAAAAATGTCTCATCATACCTTGATCGACATGACTGGGGTTTCTGAGCTGATTTTACGTGACGTATTTCTGACTCGATTGTTATTGAAAAGCCCACGCTTTACAATATGCTATGCCGCAATAAATATACTTCATATACTTTATATATATAAGCTTCATGATTTCAATTATATTTAATTGCTGTAAATTGGCTGCGATTCGCTGTTAATGTGGACAGATCTCCAATTCTCATCTGACAACCTACAAGTAGGACAAAGCACTAAAAGCACTTAGAACTCCTCTCTCGGCTGGGTCTAAGTGCTCTTGATGTAAACACGACTCTTGATGAAGAGAGGACACCGGTGACCCATTCGAAATCTACATCCAATTACAGGCTCTATTTTTTAGCTCCTCCTCCACTCTTTTAATAGTAAGAAATAACAACAACAACAACAACAAATTTATAGTAATATTAAAATCGGGGTGTTAAAGAACCCACGATTATTAAAGATGACAAAGTTAACATGTTCAGAGACGCTTCCCCCTGAGGGAGTCACACCAAACCTTCCCCCAAGGGAGGCATACAAAATCAATATTAATGTGCATGCATTCACAACAAAGGCTACGGTGTAGAGCTCGTGTTTAAAGGATGCTTTTTAGTTGTAACTTTGTTTCTGGATTTCCGTCTCTCTCGTCCCCTTTCTATAAAGTCAGGGGTGTGTGTGTGTGTGTGTGGGGGGGTGTTGTTAAATTCAGTCTCCAGAGTGAAAGCAGTCTTGCACATACTCCACATGTGAATGTACTGTATGTCTTCATCCCATCTTCAATACTGTGCCTGTCTCTGTTTACATCTGGTTTTGTCATGCATCATGAAAATTAACATTATATCTGGATGAGGATTTTACATTAGGCGTTAATGTGTCCAATAAGCGTTTAAAAGCAGATTTTAAGTCTGCATGAGATGATTTCATAGCTGTGATTTGTTTCCATCTTAAACTGCTTGACTGCTTTACACAACAGCCGACACACAGTTTCCACAAATCGAAACCGATGTGACAATATCATGATTATCTATCTAAATATAGAGAACAACAAAGCCACTGTACTTATTCTTACTAATGTAGAAGTCCCGTCTGTGTAGAAAGACAAAATAACAATTTCACTCTGTCAAATAAATTAGCATATTCCGATACCCCCAAATATGTAAAACACCTCGGAATAAAATCTGTAACATAACTGCAATCTTATACATTATCCTTGTATCCATTAATTCATACCAAAAATATTAGTAAAGGGACCGGTGTGCAGATAGACACACAATTATGTGGGATCCACGTTTTTCACTCCCATTGATGTGCCATTTAGTTCTTAACTTTCTCTGCTAAATCTCACAGAATATTATCCACAAGTGCTAAAATAAACCTCCCTGAGTTGTCTAAATGTCTTTACTGGGCAATAAAACGATCTGCATTAGCCATTAGGTGGTGTAAACGAGCTTACAGATACCCATATTTTAGAGACTCTGATATTCAGGGGCTGTGTCAGCAGATTACATGTTAACCGAAAGCCCTTATAAAACATTCCATTATAAATGACACAGCCTTAGTAAATTAATTTTTTAAACACCACGCAAAACCACGACGTAGCACACACATTGCGCATAAAACATCTGGAAACAGCTGGTGGTCAAGTGTTATGTGCTGATTTGCATACTATGCTCGATACAGTGATTGGATTTCAATCTGGCTAACTAGAGACACATTTAATTCGAACACAAATGCCTGTCATCAAAACCTGAAATTGATACATCCCGAATGAAAGATGAATAATGACAGGAAGGAAAAAGAGTTTTGAGCAGAGGATGTTGAGCAAGCGCAGCACGTTTCCTCTTTACCGCTCAAACAAACGGTGCCAATACTTTTACCTAATGACCAGACTAAATTGCTGTTTCTCTTGCACACTGGATCTAAGTCTAAACTAAGATTCTTTTGACTGATCTCGGATTGTTTGCAGGATTATTTTATTCACAATATCTGGCTTGCTAAAGATCACAGCTGTGCGCTTAGTTTCACAGAATGAGATGCGGCCTAAAGCACATTTAACCTCACACATGCCCAGATGCTTGCATACACACAAACCAGATGGAAGAGCCAAATTTAGGGCCAAGCGCGTACGCACGTCTCTATGCCTCGTTTCCTCTCATATCGTCACGACTGAGTGTTACTCACCTAACACTATTGTTGTTTTCCTCCCTGTCTTTTCCCTCTCTAATGCTTTCTCTCTCTCTCTCACTCACAAAATAACATCTGTTTGTGTCTATACAAACACCTGACAGGCAGCTGATGTCCCCCTTTGATTTACTGTGGAAAAAATAGTAAAAGGTCTTAAACACATCTGGATGAAAAGCCTATGGCCTGATCCAGATGTGGGCTTCTGTGATCAAAAAACTAAAACACATCTGGACACCTTCAGCAGTCAAACATAAAATGAACACACACACAAAGCAAAAATTCTTCTTATTCTCCTAAACAGCATTCTATTGTTAAAAATTATTTTAACCAAATTACTACATAAGTAGTATGTAGTAATTTGCTACATACTACTTTATACCACCGCAAACGGTGCGGTGGTATAAAGTGTGTGTGGGGGTAAATGAAAGACTGTATCTGCAAAGGGTGCAAGAATCAAACCCCAATAGCTATCCATACCTAATCGACCATGATGACGTACGGCCATCCAGACACTAAGAAAAATTAATGTACCGCATTGCTGAGTGTGTGTGTGCAAAAAAATTACAACAAACTGATCCAATAATAAAATGCTTTATAATATTTTTAATAAACAAGACATGCATAAACACATGGTCTTCATACAGAAAAACAAGAAAAATGAATAAAACAAATCTAGTCTTGTGCACACTCATGCACACAGGGCATTGTGGATCAGGGATGCTGTGGCACAGGGGAGCCAGTGCCGAGCATGGCTATGCCCAAGGTCTTAATGACTTAATTGGGGTAATTATTTGGATAAGAAGTCCAATCACCTGCTTCTTTTTCCTGAAGGTCCTCATCAGGAGCTAATTAAAGAGCTGCTCCCAGTGAGAGACCTGCCACTGCTACGTCAGACAGCTAACAACTGCAATAAAGGCACAGTAAACTCTGTGCACGCACACACACACACCGTCTCTGCTTAGAAAGCCTGGCTCTTATCCTTCTCACCTGCTCCTGACCTCTGAGTCACTCTTTCACTCCTCCCTCTATCTTTTCCATTCCCTCAGCCCTCCCCGCTCTCATCTCTATGCTCAGCTCATAGCGTTATTCTCCGGCAGTCTCGTCAGTTCTCTCCTCAGAAGGCCCCATACATCAGCTACTCTTCATACCAGAAGGTGGCAGCAGTCTATATTCATAATCAAAAATCATGAAAACAAGGATGTGTTCCAAAACACTTTACGGTAAAAATTGCAGCACTTTCCTCTATCAGTACCTGCAGTTATGTACTTCTTCCATACATACCACTTAGAAGAGTAGCATCGTAAATTATAGAGAGTTTAAAAACAAGGTTCCTTAACATCATGCAAAATCACGGTGCAGTACAACATCCTGTGCATAAAACATCTGGAAACCGCTGGTGGACAAGTGGTGTTACATGCTGATTTGCATACTATGATCAACACAGTGAGTGGTTTCCAATGTGGCTAACTGGAGACACAGTAGAAATGCAAATCCTTATCAGGAGACAAGAAGGAAGTAAAGTGTGCATACTTATAGGGCTTTTTCCAATTTACTAATGTTATATATATATATATATATATATATATATATATATATATATATATATATATATATATATAAAAAGAGAGAGAGAGAAAAAGAGCGGGACAGAGAGCCAATACTTATAGTCTAGAAAAAGTAGACATCCCACTTACTTTTTTACCGCCTACAGTGATAGACTACTATTTCCTTCTTACTTAAACGTGTAGTATGTGTAAAAAGTAATAATACAGCAGAATGCGGTGGGTCCTATATGCTGTGGAGCATGTTTTGCATGTTTTCTTCTGTCTAGCAGACTTTAAAATCTGCTGAAATTAGGGATGCACCGAGTACCGATAATTTTTGCTGGTACTCGTCGATACCAATACCGGTACTTTTTCGGGATGTGGGATTATTTGTTTGGCTCTTTGATTATCTCCTGCCATTTTCTCATATCTTAAAAGGGTTTGCTGCAGGGTCGGTTGCTGAGTGCTAACTTTACTGCTAGCTGCAAATTCTTCATGCTCACGTCAGTGTTTTTTAAATGTCAGATGTTGTAGTTTATTTAAATTATAAGTACTAAATTTTGATATTTCAGCAGAACAAAGTTTGCAGTCTGCCATGCGTGGGGTAATCATTATTACTTTTGAAATATTTTCACACAGCTGAGTCTGACATTCTGTCTTTGTGCATTAAAAACTCTGTCAATAACATCACTAGAGGTATCAGTCTTTGGTATCGGAGTGTTTTTACGAGTAGGAGTATAAGTAAAATGAGCTGAGTATCAACTGCATCCCTAGCTGAAACATTCTGACACCGAGGGGAGGGATCGCCCCCCAGGATATCTCCACCCCCATCCACGGGGCACGGGGTTTCATAAGTATGAAAGTCAAATGATGAGGTAAATCATCAGCTATGGCTAACTTACATCTATCAGCTAATTTGCAGCAATGTGGTAGACCACCAAGTGAGGCAACATCTTTTAAGGGAACGATGCTAAGGGAGCATCAATTGAGGAAGAGCAAAAAAACTTGAAAAATGAGATACTGTCTGTTATGTTTGTTTGCTTTGCTCACATCCATTTTTCTTTTCCTGCACTGGATTGCTTTGCTGAATACCCGATTAAAGGCATTCATCAGTGCTGTCCCCAAGATGGTGCCACCCACAAAATTGGGCAGAATTGGACTAAAAAGCGGTGGTCAACGTTCAACATTTTGAGGTTTGCTCTTCTTTTTTCACTTGCCCATCTGTGCCCTTTTACCTGTTTCTAATCTTTCTTAGTCCACTATTCAGTCACGTCTCTCTATCATTTCTCTGTCACCCAACCCTAATCTGTTCTTATCCTTCCATCTCTCTTTCCCTCTTTCCCTCTTTCTCTCTCTCCCTCTTTCTCTCTCTGGAGAGAGTCAGCGTGTGGTGAGGAGGCTGTCTTTCCTGCAGTAGCTCTGCTGCACTGCTTTAATTGTGACAGCACCCCGATGAGCTGCTGGAGCTTGGGCTGCCTCCACAGAGTGTTCAAGGGTAACCAGTGGGGGCTAACTCCATCCTCACCACACACCCACCCACATCATGTACACATACACACACACACACCACACGAAGGGGTCCTCAAACAGGCGCCCAGAGAGCACCCGTCAAACGCTCACTCCTCACATCTCATTAATCAGCTGCCAACATCAAACAGCAACGCTGCAGCTTCCCGGGGGCCTGCCGACCCGCCTGCCTCACACTGATGTGTCTGTGGTGGCAAAGGCATCCGTAGTCCCATTGTGAGAGTGTGTGTGAGTCAGTGTACGTGTGAGATGCATACTGAATATGCTGCAAATGTGGGAGTTAGTGCATTAGTGGGTTGTGCAAAGTTGAAACTTTTGTGTGGTTGTCGCCGCCTGTTTGTGTGTGTGTGTGTGTGCTCATGTATGAACATTGTTAAAATCTCTTAAATCTTTCTCGGTCCAAGGAAGAGCCTTCCGTTTACATACAGCGTAGTCTAGCAAACGGAGGCAACGATTTAGAGTGCACATGTGCACACACCTTAATGAGATAAATTCTAATGAGTTTACCTCTTAATGACAGTAAAACACTCACCCGCTCCCCACATTCTCTTTCTTCTATTAGGAGTGTTGAGTATAAACAGGGTGATTAGATGGTGGGAGTGTGTTCCATGTGTGTTAGAGCAACGTGCGCTGTCTCCCCAGCTGCAACCCATTACAGCAGGGAATGATTTAATAAACCAGAGAGAGAGAGAGAGTAACAGAGAGAGAGAGAGAGAGAGAGACTTAGAGACGATGACTTTTAAGATGCCTTTAATGCATCTTTCTTGAACTTCCTGCCTTGAATTTCCCAAATATCCCCTGAACACCCTGTGGCAAACACCAGGCCCCAAACTCCTACATGCTGTACACATTTGTTTGCTTCACAACAACAACAAAAATTATATTTGTAACATAGCAATACTGAAATATACTGTCTAAAAAACAAAAAGAGTAGAAAAAAAGGACAGAAAATTGATTGCAAAGCCTTAATAAAGTAAGAAGTGGGACATAGTGACACTGTTACTGAGTGTAACAGGTTGCTTCAAGGTTATGGTGGATCTGTAACCTGCACCACAATGTGTTCATCTCAAATTTCACATTCTTTAGATGTTTTCAGTACAGCATGATTATATAGACAAATTATAGCGTGTTAAAAATCAGGTGTAAATCGCAGGTAAACTTATTGCTCTGCTTGTTGTTGTATCCAATAATCCAGCATTTTTGAAGTTAGAACTCATTCACACTGACTAGTATGGCGGACGATCCATAAAGCCGTGGGTCGTGTGGGATTCACAGATCGTGTGTTCAATTCCCAGCAACACCAAGCTGCAATCACCGGACCTCTAACCTTTAACTGCTTATGATGCCAATGAGATCTGAGTCGCTCCGGATAAAGGGGCAAGCGCAAGAAATGTTCAGATGTAAACGAGTGTCCGTGCTGTGTAACAGTTGGTTTGCTAGTTGAGATTTATCATATTCTATTTAACCGAAACAAAAATAAGTTGGTGATAGGAAAAAGTTTTTACCATATCAAATGTACGGAACAAATTTTAAAAAATGGTTTAATGAGCATTAAAAAAAAAATGAATGATTAAAATGCATAATGTGCCAATTACTAATACATTTTTATAAAATACTTTTTTACATTTTTTTTAGTGAGGCCCTGATGTTTCAGTAAAATATTTTTTACTCTTTAAACAGAAGAAAAAAAATGATTATGTTGCGAAACCCTTTGCAATTTACTCTGAAACTTCATTCACAAATTTTTTTTCCTCACCAGAGCAGTTTTTAAAAACACATAAAATGAATGCAATTGTGCAGCCAATACACTGGGGTGCCTCCGTTTAACGGACCTATACATACAGCATGTAAAAGATTAACCATCTTGGTTAATTGGATAGAAATGGTTAATTAGCCTCAGTCAGTTTTCTCCAGATACTGATGCTACAGATGGTGTGCCGTATATATATATATATATATATATATATATATATATATATATATATATATATATATATATTCAGATATATATATATAATATATCAGTAAATATAGTAGATAATAGCATTATTACTAGGTAGTGTAGAGGAATGATGGTAATGGTATCCAAACACACACATCTGAGCTCCCACAAACTCTTCTGCCACCACAGAGGAAGTGGCAGCACCACCCGTAACCCTATCCTTATTCACAGCTGTCTAAACACTAAAAGGAAAAACAGAGACAGAAAACAAGAAAGAGAGAAAAAAGAAAATAGAGGGATAGAAAAAAGGGAATTTAAGTTAATTCAACGCTCCACACGGTAAGTGTTGGATACTTTCTGGTCATCTTTATGCTCCTGTCTTTCTTTTTGCATTTTACAGCCTCTATCTGTCTCTCTTTCTCTCCTTCCCCTGGCACTCCTCCCTGCCTTCCTAATACCACAGTCTGCTGTGCAATGACGGGCCAATCACTGGGGCATCTGGGACCACACTCCGGGTGGGGGAATGCAGCAGCATTATAGAAGCGCAGGACTGAGTTTGTAAGTAAGGGAGTGGTGATGCATGCGAGCGGGATTTGGATATTTTTTTATCTTTTTTGTTTTAGCATTTTTGTTTTTGTTCTTTCGCCTTTGTACATTTTATTTGAGAAGCATGCTTAGTAGTTAATATCTGCTATTTTTGTTGCTGCGACATTGCATTGTTTTCTGTGTATGCAAACAGGTAAATTGCTGCATCCAACACACAAACGAGTGGGTTAGTTAGGCACTGGGATGTGCATGGCATAATAACCTCTAAAATTTGTATTTTTTGTGCTTGTGGTGAGTGTGTGTTCAGGCTCTAACATGGCTGTATGCTTATGTCAGAGTGTGCTCTCTGCTGACTCTCATGGGGACAGTGACACTAAAGTCTTTCTAATTCCCCCCCCCCAGCCCTTCACAAACAACACAGCTCCTATTGCATGCTGATGAGACCCTACAGTACACACATACGCAATAGGCAAACAAATAAATACAGGCACACAACCTTTACACACACAAGCTTTAAGCAGGTGGAGATTTTGTATTGCTATTATAATAATAGCCTGACACAGCAACCTATCTGAAAGCCATTGGACACTTTGTGACCAAGAACCATATTGAAGTATATCCCGCACCAAGCGGCGCAAACTGACTGTGTTTGTATAAATGATGATTAAGACTGACTGAAAAAAAAACTGTGGTGCTAAACGCGTCTATAAAGTATACATTCAACTGCTAAAACCCCAAACACTGCATTTTAGAATTTAGAATATTAATATTTATAATATTATTATAAATGTAATTATTTACAGTTATTAATATAGCTGTGTTTTTAATTTTGCTGTTTACGTAATGGTATTTGTTGTGCTTGTGGTTTAATGATCGCTTTTCACTACAGGCCACTGTGGAAAAGAAAAAGGAGATAGAAAAGCAAACACACAACTCTCATTATTCCTCACCATCTGACTATCGGATGTAGTGAGTAGTATTTCAGCAGCGATGCAATGGATGAACATTTTGTCTGTTTTGTTGAGAATCTGGTATAGACATGCTATATTTTAGCAGAATGCTGGATTATCCAACACTACTGATATTAGTTGGGTTGGTCATGTTTTGATTAAAAAAATACTTTAATTATCTGTAATTTAGGACAAAATAGTCTAAAATATGAGGGCTAAAATGTGGATCTTTAACGTCCATATAGTCGGCATGGTTACATGCTCTCCTTTTGCTTCAGAGCTTGTGAGACATGAAATGTGGGCTGATTGGCGTCTGTGGTGTTAATAGTTGTGTCACTGTGTGTGATAGGTTGATGGGCTGCCTTTGGCATGGGCATCCCCATGCTCTAGATATTCCCAAAACCCAACTGAACATGTGCTACAGCAAATGGAAAGATAGCTGTGCCATTTACACCCAATGTCACAAACCTTTTTTTTTGGTCAAGAACTGCCCATTTTTACAGGAAGTTTGATCAACAAACAAATAGTACATAAAAAAAACAAAGACTCTATTCATCTCACGCTTTTCTTATAGATAATGCTGGGAAACTGATCAAATGCACAACCCAAATTAACAGAAGGAAGAATGGGAAAAAGAAACTAAATCCTAAAAAAAAACCTAAATCCTAATGATCTGCCCATCTTTCACTTAATTTCCCACTGAAAGTGAAGGAACAGGGGAAAATACCCTACTGCAAGGATTAGTAACGAGAGACAAAGAAAGCCAAGGAATCCAGACGGGATGTCAGATCTAAGCCCCATACTCTTCTACATGCTGCTCCAAAGAGAGGGATTTGCACTCCGACCGATGTAAGGAGGAAGCATGCAATGAGATAGAAGCTCACAGAAAAGACTAAAACTGGCCAATGCCACAATGGGAAAATCAGTTTTACAAAAACATCAGATTCATCAAGCTATAGAACTCTGTCTTCTACCAAACTACCAAACCAGTTCACTTTATCTTACTGATAATAAAATAAACATTTTATTGATGTTTTCATTCAGCCAACAGATTCTGCAAACTGGATACTTTCCCTTAAAGGTTGCCAGGTTTCATTGAATTGTTAAAATCCCTGTCGAGAGAAACTGTGACAGCGTATATGACTTAATCCACATGATGTTTAGCAAAATGTTCTTTAAAATTTCGATACAACATTTATGCTATAAAATAATATAACTTTTTTAGATGGCCTGTGTTGCATCACAGCACAGTCAATACTGTTGCCTAACTGGGAATGAAAGTTAGCAGAGATAAAAGAAACCACTATCATGTAAAAGATGTTTTAAAATAAGGTTACATTATGCCAAAAAGGGTTAAAAATGTATGAAGGCTTTTGGGACATGTAGAATAACTGAATATACTATTAAATTGCAGGTTTTCTCTGCAGGGATTTTAGGAATTTGATGAAAAACACTGGCAAACTTTGAAAGAAATCTAGCTGGTCTGCTGGGGTAAAGCAGTAAAAATACAGCAGTTGGAATGATGGAATGAAAGTCCTGGCTGACGAACATCCTGGCATGGTTTTATAATGACTAGTTAAATCCAGTCAGGTTTAGCTGGTTAGTGTCTTATCGCAACCCAATTATTTAGATTACAACACTTACGCCCAGAAATAATAATAACTTGCATGCTGCTTCTCATTATTTAATCCTCATGATACTATCAGAGTCATGTCTTAGTAACAGAGGGCTATGAGCAGGGACACAAGAAACCTGCAACCAATGCAATCCATCCCATCCAATCTGTCACCCATCCCACACCTGTGCAGCCTCCACTTCTTCCTCTTCTCACATATCTCATTCTTCTTTTCACCATCTGACAATTTCGTTCATTATGAGGTTTACCTTCCCTAATCAAAAGCATCGTATTTATTTAAAGACACCCTTATACAGAGAAACTTACAAAAGATAGGGGCAGTGGTGACTTAAATGGTTAAGGTGCTGAGTTGCTGATCTGAAGACCAGAAACACCTGTGTTCGAGCCCCACCACCGGCAAGTCAACCACTGTTGGGTCCCTGAGCAAGACCCTTAACCCTTCCTGCTCCAGGGGCGCTGTATCATAGCTGACCCTGTGCTCTGATACTGGCCTTGTCCGAAATCACATACTTCCAAACTATATAGTAGGCAAAACTGAGTAGTATGAGACGTGTAGTATGTCATATTCCAGTATGTGATTAGTAATTAGTATGTGAAACAGTATGCGAGTATGACGTATGCATAAGATGGACACTTTGCTATCCCATGAGGCAACGGGAGAGACGGCGTCATATGTGGAAATGCCGAAAAGCGCAGACACAGCACTTTTCAAGTGCTTTAAGTAAGAGTTTAACAGAAAAACTTTGTTTCCTTTAGTTGAATTGCACTCGTTTATCATCAGTCAAACTAAACATGATCTAACTTTATATTTGCATCGCTGTGACATTGTATGTCACATGTGGATATCAAAATAGCAGATTTAGTACTTTTGAATTTCATTCATACTACCCTTAATCATACTATAAGAACATTTTTAATGGTCAGGAAGTACAAGCTTGCTTAAATGTAGTATATACCTGAGTAGTATGCGATTTTGAAAGGAGCCATTTATTAACTAGGACAAAGACTAAGACTATGCTCTGTCACTTTAAAAATAGAGAGAACTTTTTTTAGAACCATGGTAGTTTTTAAATAGTGATTATTTAAATACTTGTGTGGGTCTTTATGCATTGTTTAAACACAGCCAGTAAATCTTAGAATAATAGTCTATTCCACCATCTACTGTAGGTGTCAGAACAGAAAAGTCTTGATGTGTACCCTCCTTGTGCCCTGAGAGATGGTGGGACCAGTACTGAAAGATCAGAGGGATAATGATTGCCCTCCCCTTTACCTCTAAAAGAAAGTCTTTTCCCTTTTCTTCGATAACACTAAGTGGGGCACATTTCTTTATGAGAGATGGCAAAATACACTCCTACACTGCTACACGGGCATAAACACACATTCAAGCACTAAGACACAGACCTCTCACGAAGCAACACATACTTACTGTACAGCAACAATAAAACTAGCATGACTGTGTTCTACTGAAACTGCATATTGTGGCTTTTAGGCTGTAGGAATTTGTGTGTGTGTGCAGGGGGGCAGTATGGGTTGTTTGTAAAGTAGATGTGTGCTAAACTGTCATTGTTGCCATCTTATGGCTAAGGGCGTCTGCGTGACAGAGACTCCCTTAGAGCTTTCACCACAGAGCCTCAATCGCTTCCAGCAAGCCTCTGGCCTCCGGTGACTGTGTGTACTGTGTGTAAAACTGTTCTCTGTGGTTGTTTATGCTGCAGTCGCAAGTGAAATGACCAAGTATGCCAGAATTTGATTAATTCAGCATCTGAAATTTTCAACTTTTGCATCAGTCCATGGTTTTACCATTGAGTGTGTGAAAGAAAGAAAGTCAGGCAGAAAAAAAAGGACAGAAGGTAAGACAGTTCCTCGGACTATACGTGCAGTGGCTCTGTATCTTTCAAACTCCGGTACTCTGAATATCAGCTAATGTTAAAACTCCAGCATTCGAAATAAGTTACATCTGTTTGGGATGCTGGCAGCATGTAAAAAGGCGCCTGATGCTCCAACAGCTTTTCCATTGCGCTCAGGAGCCCCTACACTGACACACTTACTTGCTTTAGTACATTGACAACCATTAGTGCCCTGCGCTGCCTCAGAGTGTATGTATGGGGTGAATGCAGGGTGAGAATGTACGTGGAGGGAGACAG
The DNA here is from genome assembly GCA_005784505.1 of Bagarius yarrelli. Taxonomy (NCBI): domain Eukaryota; kingdom Metazoa; phylum Chordata; class Actinopteri; order Siluriformes; family Sisoridae; genus Bagarius; species Bagarius yarrelli. Next base: position 8,331,512 of record VCAZ01000011.1, read on the forward strand.
CTGCAGGTGCCCCTCCCAGTCTCCACCCGCTGGGGGCTCGGCTGTACTTCAGGCCGCGGCCGTCAGCCTCTTTTAATCTACCAGCGGGGATCCGCAGCTGCTGTAAGCTCGCCCAGAATCATCCAAAGCCACACTGAGCCTTTATGTGCTTTAACCCTTTTTTACACAGTTTGCTCATGTCTCGTTCATTTTTCTTTAAGTATCTCTCTGTCTTTTATTTTTCTCCAATGAGGTAAGCCAGTTCTCGCATACCTAGTTATTGTAAATAAAGCATGAGGAAATAAAATGTTGATTCAAAATTTTTGTTTAGACAGTAAAAATGTCAAAATTTTTAAAATGTCAAACTATTACAAATCAGTGATTTGTTTAAGCCTGGTTACAAGTTTTTACAGTCACTGTCCTTTTAACAAATTTTTAGGCTAACGTTTAGGCTTTTTGGGCTTTTAGAAATCAATGTTATATCTACTATTTTAAAAGATATAAAGGCACAACTATGGCCACACTATTTGCTCGATGGAAAAGTAATGTGATTCAGGTCCTTATAAAAATTGACTTACATGTTCAATCTATCCATCCATCCCTTTATCTATCCCTCCCATAGGCGGAAATCCCGGGAGGGGTTGAGGGGTACAGGACCCCAAGTCTGAGGGTTGTCCCCCTAAAAATAATATGATTAAAAACCATGCTGACGCTTTGTATTGTAAATAATAATGTTTTATGTATGCTGTGTAAGTAAAACAACACAAACGGGGCAAAGACGAATTTTTCGTTTAGAAACCCAGTGAGAGAGAAAAAAGTTGGAAAACTTTAGTAAGTTCGGTGTCAATGCTATTTTATTCACTTACATAAGATGATGATAATGTATTTTTTGATTAGTCTGCTATGTTTGCAGTAATAATATTAAGCGGACAGTAATGAGGGATAGTAATATCTGTAATGGACATGACCGCGACGTGTAGTGGTGCCACTACAACAGCTTTAAGTTTTCTACACTGGATGCGACGCAGTGGCCCTTGCAGAGAGCTCACAGTACATTAATCCATTTTCTGTCCAGGATTTATGCTGTCCGCATGTAGTGTAGGAAAATATCAGTGATTTTAATCAGCTTTAGGGTTGCGTCTCGCCGCTCTGTTTATGTTTGGTGTACAAAACCCTAGAACAGGGTGATAAGCCAGGGTGTGAACTGATACAGTATTATTAGGATAATATTCACCTGGTTGGTTTTTGCTCTGTATGATATTAAGGCTTTCTTTTATATGGGGAAACTGTTTTACAGTAACCGTCTATGTTTAAATTTAAGTTCAAATTTCATTGTCTTTTGGTGGCTTTTATTGTAAACTATAAAATACATTGCAATAAATAAAAGGTTTCAAAAAAGATCATTTTGGAATAGACTTTTTATAAATACAATTTTATCTGTATTATTTGTGTCCCCTTCATGAATTGTTCTTGAGAAATTTTAAGTTTATTGTCCCCCCAACTGTTAGACAAAATTTATGCCCGTTATCCCTTCAATCCATCCCACCATCACTCCATCCATCCATCCCTCCATCCATCTATCCATCCAAGTTAAAGTCCATCCATTTAAATTGAAATCAAAGCAGTTTTGTTGGTGTTGATCATACTAGAAAAAAAAATGTATATATATATATATATATATATATATATATATATATATATATATATATATATATATATATATATATATATATATATTACACATACTGTACCATGCATCGTTGACTCATGCATTTTGTTTCTGATTTGAAAAACAATTAATGTTCAACTCTCTTTCGCTTATTAGTTTTTTAAACAGAAGCTAAGATGTGGTGACTATTTCACTCATCAGCACCTTTATTACAGTGTAACCTGCCATCAATAATCTAACCCTAAGTCCAACTCTAACCAAAGGCAATAACAAAACAAGCTATAAGAGATTTTTATATACTTAACAAAAATGTTTAAAAAAAACTTTGATGGCCACTACTGAAGCATCATGAGGGGTTTTGGTTTCCATGCTTTTAGGGAGTTGATGATTGGGCATCTTTTCTGGCGAAATCTCTTGCCACATCTTACCCAGCATTAGACTCAATTAGTAAATTAGTTCCACATGACTGGGCAATAAACAGTGATCAGGAAGCTGATAAACACAATCTCCCCATCTCATTAAGAATCACCTCCACTCAGGATACACAAGAACCCCACCCCCCTACACACAAACCTCAAAAAAACAAACAAAAAAAAAAACACAGATTTTTTCAGAGCTACTGACACGACCCTCGTCTCAAACCAATAACACACCAGGTGGAAAATGGGAATGTGTGTGTTAGTCATAAGTTGGAGAAATGAGCCACCACGCCACCAACACCTCCTCTGTATCACACATTAAATCCATATTGCAAATGAAGCATTATGGACGAGTCGGAGGCTGCCGCTAATAGGCAGACCACAGGAAGTCTGAGGGAGCGGGGGGCTGTCACAGAGAGAACGAGAGCGCGAGCGAGAGAAAGGGAGGAGATGACAGAATCTGTTGGAGACAATAACAGGAGGAAACTTTTAAATTATGCGCCGTGAAATGTGTTCGACGGAACATCAAGTGCTATCACATTCCACTTTCCTACACAGAGAGACAAGTCTATCCACACACACACACACCAAGGTGTAGCGGTGTGGGCCTGACATGGTCCGAAGAAACAAACACACTATAACACAGACTCACACACTGTGAGAAAGGTTGGGAGGGAGGGTTTTTAAGAGAATGGAACAGTTTGTGATAACAGTGGTTAAAGCACTTAAGCTGCTGTAATTAGTGTGTGACAGAAGATCTGCATTTATCTGCCATTGCACAAAGCAGCGTGAGAGGGATCAACAGCCGAGACAAACAGCATTGCTTCAAACTAGGCTTTTAAACTATCTCGGACGCGCGCACATACACGCTCAGCCATAGCTTATCCAGGCGAACAAAGAGGCACAGACACCACAGCAGAAGTCAAGACATCAGCGGTTTAATCACATTATAGCAGGGAAAAAAATCCGACGACTTCAGGAAGTCTCCCAGACCTATCTGGGATCTGTTGTCCAACCTTACTTTAACGCAGAATTATAACAGTCTGCGCACATTCCGGCTACTAATGCTTTCTATCTGAATGTAAATACGGCATAAAAGTGAATAGATCTAGGAGTTTGATCCTGAGCTTGTAACCTGCACGGCTTATTTGTTATTTGGTTACCTTTCACCTATCAGAAAATGTCAGTAGTGTGTCACTATGATAGACATTTACATTTCTGGTATTTGACAGACAACCTTATTTAAAGTGGCTTACATTTCTTTTCTATCCAATCGAGCAGCTAAGAGATAAGGGACCGGAACTGATGTGTGTATGTAAAATCCTATTCAAGATACATGTTCATCTTATAACGAGAATGATCTGAGAGATCCAGTGCAAACAGGACCAGGATAAAAGTTACAGAAATATAAACAAATCTGTTTTATTAATATCCACCATGTAGCATGTATCGAATAGTTTTTAATATTTTTTCCATTTAGCACATAACAGATATTAAGACTTATGCTGCTATGACTCTTACATACCTAAGGGAATACGTCTGTATATGTTTAATAACTTTTTATCCACTGTGTCTATGTGGATAGTAGTACAGGTTTAATTATTTTACAAAAACCGGCTCAAATGTAATTCTAGCTGATCCGCACTGGCTACCAGTGACCTATCACATTAAGTTGAAGATTCTCCTGCTTATTTTTAAAGCTTTGGACGGTCTGGCTCTTTACTATATTCGCAATCAGCTTCTTTTCTATTCTCCACCTCGTTATATAAATATAGATATTTGCTCCTAGACGTGCATTATAAATTACATGATTATTACAACATTATTACATGATTATTACCATGTTGTTACAAAATAATAATGCAGGGCGATAATAAAAATTAGAAAAATGTAAGAAATGTAAGTATTAATATTAGTAGATATTGCTAGATATTAAATGTTTATAAATATTAACGCCTGATATGTTTAAGGGTACTTTTAATCGAGTGTGGATACAATCTGCTAGACCAACTCTGGCCTGTGCTCCCTGGAGTCAGAAACAGTGGCCCTTTTTTGTTGCAGAGCCGCTGCTCCTTAATGGCGGATTTCTTTTCCTCAGAGACTGGAGCAGGGAGGACAGTACAGGTTGGGGGGTTGTGTCTGGGATAAAGAGCTACAGTTTCTCTAGCAACGTCCACCGCAGGCCACTTTGGGAATTCAGCAGCAATGCACACTTATAAAATGGAGAGAGTGAGATACAGAGCAGAGAGAAAGGGAATATGAGTTAGTGGAGAAAGGAGCTAGGTCAACCTGCCCTCGTCACAGCGTACAATTTGACCATGTGTGAATGTCTCTGGCATGGAGTAAGAGAGATACAATGAAAAACGAAAATGAAAAGAAAGTGGAAACATGTTTGTGCCTGAGGTCATGGTGACATAAAATCACAGGATTGTGATCAGACCTGTTGCGTATTTATCCTGTCTTCTGGAAGAGATGTGTGTGTGTGTGTTTTTAACTGTGTGTATGACAGGTGAAGTGTATGATTGTGAATGGGCTTTTAGGTGTGAAGTGCCCTCAGTTCTCATCTCTCTCCTCTTCTGTCCTCTTCTCTCCTCTCATATCCTTGCCTCTGTCCTTCGCTTTTCTTGCCTCGCTGGAGTCATTACTGTCTAATTAAGTGGATGGCTTGTAACATAAGCAAAGCATTAAATTGAAACATTTTCCCTTGTAAACGATGGGAATGATTATCATGCTAATTTGGCTGCTCTGCTGAGAAAACGAGGCAGCAGGAAAGCAGCGGATCTGTTTATTTCTGTCAAACAGCCTGGGTGCTCCTTTGATCCATTCTTTCTCCAGCTTTACTGTATTTTTAAAAACTGTTTGTCGCATCACCTTTAATGATGAACTAAAAACAGATTGTTAGCCTTTTAGCCCTTTTTAGTAATATATTTGTATGAAGAAAGGTCTTTCGCCCTCCTGGCATTAGACAGACATTTGCAGCATTTGGCAGACGCCCTTATCCAAAGCAACTTGTGCAGCAGTGGTGGCTCGGTGGTGCTGGGAATCAAAACCAGTCCAACACCTTAACCACTAAGCCACCACATTGACTCAAATCTAACTGAGCAGTTAAAAGGTATGGGCGCCAAGGTGGCAGATTGGTAGTGCAGTGAATTGATCCCATGATCTTTTAATCAGAATTTCAATCACTGAGCTACCACTTCCCATCTCTTCTTAAGCTCTAGAAAAAACAAAACTTAACCAATTTAACCGAATTTGTTTTCACCATTACATTAGGTTTAATTTCAGCAGCTAACAAAAACGGGCTAGAATCCAAACAATTCTAGTTAATAGAGAATATATTATAACTAACTTACTTCCTCATAATTTAATATTATGTCATGTGTATCTATAAACAAATAATTTAACTTTTAACATTTCTTATATACTTTGAACCAAAGCAACTTTTTTCTCCTTTTTTACCCTGAGTAGTGTTTATAGGAAAATTTTAATCTCAAATCATCCTAACATCCCTTGCTGTATATTTAATCGGCATTGTTTCCACCCCTAATTAAAACACATGCAAATGCCGTACATTCGTTTATTATAACTTGTTTATTCATTAAAAACCTTTCAATCATTATGTTGATTGCATTTTTACTAATATGATGCTCTATTCTTTTATTTTATGGTAGTTTCGGATGATTGGATGATATTCCACCACAGCTTTTATACAGCTAAAGTTACAATTTATTCCTCATTTACAGTAAATAGTTCTGTTTAATGAATTAGTTGTCTGATCAGCAGACAAGGTGTGGTCAAACTTTATTTATTAAACTTGTGAACTACATTTCGGTCTGCTGAAATAACCTGTGGGGTCTTTTGCACACACGCACATACACAAACATACTGTACACACACACCCTTCTCTGGCTAATTAGCAGTTAGGAATCTGATTGCTGATGTCAGAGCTGAAATTAAGTCCAAGGGTGTGTCAGCACCTCGTCAGAGTTGCAACAAGGAGCGTTGATAAGTTCACATCCAGACACTGTTGTGCATGAGACTGGACAGAGAGAGAGATGCTGCAAGGTAAATTAAGTCGTTCATTCATTAATCTTTATCACATGATTTTTTTCTTCTTTATTTATTGTTTTGCTCGTTAGATGACAATCCAAAAAAAATCTGCTTGCCATAAAACATATCAAATATAGGCAACAAATCCCAAAAATCTACCTTTATTGTGTTCTACCCTATTCTACTTCCCTGCACTCTACCTCTCTCTTTCTCTCTCTCTCTCTGTCTCACACACACACACACACACACACACACACACACACACTCACACACACAAAACCCCCTGCTGTTGTAATTAAAGGTGTCCTTGACAGTGAGATGGACCGATTTTCACACCCCTGGACCCATGGCTTTTTTTTTAGCGCAACACCCATCCAAGGGGCACTTTCATGTCTAACTAACCAAATTATTGTACTCATTGCTCTCCTCGGAGCAACTAAATGTCCAATTTTTCTAATTAGTCAAAAGTGACAGCTATTCTAACTTTACCTCTTATGTAGGCAGAAAACATATTAGCCTCCGACATCTTATAAGGTCATGTGACTGAATCTACAATAAGCTGGATACATTTATTTGAATATCTAGATCCACATTCCAACCACTGTCCATGAACCACTGACCTACTTGGATAAACACGTACATCGTATTACAGTTTCTGAATATTTCTACTACACTAGCATACAGTAACATAAACAGCAGGACCGCAAAGAAATAGTAGGTTATGATTTAGTATGGAGACGTTGCACACTGCCCTATCCCATAATGCAATGGGACTGGTGTAAATTCCATCATTTATCTTTTATACCTGTTTATTCCCTAATTCGGGGATCCGCTGAAGTCTATCCCAGCCGTCTTTGAAAAGGTGAAAGGCAGGAGGGGGACACACTGGACAGGTCCCCAGTCCATCACAGGGCCACACACACACACTCACACTCACTCCTATGGGCAATTTAGAATCACTAATCTACATACATCTTTTTGGACTGTGGGAGGAAACCAGATTAAACCTACAAAACATGCAAACAATTAAATCGAACCCTGGCCTTTTTGCTATGAGGCAACAGTTCCAACCACTAGACCACCTTGCTGCCCCTGGTGTAAATTGTTCACTTATTAAAGCAGGGGTCCCCAAAGCTTTTTTCTTTCCTTCCTTTAATGGGGGGGTCAGAGTAAGCCCTAATATTTTAATTATTTTTTTTTATTATGATTTGTATTTATTTATCTTATAATGCTTGATTAGTTAATTATCTGTTGTCTTTTTGAATTATCCTGCAGACTGGTGTGCTTCCTTATCATGGAGCGTTATACTGAATGTACTAGGGCTGCACAATATGTTATCGCAATGTGTGAATCTGCAATAGTCAGGATTACATTTGACTGCATCACAGTTTAGGATGCATGTGATTTATTGATAAATTTGATTGAATTTATATTTGATTATTAAATTTCTGTAGCTAAATCTCCAGAAAAACATAAAGCACTGATTATTTCATTCACATCTTTGTTCTATTGTATTTATCTATGCTCAGAATTTGTGTAATATATTTTATGCAGATGCACTTGCATAAAATCATAGTAAAATTATGAATTCTTTTCAAATGGAGCATTTTAAGTCATCTGGTGAAATTATATTTATACTGCATTATATATCGCAGAAAAATTAAATATCACAATACTGTCTGTTTCCAATATCATGCAGCTTTGGGATGTACCGTTCTGTTGTGTAAATCTAACAAATAATTATTCTACTTTAATAAAAAGGTTATTTTATTTTAAAGCCCTTAACCCTTATCATTATATACAGACACAATAGGAGTAAAACATATAATTGAAATTCTTTTTTTAAGATATGTTTCTGTGTTATCAACTGTGCGGCTACTGCATCTCACCTCCCATAGACACGTTCACCGGAATTTTAACTTGAAAAATTGAAGGTGCTGATTCTCTCCTGAGACCAGAGAGAAAACTAGTTTCTCTCTTTTAGATTAAAGCCGGTCGATTCGAAGTTGGAAATTATTTTGATTTATGGTTACTTTTTATCAGCGTAACCAAATGATACAGTATGCGTGTCCACAGCACATACAGCATTGAAAAAGCCTTGTGAAAAAGTGTAAACCAAAAAAATCTAGGACTTTCTTCACCTCAGCCAATTTAAAAATTAAACAGATTATGTTCACCACAGGGAATGACAATGGAATCAAATGTGAAGCAAAGAGGTTAAGAAAAACCTCACCTCTTCTTCACAGTATCCACACTCACACACACTCACACACGCATGTATATATATATATATATATAAAAACAGCCCAGCTATCAGATTAATTACTGCAGGAGTTCTCTTAACATCTGCTGGAATGTCAGGTCTAGCGGGTGGGGTGTGTGTGTGGGGGGTGAGAGAAAGAGCAAAAAAGGGAAGGAGGGACAGAGGGATTAAGGGAGCGAGGGAGCATGTTGGCCCTAGTGGAGGTGTGAAGGTGCGGGTTAAAATAAGAACAGTGGCGTCTGTTCCAGCGTCTAAGAGGGAGCCACAAATACACTCTGTTCCCTCTTAACACTGCAGCTCGGTGGGTGTATGGAGTGTGTGATTAAGAGAGTAAGCAGCAGAAGTATATTTCCTGAGTGTGTGTCGCGTGTGTTGCTTGCCGTAGGTCGATGAGTAAGTGGTGTGTGTGTGTGTGTGTGTGTGTGTGTGTGAGACAGGGAACAAGTGAAGTGGTGGTATGTCTTTATTATTCAATGCTGTCTAGCAGAAAAAGAAGCAAGCTGAGAGCCAATTGGTACTGTGTGTGTTTGTGTGTGTGCATGTGTGTATGTGGAATGTGCCAGATGCTGAACAATGTGTTCTCTGCAATTATCTAGAATTGCAAGTACATTATTTAGAGAATTCCAAAGTGAAGTAGCATGTTCTTAGAATATACAGCTATTGGATGGGATTTTATTCAGACTGACAGTGTAAATCAGATCAGGGTTTTCCAGACATTGCCTGATGCCACCCTAACCTGATTTTCACACGTTCTGCACCTCCTTTGCAGAAATGTTATTTACTACAGTGTCCAAAAAAAATTCGGTCTGAATAAAACTGTTAAGCGGATTTTCTGACATTGGCCATCGTTTACTATAAAAAAAATACAATTTGATTAAAAAAAAAGGTCCATGTTGGTAGCACCTAATAAACTGCTTAGAATACACACCTATTAAACATGATTATCGTAGCAACCCACAGAGACGTGTGAGAAGTGTGACTACAATAAACAAACAGATGTGATTTTCTAAGTTTCACAGTTCTTAAAAAAAAAGAAATGTATGTAAATAAAAAACACCAATTTCCAGTAAAAAAAAACACAGTGTTTCGAAATTTTGGTGGTCGATGGCCCGGCGTTGGTGGTTCCATCAGTGGTGGGAGTTGGAAAGAGAGGGAGTTGTTGCCGTAGCGAGTAACAGGCAGGTAGAGAGCAGGAGAGAAGGCGTGGGCCTGGTGCTTTATGTTTTCGGTAATTAAAACAGCATTAGGCTATTTATTTCCTCTCCCCGTGCGTAGCTGATTGGGCATGAGGGAACGCGGGACTCGCGAAGCCGAGAAGGAGCACAATTACACGCCATCAGCAGACAACATTAACTCGCTAATAGGAACACGGCAATAAAAGTTTATTATTATGGGGAAACGATGATTGCCTGGTTTAAGATAACATTTATAATACTTAGAAACGATCCGGAGAAAACGGGCGGGTGCGTGATGGTAGAACGACACGAGGATGCGGCTTTTCACAGCAATCGCTTTGCGATGAAAAGGAATGCATGACAGGCTTCTCCTGAGAGGTTTGTGCTCATTAACCATCCTTCCTCATCTCCATTATCTTCTCATCTGCTAATGCGGACAGCAAACTCGCTCAACATAGCTGACCTCAGCTCAGCTGCAGGGCTGAGAAAGTACTAGCAAATGTGTAGTACATACTTTTCTGTCTATAATTTACTAAACACTGAAGACTTTAAAGGATGAAGAAAGAGACAAAAGTATAATAAAAGGAGAAAGAAATTGAAGGCCTGGCTTCGGAGGTAAGAAATCTAGAGAAAAGCGTTCAGAAGGTTCAGGAGGGCAAAAGAGTCAGGAATGAGAGAGCTAGGACTGCTTCTCGGCTAAAAGGAGAGTGAGAGTGTAAGTGAGAGTGAGAGAGAAAGAGAGTGGCCTTGCTTTCTTTGGTATTTTCTTCACGTTGAAGAGATAAATTATTCAGAGCCCGGAGAGGCTCTTGCTTCATCGTGTAATGAGAAGGACACGCAGTGATACCAAATATTGCTGTTGGGAAACTATCGATCGGAGAGCTATTTGTCCAAAGTTTAGTCTGGAACTGAAGGCTGTCAGCTACTTTTAATATGACTGACACTTATGTAGCGGGAAAAAAACATCTTGGGGCACAACCCTTTCTCACTATCCCTCTTTCTGTCCTTCTCTTTTCCTGACCAGTTCTTACTAAATCATAGACTGAGAGAAAAAAAGACTGAGTAAATAAGCAAGAAAAAGAAGAAGGAAGGCAAGAGACCGGCATCAATAAGCCTGCGGAGTAAATTAATTGCTGCTGGAAACAGGACAAGTCAGCACAAAGCTTAACCTTTGGCAAAAGGTCAGAGTGGATGAAAACATGCGTACTTCCTGCTAATGAGATTACACAATCTTGCCTTGGCTTATGCTAAAGAAGCTAAATGACTAGGCATGGATACTCTTTAGATCTAATGTTTCATCATGTTAACATGTTCTACATTAGCCGTACTGTCTAAATGTATGTGGGAGGGGTTAGAGGGGAAGGAGGGCTGCTTTTTTTCTGTCCTCAGATGAACACTGGCTAATCTGTCATGTTCGCCAAGCTCTGAAAAGCCTGGCTTGGAAAAGCACGGGATGCTTGCTTTGGCCAGGACCTGAGGAAGTCTGGCTTTCCTACGGGTGGAGGCCTCCGCCGAGGGGGCCTGCGGTTCCGACAAGGTGGTCTGATGTCCCTAATGTGTTGGGAATGGAAAATCTGAGCACTCACACACAAACTCAGTCAGCAAAGCACTTGGGAAAAAAGCAAAATACTGTACAAAGAAATCTGGCCAAGTTCAACTACTTAATATAGCTTTAGCACTCACCCTTTCACTCAGCCTTTCAAACACCTTTACTTCATTAACACCAGCACTGGCTAACTGATGGCTCTGTTAAATGATATACACTGCAGTATTTATAATACAGAGGTGTGGAACCTATGACATATTAGAAGTCACTCGGTGGGAGACCATGATGTTGCATCAGAGTAAGCCAGCGGGAGACGGTAATAACCTCTCGCTCTGTCTCACTTTCAAACTTCTTACCTCAATCACACAGACATACCTCACCTCTCCAACAGTCACACACACCCCGCAATTAGAGTCACAAAGGTTGTCAATCAGTGAGAAATGAAAAGAAATGAAAAAAAAGTTAAGAAAAGAAAAAAAAGGAAAAGAGAAAAAGAAAAGAAAAGGAAGGACATGAAATTCTGAAATATTTTTTGCATGTTTTTTAACACAGATATTTTTGGGCTGATCCTGGTGCACAGACAGGGAGCTGAACCTGCTAAGTCACCAACATGTGGCTGAAATTTCTTGTTATCTCTTGTGGAAGCGGCTTCTTTCCCCCATCCTTTTTTAAGGTTTTGCTGACCGCCCACACACGTGCAATTGGTGGATCGGTTAAACCCTGTGGTTGCCATTTCCCCCTGCTTCCTCCTCATATAGATGCTTTTATTGAAGGTACTTTCTAGTTTGACTTTCCTCATCTTTGGTCTCTTTTTTTCGCTGATCTGACATATTTAATTATTGCTGATTGTCTTGAACTCAGATAACATTTATAAGTCCGCTTTTTGAACTGTGATCTGTAGTGGAAGCTTTACCCCCTGATGTCATACAGGAAGTTCCCTCGTTTGAGAGGCTGAAAGTTTCAGGGCCGGTTTAAAATTAGGATCTGGGCATCCACATTTTTAGGGGGTAAAAATGAGCAGCCTGGTTTTTCAATCTGGCTTTCGCTTCGGCAGCAATTGAAACAATGTAAAATTAAAAAAAAAAATGTTTTCGCAAACTAGCAACAAAAGAATAATTAGGTTGAATTATTTTCAGAAAACGCATTATTTAATTTATTTATGCAAACGTTCGCTCTACGTAAGTCATATTATACATTTACGGCATTTGGCAGACGCCCTTATCCAGAGGGACCTACATTTATCTCATTTATCTAATTCACCTGTGGTGAACTGAGCAATTGGGGGTAAGCTGGGAATCGAACCCACAATCTTCGGGTTGGCAGTCCAACACCTTAACCATGAGCCACCACTTATAATAAAGACTGAAATACCAAACTACAGCATCTCTAAACCCTCCAAACTTTGTGATTTCTTAAACAAGACGTTGAATTCCCAAGATTAGAAAGACGCAAGGCTACATACAGAACTGCATCTAATTTCTCCACTGCAATATGTACTCAGCTCCTGCCACCATGCTTTCATCAGTAACCTTTTAATCAGTAAAGATTTACTGGTGTAGTTTTTGGAATCTGCCAGACTACTAAAGCAATTCCACATACTGTTTTACAAACGATCTTAATGTTTTCCAGTGCTGTTTTCCCAGTGCATTTAAAAAGCAACCGTTTTTTTTTAAACATTATCTTAAGCATTAAAACTTAGCACTAAAGCTTCGAGCTTTAAAACAGAAATAGTCAAACTTAATGACTAAGGAACAAATGCAGCACAAAGGAACAGCAAATAGTTATTCTTTGATCACCGAGGATTTAAGTGTCATAATGGCCCATACAACAATTTGTTAAAATGGCAAACTTGGAATTTGAGCTAAAAAGATTATAATTAAGTCCTGATGCTGATTTTGGCTTCATGCTTATTTTCCCTGGTAATGTTGTAGTTAGTGTTTAAGATGTTAAACCAAATAGGCAGTTTAAATAATGTTAATTAAATTTGGGTTTATTTAATCTGTTTCTTATATTGCGCTTACAATTCATACAGCAGTCACTTTTACAGACATCATTGTAAACGTTTCTGTCCAGAATGCATTAAAACTAGAAATACGTGGGTCCAGTTGCTTCTTAACTAGACATGCACATTTTGAAAGCTACAGTTCATGCATATATATATATTTCTTATACTTTACTCACATATATTTGACATAGGATTGCTGTATGCTGTGTTATTGTGTTATAAGATAATGCAGGTTGTGTAAAGCTCTCTCTCTCTCTCTCTTTCTGAGGGAAAAGCTCGGCTAAGGCTGGGGGTTGTGCTGTTGGCACAGGGGTCTACGGCTCTAAGAAGTCAAATTACCTCAGAGAGACGCTGATCAGCTCTGTGCACCACCACAAGCTGCACACTCATTAATTGTGTATCACTAGAATATTAGCAAAAACAGGGATCAAACCCACACCCACGCATGCAAACCGAAATAAAAAGCTGCCCGCTTCAACTGATACACAACGCAAAATTCTGCGACAAACTGTCCACGCTCCACTAGTCTTGAAGCACCAAGGACAACCACGAACGTACTCAAAAAAAACATTTTTTCTTTCAAACACACACACATGGGGGCACTCTTGCGGGTCTCTAATGAAGCCCCAGTTGTGAAGGCATGGAGGCGTCTGCGGCTCCGGCGGGATAATTACGCCGTTCCCTCGCAGCTGAGTTTGGCAGATGTAGGGGAGGGGTGCGCTGCGTGCCATGGCGGCCATAACGAGCGCAGGGGAGCGGAGGTGGGATTCGGCACAGACCCCGCCATCCGCCATTAGCAGCTTGGCACCGTCACAAATGAGTGTTTTTCAGCAGAGCACCGGGAAGGGCTACGAAATTCCAACAAATTCTAGCGAGTGCCGCCACAGCCTCCCAGAGAGAAGGAAAGAGAGCGAGAGAAAAAGTGAGAGAGAAAGACAGAGAGAACAAATCAAAACAAGAGCAGAGCAAGACAGAAGGAGAAGAAAAATAAGAAAGCGAGAGAAAGACAGAGAAAGAAAGTCTGTGGGGTGCGTGTGTGGAGGGGGAAGGGGGGCGGACAGAGGTTTGCACCACCATGACCGGATTTGTCACCTCTCTCAGCACAGGGAACGCAGAGCTTGGCACCTTGGGAAATTACCGAATCAGAATGCATTGATTTTCTTCAGGGAGGAGGCAGAGAGAAAAAAAAGAGAGAAGGGCTAGAAAACTGACATGGCTGAGAATTAAGTAGGAGATTGCATTAGACCTTTGTATTATAGGGAGCAGAGAGTGGCAGACATTTGTTTTGGGAGAAGGAGGAATAAAGGTGTGTATTGTACACCTCTGGTATATGTGGAAGAAGAGAGAAAAGCAAACTATTACCCCGGCATGTCTCTGATGCCCTCTCGCCGTTCCCATTTGTCTCTCTTCGTCCTCATACAGTATCTTAAAATCACCTTTGTGTTGCTAAGACAACCCCATATGTTGCGCTGTGTGACAACAGCTTACAGTTAATGTATGATTACAAATGTTTGCAAAGTATGTTCGGGGGGGTTGGGTAGTGCAGGTGCAGAATTATTGTTTTTCTAGAGCTCTTCTTTGTTGCATTCCTGAGAATTGTTTTCTTTCTCTCGAACAGAACTTGGACTGCGACAACAGACAGAGCAGAGCGCTTATTTGTGAGAACATTATTAGTCCTCGCAGCAAACATACATTACATTAACGTTTGTGTGACTTGCTTCTGCTCTACTCATGAACTCTCAATCTCCATCGAGGTAAATGATCGATTTCAAGGTGACCCCTGGCTGAAATACGGCGAGTGTTTTGTGTGAGCAGGCGGGCGGCTGCAGCCCAGTCCCAGTAATTAACACCAGCGCCTAATGAAGTCCAGCTGCTCGCCGTGCAGACTGAGTGCCTGCCAAAATCCAGGAGAGCCCCTGTCAGCCTGCCTCATCCTCTACTCTCGATCTCTCTTCAGCTTTTCCAAAGGTCAGCCTGCCCCATCCGTGCCTGCCCCGTCCAGCCAACCGGTCTTTCTTTGCTTTCCTCTACTCCAGGGCTACAACACTGATCCCGCTTTTCTGTTTTCCTTTCCCTTGTCCGTTTGTCTGTCGCTTTCAGCCAATCTCTTTTTGTACATTTACAGTATTTGGCAGATACCCTTACCCAGAGCGATTTGCGTGTATCTTTTTTATACAACTGAACAATTGGGGGTTAAGGGTCTTGCTCAGGGGCCCAAAAGTGGCAGCTTGGTGGTGCTAGGAATCGAACCCTGATTTTCCAATTAGAAGTCCAAACCGTCTGTCCTACTGATGTCTCACAAATCACTCGACCCCATGATGATGATAAAACCTGAATGATAAAACCTGCATCCATTTTTAACATTGGTGTCAATTTTCCCATGAAAAGCAACCTATCGTATTATATCAGTGCAGGTTATATTAGGCGTTTGCACTTACATTCAAAAACGGAAAAGTGGCGCCATCTAAAATAAACAAGGTGCCTTGCTTTTGCATTGCAGTTTGGCTTTAAGCAATACACACACAGCTAATGTTTAATTTTAAACATAGAAGTGTAAAGTCTGAGAGAACAGAACCCAAGTGTGTCACAGTGCGTTGCTTAAGGGCAAAACTGTCTTTTAGATCAAGCCTAAGTCAGGTTAAAGAAAGTATTCTCTCTCTCTCTCTCTCTCTCTCTCTTTTATTTTTCTCTCACTCTATCATCCTTTTTTTTAACCCCTGTGTGCTCTCTCTCTCTCCCCCGGATCAAAGCCGGAAGCTCCTGTCAAGGAGGTGCCTCTTTCTACCCCTCAGAGTGCTACCTTTGAAGACACAAAGGTCCCCAGGTGGCTCCTCTCTACCCACACACATGCTAGATACACACACCCAGATAGCCTTTATCTTTGTGCTCCTGCTCTCCATCAAGAGCTTTCTGATTTTTGCTGATGAACTCTGACATGAGTAGGTTCCTCCTACACACACTTGTATAGAAGCACAATCACATCAGACAGCTAATGGTAATTATCAGATAGAGTGTACAGGGCGCTACATGCAGGACAAAACTGAAGAAAAACACACTATTTGGTTACAAACATACTGCAAGTGATCTTTCCACTTTCACCGCATACCAAGGCAGAAAGGTTTCGCAGAAATATTTCCCCCACTTCATATCCCTAGCAGGGGTTTTTTTGTGTGGAGTTTGCATGTTCTCCCTGTGCTTGCATGATTTTACTCCAGGTACTCTGGTTTCCTTCCACAGTCCAAAAACATGTAGGTTAATTGGTGATTCTAAATTCGCCCAATGGCAGCATGGATAGATTCCCATTGGATGGATGGCCATTGAGATCTATTTTTTTCTTTTTTTGTGTCACAAGATTCCGACACTTACTGTACCTGCAGTGTTACTTCTCCTACAACTACCATCAAACAAAGAAACAACAGAAGCACCGAATCTAATGACTACAAACCATTTCAGTAAAATCTTAAAAGAAGTTCAATGGACAGTACAGCATAAAGAGAAACTTATTGAGTTACGGCAAGAAAAGAAGTGTTTGTCTGATGTGCCATCCCTCTTTGCTTTGCCAGTGTTTGGTTCTTTTTCACGTGATTTAGTGAGAGAATTCGGTGGAACATCATGTCACAAATTGTGACGTTGAACTCTGGACAAGTCTTCTCGTTTGGGTCCTTTTTTGACGTGCAGTTTTTGACATCAGGACAACTGAGATTCTACAGTGTGATATGGGGATCATGTTTTTTACAGTCTGACGAGCAACAATTTGCAAAAGACTTTCAGAAAAATCACACAGTGCAAATATAGCTTAGCGCTTTGTGTGCAATATCATTTAAAGTCAATTGCCTTTTTTTAAATGCATCCACTTGCCTAATGCATAATTTTGCGCCACTGCATTAAAACTAGTATTATCACCACTTGCCCTTTTCCTATTTTGTCTCATCTTGTTGTTTTCATACTCAGAGTTGGTTAGTAATCAGATTGTAGCAATCATGCCAAACTAACATGCCCGCTCCCTTAACGCAGCGTCGCATGGGTGTAAGTTGCTTCCACCAGCTGCGACAGATGCTGGCGTCGCTCGAGAAAATAAATTCAGAATACTTAACGAATTAAGCGAGGAGCTAATTGCGGCTGGCCCGTGTTCATTATGGTGCACAAAGGCGGGAGGCTTGTTTGTCTTTTTAACAATTAACTCACAGAGCTTAGCAGAGGGAGGAGAGGTCGAGCAGCTCGTGCATTTTCCCATCTTTCCCTGCACAGCAGCTGCATCAGACACACCTGGACGGGTCTGGGATAAGAAACAGTGAGGGGCAGGTGCACCCCCTACCAAAAATACCCGACTTCCCTACACCACCTACGCCAAGACATCGGCACCACGTCTCACTGAAGCCACTCTGACTGCAAAATGAGCCACTTTGAAAGCGAAACACACCAGAAATAACACATTTGTGGAGGAACATGTGTCTAGAGCACAATCTAGTGGGGCTCTTCTTTCACACACACCTGTACAAAGCTCTGTACTGTCTCAGCGGCACTGGCCACTAGTGCGGCTGATTTTCTATTCTGTTCCCACACCTTTTGGAGAAGACTCCCCCTGAGCTGTTCTCTTATACATCTCCAAACAGCTTGTAATTACTTTTAATAAACAGCATAAGAAGCAAATCAAGCGCAAACGTGGCAAAATTAGCTCTCGGGGGGATCAGACGCCACTCAGCCTTGCAAACAAACATTTGGGCAAAACATTTCTACCTCTCCTTGTTTCTCTCTCTCTCTCTCTCTCTCTCTCTCTCTCTCTCTTTCTCTCTTTTCAAAGAATAAGTCGATAAACAGAACATGATGAAAAAAACACAAACGCATTTACACATGCTTTTTAAATTAAAAAATAATTGATACATATTGACATTAGCCATCCTTTCCTTTGAATCATGACCCCTTTACTTGCCCCTGCCCGGCATCCTATCCTATATTCCTGCTTTCGCTCGATCCAAGCACTGGAGCAGCATGCCCCCTTTACGTTAGCCCCCAGTGCGACCGCGCCTGGCCCCCTTGAAAGTTCTGCTTGGCTAATTCCAGGTGTTGTGTTATGTGCATGTGGGGCTCCTCATCTGTTCCCACAGTTACACATTTTGCACACAGAGAAAACCACTACACCACCAGCAAGCCATTAGACCCGGCTTTGAAGCTCTACAATGCCATAAAGCCTTTTTTTTTGCACCTGCACCAACCCCACTCTATCATTCCCATCTCGTTTGCTCAGTTCACTTATGTCCCTTAGCACCACTTTAGGCTGACATTTTTACTTGAGGTTATTTGCAGTGATTGGTTGCTTTTTTTGACAATTACACCTGAACCCAGCGACACAAACAGCGTTACAGTGCAGAGATATAGTAAACACACTGATAAGGTTACATTAGTTTCTTGGGGTTTATTCCTGATTTTTTGCCTTTTTTACAACCAAAAACATCCAAGACATGTTAAATTGTCGGTCCTGGGATTTGAACTCATAATATACCAATAAGTAGTCCAAAAAAACCACAATTACCCTTATTAGTGTTAACAGATGTGGTATTTATACTATTCTTTTTACAGTGCAACCCATCCACTTTTTTTGAGAATATGGGCCGAAATGTTGTTCCAACGATAAGTTGAATTAAAATAAAACTACATTGATTTAATCAGTTTTTATTAGGTACCTTTAAATTTTAATTTTGAACACTTAAAAACGTAATATCACAAGCACCTGAATTTCAATCCAAGTCAGCTGGGTTTTTTCGCTTATTTCCCACAGTTCTCCACTATACAGTGAACGTCTTTACTTGCATGTCACTCCACACAACAGAGACATCAGTGGCTGATGTTAGTGAGACATTAAAGACTGCTGCACTCTCGATAAAAGTGTGTGTGTGCCTATGTGTAAGGTGTGAGGAAGGATAGTGAAGTCTCCATCCACCTGCACATGGCCCTAGGCTAGACGCAAGCACACACACTCGTACCCACACAGACACTTAGCGGAGTGAGCCATCATCCGCATTATCCACATCCATTGACTTCTAAAGCTTCTTGAGTGCTGCCTCATTAAATCTTCACTGACACACGGAGGACACACCAGGTCGGTATCGCCTGCCGTGCATGTGTGTGGGGTGTGCATTGTGTGTGTGTGTGTATACAGGATATTTTTTTGTCTCTATCCCACTGCACACATACGAGCATGAATGACAGCTACACACAGAGCAGTCAGTGATTTCTTCATGTCTACTCTAACGCCTGCTAGCAGAATGCAGACATCGGCCATTTGATTCTATATGACATGACCTGTAGTGTCTGCACATCCTCTTATTATTTCTATAATCATTGAGTATGACCAATATTGGCACGAATCCACCGTGACATCATCACGGGGTCAAATGGCAGTCTGGTGTGTGATGTTGCCATGGTGACTGGTGCATTTCATGCTTCAGGCATCAGGCTCATTGGGATGAATAACTAAGAGTCAGGAGTGAGACGTGCCATTAGCTGTGATCTCCGTAGAGCTCTTCGGTTCAGGCGTGAGTGTGTGTGTGTGTGTGAACATGTGTGTTCTCCCTCGTGCCCATAGCCCCGCCTCATGCAGAAAACAACCACGTAGGAGGTGAATGAACGTTAATGAAAGGTGCATGGATGAATGAAATGAGATGCTCAGCCATTCTCTTACACTTATGAGTAAGCAGGACATGCAACGTCTTCTATACTCTATTCCCCTAGTTATATGTCCCTCTTCTGCACTGCTGTGCAGTGTGTGTGTGTCTGAGTGGGTGTGTGTGTGTGTGTGAAGGGGATTATGGAGAGAGATGGGCGACAAACCTGATGTCAGCTGGGCGGGCTCTCCTGAGGCACATCCGACAGGCAGGGAGGGGTGGAAAGAGAAGGCAGGGTGACAGTTAGTCAGCAGCTCCATGATCATATGGAGGTTAGATGGGGGACATGGTACAGACATGAGGATTATTATGGAATGGAGGGAGGGAATATTATGGGATGGTGACTGATCTCATACATCCTTTACTTGAATAAGTTTTCTTCAAGCTATATTAATATTACATTTGTCTTATGCGGATTAGGTTAGTATAAGATATGTATTATTTACACAAGCCAACAGGACCTCGCAACGTCCTATATTTTTTATAAAACCTTGCAGATTATTAATAGAAACGCTTGTGATCGTTAACACCTGAATGCTGAGGAAAAATAAGACGAGTGCGATTTGCCGCAGGTGTGTTTTTTTAATGCCACCCGCTCTATGCTAATCACAGAACTTTTCAGCTAAGACCACATAAGCTATCGCAGAGTTTACAGTGTACAAATTTATGCTAGTTCACACTGCACAAACTGAGCCATGATTTTCACTCGCTGACAGGTTTTAAGAAATTGCCTCCAAATGCCTGAAATCGGAGGCAAATCGTTGCTCTTTCACACAGTGACAATCACATAGTGTGAAGGATCAACACTGATCTAAGGGAATTGTAGAAGCGTCCCAGAGGCCTGTGAAATATTTGCCTTGATAATTACCTGAACCTGATGGCGATTCAAAATATTGCTGAGTGAAATAAGTTCTGACTAAAAAAAACTCGGCGATGACCTCCAGCCAACAGGATACAGGGCAGCAAGAAGTTTGGGGAGGAGCTATAAAACACAATATCAAAAAGCATGTCTTCGGTCGCAATCTTTTTTTTTAGGCTGCAAATAAGAGCAAAAAAATTGCACATTTTTTGTGCGAAAATGATCACACAAGTAATTTTGCGGTATTTCCTTAGCACTTTTTGCATGCATATGGTTGTAAAATGTAGTGTGTGGACCAGACAGAGTTGCCAGCGATTCTTCGTATTGTACTGTACTGATCCATTACAGCCCAGATAGTCGTGCAGTGTGAACCCGGCATAAAGTATCCTAATGCATTTAATTTTGCATTTATGATTGAGAATAAAATAAAATTACATTTGGAGTAAAATTTAAGACTGGCAAAGTAAAATAAATATAAAAAATGATTTTAACAAATTGTGGCCTAATATACTATTCTTCATCAATAATCTTAAATTTGCATCGATGCAAGTCGAATAATCGAAGTTTAGTAAAATCTCAATGAACTGGTCCTTTCTTCAGGATTCTCTAACTGTGTAATTGACAAGAAACTGTTGTGAAAACAAGCAAACACCGTGATATTCTGCGAAACTTGCATTTTTTTAAATTACAGCAGATTTGGGTGAAGTCACATCGTGTGGCATAATCACAACATGCATTCAGCTGAAACCCACTTTAATCCATGTGTGTCGAACACGAGTACAGCTATTACAGAATGTAATTACATAGGCAGCTTTACCGCTAGCGGTTAAAAAGAAGAAGCCGGTGCTTTCTGTTTCAACAGTATAAGTAGTTTTCTTACAAAAAAGCACAAAAATTACACAAAAAGCATTGCACATTTAAAAAAGGTGCATTAAACATATAAAAAAAACTAGCTGTCTGTCTGAGCAGTTCCCAGAACAGTGCTACACCTTTGTTAAAAACCTGATAAACATAGCGGCGATATGGTTTCATTTTATGATATTATTGGAATGTAAACTTTTTGTGTAATCATATTCCATACAAAAAATAAAAAAACAACCAAATGTGAATATTATGCTACTACTTTTACATCATTTTAATGTTATTTATATAGTATTTTATTTATTTTTTAATTATACAGTCTTTAATATTCTAATCCAGACACACAAGTCTTATTTTGCCTTTAGATCTAAGAGGTGTGTGAAAATCATGTAGTTTATATATATATATATATATAATATATATATATATATATAGTTATATTTTCGGTATTAATGCGTTCCCACATGTTTATCGCTACTATTTTATGCTGCAATCTATTGTTAACTTATGTAACTGGCCAAGATCCTTTGGTTGTGTTTTTTTGTCTTTTGACTCTTCTATTATGGGTTCTTTTTGGTGTATGTGTGTATATACTAATAAGTTCTTTACTTTACCACCATTGTTTATTCTGTGCTTAATAAATCAAACTATAAATAAAATTTGATTAGATTGTAAAAGAAATCATGGTTCCAACAGCAGCTTCCATCGTCTTTCTGAATAATTTTTTTATTTCTTTACCCATCTGTGTCTCTGTCCTCGAGTAAACTCTGACTAGAACATGTCCTGCTAGCTTTTACACGCTAACCTACGTTGTAGACTTTCGTAAAGCTGTACAGATCTTGTATACGTTAATTCTAATGACCAACTACACAGGCAACATTTCTGTCCATCAGAGAGAAGAGAGGGGTTTCAGTGAGATATAGAGAGAGAAAGAGAGACAAGGACAGAGGGGGGTAAAGAGACTGACTACAGCTCAATCCTCTAATAAAGGCTGATGAAAGTGAGGTTAAACACAATATGCTAATTGAAACGTGTTGGCTGATTAAGGGCGATTGAGAAGCGAGGGGGCGTGCTGTGAGTTCTGGGCGCTGGTGATTAGTGCTACATTAGTGTCTAAAAGCTTTTCCTTATGATTTGCAGAACAGCAGTATAGAGAGTGTGTGTGTGTGTGTGTGTGTGTGTATGACACAGAGAGAGAGAGATAGAAAAAGAGAGAGAATGGGAAGGTGGGTGAAATGATTAATTTTTTGCTTTTTTTCTGTCTATCCATCCACACACACACACACACACACACACACACACACACACACACACATCAGCATTCTGCTCGCACATTCAAAGAATAGGAAAACTAAAGCAGAGCCCAGAGGAGACTAACGCTCGCACAAACATACCAAAGAGCAGAGGCAGTCAGGCCGCACCGCCTAGCAAAACGGAAACGCTCGAGAACATCTCGCCTTATCACAAGGAATGTCAAGTGCATGTCAGAAGAAAAGAACAGGAAGCAGAGTAGCCCGACATCCTCCATGAATTGTTTCAGTTACACTGTGTTGTTTTGTTGCTTTGTTTGCCACTTCACCTAAAATCTCTCTCTCTCTCTCTCTCTTTTTCTCCCTCTTTCTTTCTCTCAGTCTTTGTGTGTGGGGGTCTCTCAGAAGCACGGCTCCTTTTTTCTGCGGGCTTTATTGTTTTCCGCTGTGCAGCTGCAGACCCTCGGGATGCCCCCTGCAGGTGTAAAACCACGTGAGTTCAGGGTTTACAGTATGTTTTTGGCTACAAGTTTGTTTATGTTTTTGTACTCCTGGATGCAGCATTCTCTTTCTCCCCCCTGCCAGCAGGGTGCGCTACAATGCTTAGAGATACACCAAAGGGGGGCCGCGTTAAATGTAGCTAAAATTAAAACCTGATTATGGTTATGGCTGGCATGTCTGTGATGTCTACACACACACACACACACACGCCTAGTGGGGTTAGTTTAGCGGAGAACCTTGAAACTCAGAGGGGATCTGCTTTATTTAAATAAATAGAAACCAACCAAAGTGATTTAACTAAAAACAATGATGCATATTTAACAAACACTAAAACAGTCGGAACACAATCATTTTTTTGTGTGCTATTTATTTTTTATTTTGTCTTTTCTTAACCCTCTAGCTATAATTCTATTCCCTTAGTATCTTGTGCTCTCCTTCTGCAGCTGGCAGGACCTCAGTAAAGCAGGTATCGTAATACAGAGCAGTGCCTTGCTGTCAATTACGGGGAAAAATAAGTGAGACCAAACCGATTCTTCCATAATTTAGTATGAGGTGGTGGACAGGATGGAATATTATCAGTTTTATTACTGTGATTATAATGCATCTCTTGACAAAAAAGTTGAAAAGGTTGACTCAATAAAGAGAGAGAGAGAGAGAGAGAGAGAGAGAGAGAGAGAGAAAGAGTAAAAGAAAAAGGGAAGAAAGAATAATAGGGAAAGCTAAAGATAGGACCTGACATTTTTTAGTCATCAACATCCGCAGCATGTGTGATGGAATTTGAACATCTCTGTTTTTTTTTTTGTTGAAATCCATCAGGATTAAATTATACAGCAGGAAGTGTCTTGGACAAATCTCCCTTTCTTATTTTCTTCTTTATTCATGGTTAGAATTACCATGTACCCCCCTCCTTAATTCATAATCATACTGACCTTATATCAGTACTCAGTTTACACACCAATACACCAATTTATTAGGACATAATGAAAAATTATTTGTAATATTTTTTTTTCTGTAGTACAGGATCAGCCTTGTACTACAGTGGCAATAATTAATACAAATAAACAAATCTATTTGTACTTTTCATCATACTTGTCATAGCTGCCGTGTAAATCCTTGAGCTGACAGTAAAACGATTCTAATTTCCGATTCACAGCTTGCTTTTTATTCCAACTGAAAAAAGACTTTTGTAAAATTAGAAAAAAAAATGCTTGGAAATGCCATGTGACCCGTTCATATGATTTATGAGGACTAAAATGAAAGGATATGTATATGTATATATGTAGTTGCTTTTGTTTTTATTTTCTGTTTTATTAAAAAAATGAATTGTTAGACTGATTTCTGCCCATCAGGCTATTAATAAAAAAAGTGATGGTAGACATTTATGGATGTAACAATCATACTGGTTGACAGTTGGCCCTGAGCTTAGGTGCAAGATATATGTGGGGGTTTCTATGCATGTTCCCCCATGTCCATTGGGTTTCCTCTGGGATCTCTGGTTTCCTCCCGCCTCCTAATGCTTATCTCTGAGTAGACTGGCTTTGTTAAAGTGTAAATAAGTGTTAAATACAGTATGTGGGTGGGCATTGTCTTATCCCAAGTGGATTTCTGCTTTAAACCTGGTGTTTCTAGTATAAAAGATTTACATCAACCTTAAGCTTAATCCGGATACAGATGTTACATCTATGTTGGTTTAAATGTTCTCTTCAGCTGCATCAGTTGAATTACTTCCCTTTTTTCCAACATTTCTGTCCTTGTATTACGAAGGATAATGCTAGCTCTAAATCCGGGCCCAATCAATCTGCTCAACTAACTCCTGTTTAAACAGCATGCAGTCAAGATTCTTGAAAATGTGAATTAAAAATGATCTTATTCAGTTCCTGTTACTCTATATTTTAATTTAGATTTTTAGAAGGAAGTGCTGGCTGAACCGTGAGATAAATTTGAATCCTGAACTTAGGGGGGTCCTGCCATTGGAGCAAAATGACGGCAAAGGAAATGACACAGGCTGCGTGCCTGTACAGCAGTGGGGGATCACAGGTGGAAAAATGAGGAAGAGAAAAGGAGCAGATGTTGCAGGTTTGACTGGTTAAACTGATTGAGATGAGGTGTCATCTCTGCGG
Organism: Bagarius yarrelli; assembly: GCA_005784505.1. Taxonomy (NCBI): domain Eukaryota; kingdom Metazoa; phylum Chordata; class Actinopteri; order Siluriformes; family Sisoridae; genus Bagarius; species Bagarius yarrelli. The sequence continues at coordinate 8,356,871 of VCAZ01000011.1, forward strand.
TAACGATTATTGAGAGACGAAGAAAGAACGAAGGTGGAAGATGTCGAGGGGGAGCAAGGGTGGTAAGGTATGATCACACTTACACTTTCGGAATGGGGTTGTGATGGAGTGACACAGGAAGGTGTATCAGGTGTAGGCAAAAAAAAAAAGCTGCGTGCGAGTGCATGGGTGTTATCGGTGTATGAGATTTCTTAATTATATTTTTGGCTGTGAATGTGTAAATCATGGATGAGAAAGAATAGCAAAGAGGTGCATATACCTATATATATATATATATATATATATATACAGGAAAATAACTGAAAAATTATCCAAATATGATTACTAATATTTATGAACACTGCACCAGAATACAGATTAATGACGGACATCTCAAACGAGCATTTCATTAGGGTAACTTATTTCTAAAAAAAAAACACAGACACAAGTTACATTAAGAACTGTGATGGAAAAAAAAGGCCTAGAAAAATCAAAGCCATATTATAGTCTCAGAAGTCATATATCAAAGCTGACAGATAGTGTAGCCTTTTAATGATTGTTCTGTAATCTCTGGCAAAAAGGAAAATGGTGGAGTGAGAGCATGCCGCAGTTAGAGCTCCTCTGTGATCTCGCTGCAATTTTCTGCCAGCTAACACGATGTCTGATAAAGGTTAATACTCTACTCACTCTCACGTTATGACGTTAAAGACGGTAAAAAAGGAGCACTTAAAATAATCTGCCACAATTCCATAATTAATCTCTTTCAGCTTTTCTGACAATTACGATATTAATTAAGTCAAAAATTTCCTTCATGGTGGTGAGGAGGCAGGTTATACTCTATCTTTTTAAGACCAGGGGGAAGAGGGGTAACATGAAAGTGGAGCAGTTAAAGTGTAGTACATATTGGACGGTTTATAGGAATACACAGGTTATAAAACTAATTAAACTTGAGCTAAAAAAACGGAGAAATTAGGAATCATAATCAGTCCCATGTGGTATTGTTTTACTTTGGAATGTGGTGTGAGGTACTAAGGAGTCACTAAGGTTCAGTGTGTTGTACTATTTGTGCTGAAATGTTTCTTCACCACCCTGCTCATTAATCTACACTACACTCTGCTGCTGCAGCAACTATTACTTAAAAGAATAATAGAACCAACGTAGAGAGCAAATAATAAGGCACACTGCATTGCTAAACCACCAGACTCTGGGACACGGCTTTGAAAATGTCATCCACCTGGTAAAAATAACTACAGTCTGACTCAGCATATTACCACCCTAACGTCTTATCAACATAGTTGGACTATTCGCAAAACAAAATTAGAACAGGCTAAGAGACTATTTGTGACTTTGATGTCGGCATTTTTTGTATAAATCTAATCATGTGTCTAATCCTTTTAAATATTGTCTTTTCAACAGCAAGTTTTGGTAGACAATTCAATATATGTAAATGCTATAATTATAAAAAATAGCACAATTTGCAAATAGCATATTTTAATCCCACATCTTGAGATAAAACAGTTGGCTAAACAGTTGTATCCCATATCCCAGACTATGTCTGTACTTATCCCAGACAATACTTGGAATTAAATAAAAGAGACAAATCAAAAAAATGACCTAATTTTTGGCCTTTGCAGAAGGAGTGAGACTTGTAGTCCCAGTCTTGGTTGTGCGTTAAGAATTACCACAGCAATCAGACCTGCAGCCGCAGCCTCAGCTGCGCACTCAAGTGTTAAACAATGGAACAGCTGTCGAGAACGACATCTGCTATCCAGAAATAGAGCTGTTCATTTCACCTGTCTGTCTCACACCCATGTGCTGAAGGGTAAGAAAGCTAGGTAGGGCTACAGAAAGAGAGAAGGAGAAGAGCCTGGCGAGCAGTCACATGCTTACAACAAAGCATACACTGCAAACAAACACACACATACACACAAAATGTGTTCACTCACCAATCATATGATTAGCCACGTGGATCTGGATCTCACGTTCTGTTTCAAAGGTCATTTGGCATTTGATGCATTGATATGTTTTCTTCTGTAAGAAAATATACAGAATAGTGGAAGTAATTTTATATATCAAGGATTTTCCCTTAGTTGATCAAAGAAAAAAAAAAATCAAATTCCATATCGATATCTAGCAAAATATAATAAACCCTTTTTGGGAACATAGTCATAAATTCACATGAATCTTTGTTAGCATTCTAAAACTTCAATCACCAAACTATTGCTTCTAAAAAATTTAATATTTTTAGACATTTCTTAAATATTTTTGACGACAACATTTGTGAAAGTGCTTCAAAGTTCTAGAATTTCCACTTAGCAAAATTAACACTTACTTTAGGGACTGGGGAGGCCTCTGTTGCTTTTTTAGCTGCACTGGTTTCTGGGCTCATCTCAGGATGGTCTACTTGAACATGGCTTTCCAGATCCTCCAATGTTTCGAACTTCACAGCACATTCAGGGCAGCGTAGTCCAGAAGCACCTTTTTCCCCAGGATCCTGAGGCGTAACAATACCACTAGGTGACTGCCCATTGGTGCCTCGGTTCATGCAGCCAGCACACAGCCCAAAAGGCAGACCATTGACATCCAGCTTGACCAACTCCTGCTTGTTCTTGAACTCTTTCAGACAGAGGGCACACTTGTATAACTTGTGGGCCTGCAGCTGACCATTGGGTGATGATGAGGCTGAACCTCCTCCCCCACCAGTGCCACCTGATGAGGAGAGCTTCTGCATGTGGAATGTACCATGAATCTTCAGCTCCAAAGTAGAAGTGACAGTCTGCATGCAGACCACACAGCGGAAACCTGTCAGGGAGTTTCTTAGGTCAGGGTGCATCTGGCAGTGTTCAATAAACTCCTCCTCACTTTGAAGAGGCATCTTGCAGATCCGACAGGTGCCTGTGTCCAGGCTTTTGCTGTGGGTGACTTTGTGCTCTGTGAGTGTGAGTAGAGAGGGGAAGCGTTCTCCACAGATGGGGCACATGTAATGCTTTGCTGGCCCACGGTGAGTTTGGGCATGTTCTCTTAAGCCATTCTCAGAAAAGAAGGTTCTTGAGCACACATTACATTTGTGATTACCCTTTATGAAGTCTGCTTTCTTTTTACGGGACCCTGCATCATCCTCTCCAGGCCTTATATTGTGGTCTCGCAACCGATGGTTTTGGAGAAGGGACTCCATTGTGTATGCAGCTCCACAGATGTCACAAGCATACATTGGCTCTGAGGCATCCAGTTCTTCCTCTCCTCCACTGGCTTCATGGCTGTTTGTAGTTTCCGGAGCCCCTCCCTTCAAGAGCATGTTTTGCAAGTCAGCCTGTTCTGCAGCTACAGTTGAACCTCCACCTCCACGCTTAGAGCTTTGACTCACGCCATTCGGAGTTCCATTCTGACTTCCCCCATTACCATTGCCATTTCCTCCATCAAACATGCAGTGCTTTTCTCTGAGATGTCGTTCCAGCAGGACAATAGCATGGAAGGCCTTTCCACAGATGCGACAGTTAAATTTTTTACTGTGGGTTGTGATGTGGCACTGGAGCTCAACCTCTGTACCAAAACTCTCCCCACAGAATATACACTTGCGAGCTTTGCTGGTTACACCTGGCCCAGTGGGTTGACTTAAATGACTGTGCTTCACATGCATTTGCAGATCACTTTCCTTGCGGAAGTCCCATGCACATGCCGTGCAGCGGTACATCTTCTTTTCATTGCTGTGTTTGACAGCCAGATGAACTTGGATGGAGACCTTGGAGTCGAATACCTCCTGACACAATGTGCAGTGGTACAGCACAAAAGTGTGCATGTCTAGCAAGTGCTTTTGCAAATCATCAACAGAAGAGAACTGTTTATCACAGCTCTCACACACATACTGTGTGGAGGTTGTGGTGTAATGTATGGTCAAGTGCTGCAGCAGGGACTCCTGAGAGTCAAAGTCCTCTTTGTTGCACTGAGGACAGGACTGTCTCCTCAGTAGTACCTCAAGGTGGGACTTAAGGTGGGCCTGAAAGCTTTCAAAGCTAGTAAAGCGAAGGTCACACTGGTTGCAAGGGTAGTCTCCATTAGCACCTGCAGGAGCCGAATCACCAGCCACTCTGTGGCGTTTTGGTGAGGAGATTTCCACATCAGAGGAAGCAGGACTCAGATCTGCCACTTTGACTTTGCGCTTGTTGTTGGCAAGAGGGATGTTCTTGTGGTTCTCTTTGATGTGTTTAGTGAGCTTAAGTAGGGAACCAAAGATTGGGGAATTGGTGCAGTAGGGGCAAGAATACACTTCCATAAATGACTGTGAAGGTTGTAGTACAGGAGACTCCATCTTAGTCACACCACTTGTATTGTTGCAGTGGGTCTGCTGGATGTGTTCCGTGAGAGATGATTCTGTAAGGAACCCCATAGAGCACTGATTACAGAAGAAAGCATGGTTGCCTTCTAAAGTTGTGGATCCAGCAACCACAGCACTGGGCAAGCAGTGAGAAACACGTATGTGCTCTTGCAAGCTATTGATATCAGCAAACATGTCTGGGCAGTAGTTGCAGTGAAAAGCAGTAACATTACTAAACTGCAGAAGGGGAAAGTTAGATGCAGAGCCCCCATTGGATCTATGTGCTTTCCGTACATGCTCATTCAAATTATATAGAGTTGGCAAGATGTCCAGACACAGTTGACAGGTGTGGCTTTGCTGAGGTTTATCTGCATGAATAGTCTTCAGGTGAATCTCCAGAACAGCCAGGCTGTTAAAATCTCTCTTGGAGCAATAAGGACAACTATAAGTCACCTTGCCTGACCAGCCTCCCTCATCATGGTCAGAGGTTGGAACCAATTTGCGTCTACCCTGTGCAGGCTTGAGGGTTGAATCTGGAGTGGATCCTCTTTCAAGCGACGCACTGGAGTCAGGAGTGGCACTGCTCATAGATGCTACACTTCCCAGCACCGGATCAGGACTGGCACTGTGGTTGCTGGAGTCTGGCTGCCGATGGCTGTCTAGGTGGCAGTAGACCTCTTCTACAGATGTAAACTTTTCTGCACACATGGGGCACTTATGTTTTTTGTTGGCATGTGTTCGATCAATGTGGGTAAGCAAGGTGCCTTCATCACTAAAAATCTCTGGACAGTGAATGCACTGTAGTTCGGCGCGATCTGAAAGCTGAGGGTGTCGTGTTAGCACATGCTTTTCTAACTCATCTGTTTGGCTAAAAGTCTCCTCACAGTAGTCACACATGTACAGGTCCTGTTCTTGGTCAGCTGCATCACCCGTGGACCCATCACGTTTGCCCTGGTCTTTTTTTGCCATGTGTTCCTTGTTTTTCCTGTGAGCCTGCATGTGGCTCTGAAGCGAAGATGTGGAAGAGAAGCCACGCTTGCAAATGCTGCACTTAAAGGGCTTGCTGGAGCTATGTGTCTTCAGGTGGATCTTGAGGTGATCACTACGTGAAAAGGCAGCCTCACACTCCTGGCAGCTATACTTCTTGTCACCAGTGTGCAGCTTAACATGACGATCACGGCTGCGCTTGTGTTTGAACAGCCGACTGCAGAAGGTGCACTTAAAGGGCAGCTTGTCGCTGTGAATCTGTTCGTGGCGCTTTAGGTAGCTGAGACGACTGAAGGACTTATCACAGAACTGGCAGGGATAAGGAAGGCCAGAGCCTCCTTCTTCCTCCCCCATGCCCAGATCGCAGCAGCCATCCCCTAGCATCTGTGATGGTGATGCCACGTCTTTGCTGGAGGGAGAGGACGCCACCCAGGAGAGCCCTGGGTCATCGTCACCATCTGCAATGCAAAACACAGACAGAATAAAAATGATGTAGGGAAAAACACTATTTACAGAGGCAAATAAGTAAATAAATCAAAATCCCAGAGGTAGAAAGAGTACAGGAATAGATTTTTTTGTATCTTATAATTCATTTTAAAATAGTGCGTTCCTCTGATTCATATTTGCTTTAGGTAAATACTAATGAAAACTTTTACAGAAAATGGAATAAGGTAATTTTAAAGGGTGGAAAAAAAAGATTGTATACATTTAAATTGGTGGCTTTTGTGGTTCTGCAAAGGCGAAGACAAAAACAGAATTTGGGTAATTTTCCTTACAAAATGTGTATTCTTAATGTGCCTCTAAAACAACCCCAGATGTTTGCAGAGATGAGACGGGGTAGCATTCAGCTATAACTGCATTCAGCAGTAAACACAACCATGGACACTGGGAAAAAAATCAAGAATGGAAATGAGCTTTGGGGGTTGGGCTTGATATATTTAATGTTTTATATTGTCACAATTTTTTTTCAATTAACAAAAATGGAAAACGTGTCTGTGAATAAATCCTGTAGCATTTTTGTAAGAAGAAAAAAAAACAACAGGGATGATCATACTGCATTCAGTTGCATCCCTCTTTCTTGCTAAAATGTAAAATAAAGCAAGTTAACAGAACCTACAGTGGATATTTTTTTGAAAGAAGCGTTAATTATTTCACACTTACTAGTTTTTATTTAATATTGCACTTAAAAGCTTTAATTAAATCTTTTATCCAGAGCGACGTACATTTATCTTATTTTATGCAACTGATATCTTGAGGGTTAATAGCCTTGCATAGGGGCCCAGCAGTGGCAGCTTAGTGGTCCTAGGGCAATGTTTTTAAACTACATCATTTTGTTTGCTATTTCTAAATTAAAACGATTTGTGACTGAGCGGAATGTTATATATATATATATATATATATATATATATATATATATATATATATAAATATAAGCATCTGTAATTAAATATTTGCATGTCTCATTGGAGCTAAAACTTAAAAAAAAATCCACCACCCTCCTGCCTCTGAAATACCCTAAAGACCCTTAAAACAATGTTGCATGTTTTGCCCAAGCTTTGAAATGAAAATAAGCAAAAACTGTACAAAGAAAAATGCTTCATGTCAGCTTGTATTGTACAAACCACTAGTAATTGTAACTCCATATGGTAGGAGATTTTACTTCACTTCCTTTTTTTACTCTCCCCATGCTTACAAAGGTAAAAGCAGCAGAATTTAATAAAAATAAATGTATGTGATGAATCGATTCACCGTAAAATGTAGGCGCTCTGCAGAATGAATATCTCTTTGGGGATTTTTGAGTGGAAATCTGTACACTCTTGAATTATACATTTTACAATTAGAGATATAAGTATTAGGATACAGACACATTCAAGATTACAAAAAAATCAATATATCAAATCGTTCGGTTAGACACTGGAACAAAAGAGAGAAAAAAAGTCTAACTGCAAATCTAGTTTATAAAATGTGGAGAAACTCCAGTGGCAACGTACTAAAATCTGAAAAAAAAAAGCTGCAGATTTTTTTGACTAGTGCTCTAACTCTTCTATTATAGTTTTTTGTCATACTGTCAGATTACGCTGTAAGACACCCTTGTGCATTCTTCATTCTTCAGTCCCCTGCACCACAAGCTTTGGTGTCCATGTCAATACAAGAGCTATCCCAAAACAACCTAAAACCACAGTAACATAAGAGAGAGAGTGCCTTGCCACCCCAATGAAAGAGCCCAGAATAAAAGCCCATAAGGGACTTAACTATGGTGAATTCTTTAGCCACACAATAAGCCCGTGGCCCCTGACAGAACAGCCTCTGATCTGGACACTGTGAAAGTGAGGGAAAGAGAGTAGACGGGGAAAGTAAGGGGGGATTCATACTGACTGACAGGTAAGCCTTCCTGCTGTGGCACAGATACATGTTACCATGGGGCAAAAGATACAAAAGACCACTTGCTCGAGCACCAGCCTGAAAAAAGGAAGCAAAAGAAGAAAACAAGATGAGGAAGGAATAATAGAGACTGAGGAGGACGGGGGAACAAACTCCTGGCACATGTGGTCATTCTGGTGAATTATAAATCTATTAATGCTAATGCAATCCCTCTGACTGTGGGAGAATGTGAGAAATCACTTTTGAGAAAGAGGGAGATTATAGTCGTTAAATAGCCTTAATCCTCAGAAGTGTGGCTGTCGGAAAATGGAAGATCACATGGCTTTTAGAGGGCTTTTGTATCTGTCCGCCAGGGGACTTGGCAGGAGCACTAAACGGTAAGAAATTTCAACAAAAAGTTGAATTCAAAACGAAACAGAAAGAGCAGGGAAAAAGAGCCAGCCAGGAAAAAGAACCTTAATATTCTGCTATGTTTCTCATTCCTTTTCCATTTTGCTGATTGATGATCTCTTTCTCTGTCTGTTTCTTTCTTTTTTCCTTTTCTCTGTCTCCCTCTGTCTTTCTTTCTCTCTGTCTGCAAATTGTCTTTCATGTTGTGACTCATTACTGAATTATCTAGCCGGCTTGCTGGCATTTCCAGTGGTGCCTGTGTTTGCCTTGCTGGCCTGTCCCAGGTGGAAAGAAGGGGCATAGGACAAAAGGGTGGAGCGAATGAAAAAGATTGGAGGGGCACAGCTAGCAGTGTGGACTCTGATGTCCAGAGGAAAGCTTGCCACCCTGCCTTGAGCCGGAGCCAGTAATTGGGGAACATGATAACAGAAGAAGCCACCAGCAGCACCTGATTGGTAGCGGTCTCAATAATAGCGGTTTGAGATCACCGCCCTCTCCTTGTGTACACCCCCATGTCGCCATCAGCTCAGGCCAGAGAGGACCACACGGGACTAGCTAATGGGCTGGCTGATGTGCTGGCATGCAGAGCTGGAAACATGGTGAAAAGCTATAATGAAGATGTGCCCAGTCTGATGTCTGTTCTCTCCTCTATATGAGAAGCAAGGAAGGTGAAAGAGGGAAAAGTGAAAGAAAGTAAGGGCGGATCAAGCCATTTAAAGTAATGCATGGATCCCCTTCGTTTTGCCCAATATGCGAACCAGCCTGAAGAAACTATACTGAAGCATACGCGAGTAGCTGGTGTGTTCATTACCCACCTTCAGTATTATAGCGAAAACCACACCTGGTCTGTAAAATCATGTTTGCTTTTATTTAAAGTAAATAGATATTGATTAGTATAGAAGACTCACAAAACTCACTTTTTGCAGTTCTACATTCTACATGAGGTATGCTGGCTTTTTTACAAAAAACTTTGCTGCTGTGAACTATTTTCCTTCCAATGTTGTTTATTTCTGTGATATACTAACTATCTAATTAAAGTCAATACTCTGTTGGTCTACTTTTGTGGTCACTGTAGTATATCATACAGCATAATAAACTGTATTTTTGTGTCTCTCGTTTAGCATTCTACAATGTTCTTATGCTATCCTGGCCATGAACATCTGAATTATTCTTAAATAAGAAAAAAAAGATCACCCATGTTGCTACAAAAAATACACCAAATTACATCAAATCTATAGATACATTTAAAACCAAATATTTTGAATTACCAATCAATTAATTTTACTAACCTGGCAATGAAATTAACATTAAGATTCATTAATACTAATTAAGAGCTGACTTTTATATCATTCAGTCATACGTGCCAAAGTTTCTTAAACACTATAACTTTTTACTCAATGCCAAACATACAAAAACTAAAATATCTGCATCTCTTTCCTTGATTTACTTTCACCTAGACACATTCCTTAGTGCCCCTCCTCACCCCACTTTGAGCCTGGCCCCCTGCCCAGACCTCCACCTTTCCCAGCAGGCCTCAGCTCGGCTCTCAGCCCCTTCCCCCTGGCTCTCTGCCCACTGCCCCAGGCTGGAGAACTGCACTGTAGGGGGCAGAAAAACAACTTCCACCCCAAGCTCCCACATGGTTGCCCAGCACGCCAGTCAGACAAGCCTGGAGCAACAGCCAGGGGAAAGCAACTTTTAAGAGGCTCTTTTCTCTTTCTCCCCTACTCTGTCTTTTTTCCTGCAGCCCTATAGGTGCTTTATGTATTAACCTTTGCCAACCTATTGGTTTTGTTACCACACTATCATATTATGACACTCTTTCAACTTTCTTCTTAGGCAGGTACCATTCATTCACGCTTCCATACTTTTTTCTTTTTTTTCTCCAGGCAACAGGACAATCATAAACAAACATGAGACTGGTCAAAACTAGTCTAACGTCAGGCAGACACTGTGATATATAAAGAGAAAGACATCCAGAGAGAGAAACAGGAGCGTTCATCACACAGGAGTTGGCCGGATGGTCAGCAGTCCTTTGAGAGCGGTTTCTCAGACCAAACACCTGTTCTAGGATCCTAAAATACAAAAACACTGGAAAATCTTTGTCTTAAACACACTTGAAAATCCACCCACTCCAGTTTTGCCACTCCATGCTGTTCTACATATTCTTTTAGTCCCCCCTGTGACACCCTGCTGACACAATCGTGCTGCTTTGTGCCCCTTTCTACTCAAGGGGGACTCTGCAATGGGCGAACACACACACATAGAAGGTTTCCACCAGCTCTGCAAATTACTGCAAATCTTTCATGTTGATGCTATTTTCTCTTCTGCACCCTCAATGCTTCCCATACTTACGCACTAATGCTGAATGCTTTTATCCTCTTTTTTGTACCCTAAAAAGATAAATATCTTACCTAGTGTTTGTACAAAGTAGTGCACATCATTTGATTTTTTTTTATGTAATATTACTAAGGATTCAAAGATTATCATGATGTGTTTTTGTCTTTGCGCTGCCATTAATAAAAAGTTTACTTATCATTATATTCACAAAATGTTCACATACCGTCCCATGTGTGTTTAAACGCTTCCACCAAAGCTAACAAGGCTTGTTGCTTGCCTCGGGAGAAAAAGGGCAAATTGGAACAATTGGTTTTATATACAATCGTTTCGAATTTTTATGTTGCTGAGCTTTGGTGAGCCGTTCTGTTGGATGGTGCAATGCTAATACACATTCCACTGTTCAGCAACGATGATCCCTACTTGATTATGCTAACCCAGGAGGTCCAGTGGACTCAGTTAGGCACTTCTCCCCAAGTGAAAACTCACAAGTACTTACATGTATTTCCTGTCAGCGGGCAGGAAATCAGTCAGGATTAAGAACTGTGGAGGATATTTAGCTACAGACACACTCTTAGACACGCACCGGACAGGTGGTCTGTCAGGGGCCTGAGTCCTGGAGGACACAAACACACATGCTGCTCACAGCCCATATGGAGCAGTTGGCACCTAAAAGTGTCCAGGCAGCCGGCTTTATTCGCAGGGCAGAAGGTGAAGGGCAGGGGGCTGCAGGCCTAAAGCTGGGGACATGGGGCCAACATCCAATCAGCCCCACAGTCCCCCAGCTACCATTTAAGGATCCTTTCAGCTGGGTGCAGTCAAATTGAGGACACGGTATAGTTGATGCTGGCCACAGTAGTAACCTTCTAATGTGTACTAGTTTCCATAGGCAGAATTTGGTGCCACCATGTTGGTGTGTACTGCCTTTAAGTGTTGTTGGAATGATTCTAAATTTAAAGATGTAAAGACAATCTGCAAATAAAGTGTCTGACTGTTTATAAACGTATTTAGTAACAGGAAATTCCTTATTTATACTCTTTATAACACCTTCTAGTACCGAAATCACATACTACCAAAATACACACTACTTTTGAGTTATTGAGTACTTATTGACCGTTAAATAAATTATGTTTTATATAGTATGCTTAAGTGTAGTATTGATAAAAGTGCATAAATTGCATATTGTTAACCTGGTTGATGTTATACAAGTGCAGTAAACAATATTTTTTAATATTCACACAGAAAACAATATTTTTTCCTGAAGTTCTTTGGGAAAATCAGACAAGTCGTCTTTCCTGTAGGCTGATAGGATAGTAACATGCCCATTGTATGCATAGTTCCAGGAAGTAGCAGGTCATCCAGGAACTTTTTTTAATATTTTTTTCACATGCTTAGTATTTGGACATACTAATAGTTTTACATACTATAAAGAATGTAAGTATTTGATTTCAGACGCAGTGTCTGACTTATATGTTTGCTGTTGGTTGACTTATCCACGTTTTTTTAAAAAGATATCAAAAAGCAACATATTCAATTGCAGAGAATCTGTAATTACAAACTACCAAGAAAAGTGTTAAAAACACTTAAGTACCATAAATTAAAAAAGGATTAATCTGTATCATTGGTAGAAAGTTGGGTTCTTTACACAGTTTCTTGTGTCAATATCACTATTGGTTATGTCCTCCTTAAAATGTATGTGTCCTCCTGAGGATCAAATTTTTTTTATAAAAATACTAAACCTGCATTGGAAATATACCTAAAGCAGGTAAGCAGTAACCTTCTGAAGGACAGACAGAAGAGAAGGTGAGGTAGCGTGACGACAGGGGCACTGGCAATGGTTAAGAGGCGTTTGACTCCAATGCAGCACGGTGTGTGTTACCGGCGGGGGCCTGCACCGTTAAACAGCTGCACATTAATTACATGTGAAGTGTACCAAAACAAGTCTCTCCGCTGCTCCAGCGTCAGCAGGCCAATACATCTGGCATCTGCTCCTGCGTTCTACCACACATCTTTCTCAGCATCTTCCTCACCCGCTCCATCGTGCTGTTTTCCATTTTTTCTGTGCTCGCTCTCTCTCTCTTATTTTTTCTTCCCTTCTGACACAACCTGTCCTCTGCCTTTTGTTTGCCTTTATCTTATATTCCTTTGATGACTCTCTCATGGAGAGTCTAAGTCTCTCCAGCTCTCATGTGAGTGTCAATGTGAGGTTTGTCTGGTAGTCAATGGGAAACAGCTGTGTACCAGCCTTGCAGGAAATCAGGCGGCAACAGCCTCACTTACCCTAACCTTCATTCTCACCTCCGTTAGCCTGAGTGCATGCCCCTGAAATGAGCCAACATGCAGCATTAAACGTCTTCGTAGAGTCTCTGAGAAGTTTATATATGAATAACAGTCTCCTGTGTGTGTGTGTGTGTGTGTGTGTGTGTGCGCGCTTTTTTAGGCTGAGATCTCACAGCCTTTCATGCCACTTTGCCCACTTTGATCAAAAAAAAAAAAGCTGTAAAGCCTTAGGTTAAGGTTCACCTGCTCCACTTATTAACACTCACTGCTTGTCTGCCCCTGCCACTGAACACATGCATAAACATACTAAGATGCTGAGCTACAGCTTATAACCACTGCATTAGCACTAGAACTACAAGCGTCTAAAGAAAGCAGAGGATGTGGGTTGTGTTACATGAAAATGCTTCTATATGCAAACGTTCAGAGCTCCTTTTTTACACAGAGTGTGAGGTTTGTAGTTCAGCATTTGTCAACCGAAACCGGAAGGTCTGTGCACGGTTCCGTTTACTAAGACTTAAAAATGACTTACAATAAATGTTACAAAACAATCCAAATAGGCTGGGTGGCTGTAAGGTGTGTGAGTGTATGTGATTGTGCCCTTAAATAAGTTGGATAGATAAATGGATAGACAAATAGTTTCCGACATTTAGACATACAAGGCTAAAAACTAACATTTTATAGCATAAAAAAACAAATTTGAGATTTTATTTGTATCAGATCAAACTTTCTTTTTTTCTCTCTATACTTGGGCACATAAAGGCACATTTATCTTTTGATTTAAGAAAAGAGTTTTTTTTAACTTTTGCTTGTAAAAAATCCCGTTTAAAAATGCAAAATCAAACCCAAATGTTACAGCAGAACTGGACTTTTTTTTACAAAGAGCAGTAAAAAATAAATAAGTTAAAACAGAGACACAGTCTGAGGAAGAAAGAGAGAGTGTGTATGTGTGTATGTGGTCTGTAGCCTGGCCTGCTTGGTAGACGGCCACACTTGTCCCTGACCATCTCTCATTTTTTAAAGACAATTAGCCAAAGCATATTGTTAAAAATAGTCTGAATGCCTGCAGGTTGCCACACTACGGGGAGAAGCTAATAGAGAATATGTCATACCAACACGTGTGTGTGTGTGTTTGTAAAAAAAATTCTGCTGATTATTGACAAGTTGTTTTAATCAGTTATTTGTCTATTCAGGTTGCCATATGATATAATAAGACTCATCTCAAACATTACATGAGTCAAACCTCAATCTATGTCAAAATTTTAATCAAACATGTGCTTTCAGTGTGTGTAGTGTTGTGCCGGCCATGCAAAAAGTAACCCACACACTCGTGCGTGGAGATTTGATTTAAAAAAAACATCTATAGTCTACACAGTTCAAAAACTTTTGTCTTAGGCGCTTGAGACCACATCTGAGATGCCCCCTACAGTAAGATCAGCAGAACTGCTGTCTTTGTTTTTGCTTTCCGTCTCTGTCAGTGTAAACGAGTCATAAGCCACACAGGCAGGTGGAGAAACAAATCGAGCTGTGGCTGGAGATAGGAGTTAAAAATGAGGAGTTTGCAACCATTTCCCAAAGGACGCATAGGGCCCCTGAAGAGGACCTACACAAGGCAGTCAGAGGCGTAAAGCTTCTGCCCAGACTGGCAACCTGGGAGCTCATGCTATCCCAAGGGAGTCAAGAGCTGTGAGAGACACCTGGGCCTGCCATTAGTGACACACACACACACATAGACATAGAAAAGCCCTTATAGCAAGCTTCACCTACAAATATATTGAGCGAGACACTAACATTCATATAAACACACCACATCTAAGTTTAGACACAGACACGCATACGGTTCATTAAGTATAACAGTGGAAGCGTGCACTATAAAAATACACATATATTATTGGGTGAACGAGACACCTGGATGGCTTGTATTGAGAAAAGAAAGGATAATTACTGTGGTATTAAACAGTGCGCTCCCCAGGGGGAACACCACAGCGTCCAGCCCAGGTTCAAGGACAGGGAAAGTGCTTCATCTCAATTCTGCTATTATAGAAGCAGTTAGTCTCTCTCTCTCTCTCTCTCTCTCTCTCTCCTTCTCTTTCTCTCTCACTTATACATGTATAGCGAGAACTAATCACTGTTATTAATAAAGCACCGTGTGTTATTACACTTACACATTTACTCACAGAGCTTATGATTCTTCCACCCAAAAAAAAAAAATTATGATATCCCAATTCTTACCTTAGATTAATCTATTATATTGTCCTAAAGTGTTGTAGTTATTTTTCCCTAAAGCCCTTCAGTATGATGAACTACAGAGTAACTTTTGCAACCAGGACAATAATGTCACCATGTAAGCTGGCATTTTGCAAAAGATCTTCTAAAACTATATCCTATTTATAGCTTAGTGTGCTCTTACGCCTAATAACCTGAACATGCCACAGAAAAAAAGGGTAAGGGTTAGGCATCACAGACCTAGATTTTTTTTTAAAATTAATGCTTTTTTTGTGACAAAATGCCATCGGGTTTCTGCTAACAAAAGCTAATCACATCCATGCCCTGATAGCACGGTCAGACGTGCGCTTTCAGCAGCGCTGAGCGCTATGTGGTGTGGCAATTAGCCCAAAAGAATAGCTGTATCAAACCACTGTGACTAGCAAATCAACAGAGCATTATGCTAACAATGCCATTACCTCGCAAACAAAAAGCGGCCCCAATCCCCCCACACATGCGGGAGGTTACGGATCAATGCCCCGCAGGATGTATGCTAAACAACACTTAGTGCCACCGACAACAGGTGGGGGCCGCTTACTCACTATGGTCTGAATTCATAATTGTGTTATTATATGTCGCAAACACCTAGGCTCACCCCGAGATGCGATGCTACACAAGCACAGCTTCTTTGCCTTGTCCTTTCTTTTGCTGTTCAAACAGGGACTTTTTAAGACTTTGGAAACAATCCTGAACAACAGCGCAACCTGAGGAGTGGCCGGCCATTAGCTTTGTGCGTCTGTTCTTTTCTTATGTACAATGAGGGTAAGCTGATAAAGAAGCATGCAGTTTTTTCAAGGTCAAGGCTACAGCGGAAAAAAGCAAAAACACAAAAAAAATATATCAGTAAAAAGTTTTACATGGCCATCAACAACAGGAGCTAACTTTGACAAAATAATTGACACTAAGTGAATATGGAGGGGGTGGAAAAAAGTACAGTCTCTTTGTGTAGTACAGAAAGCAGTGACTGTGTTCAAAGCAGAGGTGGGGGGTCATCCAGGAAAGAAAGGGGCGGCTGAAAAAAGAACCAGAACGAGACAAAGGTAGAACGAGCAGAGGGAAAAATGTGCTCAACATGAAACAGATCAAAGGCTGGGGCTGCGAGAAAGAGAGAGGCCAGGGGGTCCCGTAATTATGGCCCACATCCGCCAAAGCATGGGGTGAAAAAGGGCGAGAACGGGGCCTCTGTGGAAAACTTCCCCAATCCACTGGCTCCTGGGGTTGCCTTTGCACTAGTCTTACACACACACACACACACCAAACCCCCACTGGGGTGTACAAACATTGCCAGATCCCGTTCTGGCCCTCCCCCTCCGCCAGCAAGGCCCTAACCCATGCAGGGAGTGCTCCCGCTGGCCCAAAGGGGGATGGTTGTCCACTGTGACTGCCCGACAGAAATTAAAAAAACTTTTGTTGGGAACTTCTGGCATCGCCCCAGGGGCTGTTCTGTTCTCTGGGAAGGAGATACTTAGCTGACCTTCACACACAGAACTGAAAAATTCCTCAAACCAAAAGTACGAGAGTGCACAAGGACCTGCACATTGATGAATGTTATCCATAAATACAAAATGCCAGCACACACGCAATCACGCACAGCGCCTCATAATCGGGCTCTCCTGCGGAGTGTGGTGGAGGGCAAGCATGGCGGGAGCAGCAGATCAATGATGGCTGCTGGCTGCTCGGCCTCGGCGGCAGAAAAAAGGATTGCTGAGGGCCCGGTCTAAAAGTACAGCCCCATCCCGACTTCAAACGCCACCCCACCTCTACTTTTTAATAACACAGGAGAACTAAAACATGGAAATGACTTCAAATATGAACGTGCAGTGGCTTTCAAGCCTCTCCTTTACTCCCTCCCCTGGTTGAGCCTCTGAGCAGCGAGAGCACTGTGGCCCCTCTCTCTAATGGCAGACCAGCCGCCAAGCTCTCCCATTAGACACAAACAATCGCAAAACAAGCAAAACACTTCTAGCACACACACACACACACACACACACACACACACACACACTATTCCTTATGTACGTATGGTAGAGAACTTGTTTACAAGTAACACATAAATAGAAAGCAGAGGAAACTATACTGTGTTATGAATATGTATCTTTATCTTTTACCCCCCCCAACATGCGCACACACACACACACACACACACACACACACACACACACAGACACAAATACCTGTGTTTCCCACACACACACACAGACACAAATACCTGTGTTTCTAGTCTATCTGTCTAAATTGTATCTGAGCTTATTTCTATTTGGCTGCCACACACCCCCTCACACCCACACACACACACACACAGAGTGTAGACAGTCACAGAGGAAGGGCGTGCTTTTGTAGCAGCACACGCACACTCACATGCCCCAAAATTAAATTAATATGAAAAAAATTAAATTAAATCAAACCCCCAAGTGTTTTATTACTTACTAGTGTTTCAAGCTATTAAATATGCTGTATTACTAAAAATGAATAATTAAGGACATACAATAGAGTGTTATTACATAGGGGAAAAACAACTCTTACTTTAACACTTACAATCCTTATTTAACTTACAGTTAGTGTTTTTCGTTTACATTAGGAAAGTGTGGTACGGTTTTCTGCGGCGTTGTCTGGTGTTACACCTACGTGGAAAGTAGATAACTTTTTAATTATTCCCAATATCATTATCTGTAGTCACACAAAAGCCTTAAGCATGCCATTTGGGCAAAAGGCTAAGATTGTGTCTGAGCGGTGTACAGAAGATTTACTCTTTTATACCGCTAAAAGGTGAAAGTATAGTAAAATTCTTGAATATAATTTACATTGCCCGAAGTTTAGCATTAAGGCAAATAACAGGTTGTATTATTGCACTTGTTCTTATATCTCGAATATTGTATTATAGTCACTACAATGTGTTGATTTTCCTGTCATATAATATGATATGGATATTTAGAACAACTTACATTTGTTTTGTTTTTTTGCCCACTGAGCAGTTAAAGGTTTTTAACTTGCTTGCTTAGGGTCTTGCTCAGGGGCCCAACAGTAGTTGAATGGCAAAATGGCAATGCTGGGAATTGAACATGCCTCCAAGTAGTAGGCAAACACCTTAACGGCTGAGATGCCAGTTCTTACTTCCTGCCCGACCGCCAGTGTCAGCTGCTTTTTTGTGTTTCATGGTGTTAACATGCTGATAACTTGTTTTGTGGACATTCCGCAAGGACTGAAATGACTGTAAATGAATATAATGCATAATGCAAGACACCAAATAAATATTCAGTTGCTGTGGTATAACAGGAATAAAGCACTTCAAGGCAGAGCCAACGCCACACCATAACTAGTTTTCAATAAGAGGGTAAACAAATGCACACTCACACAACTGGTACACAGACCGCCAGCTCATTTCCCAGAAAGTGAGCAAGAAAATCACAAACTAATCAATATCACCATAATTACGTCACAACAAAAACGATTGACAATTATGTGCTGCGATAACGTTCAAATAGCCACCTGACACATTTAATCTTATGTAAATAAAATGAATGGATAACTTATTTAAAAAACAAAAAGCACACACATCAATATGCTAATAATGTAATAACCCGAGACGCAACATAAATGCATAAATTTCGACCCTGCCCCCCAAATGGTCAATACTGGTTTCCTGTTTCCACCTCCATCTTTACAATGTAGTTGAACTTTTCAAACTGTCTGCACAGGTAAAATAAATGTGTTGCTTTTTCAGTATAGCATCACGTAGCGCACCAACAGAGAGTGATATACGGTGTTAAGTGAGCTGAACTCAGGATGGATGACGAACCATTTGCCTAAGGTGATGTTTGCCCCTCTAATTCTTCTCTCAATCAATCAAACATAACACACACACACACACCCTTTCCTGCCTTTCGTTATGCTCTCCTTAACTTTCTTACACAGTGCCTGTGTGTGTGTGTGTGTGTGTGTGTGTGCATGTGTGTACACTAGTGCATTATTAGTCCTCTCCCAGAGTCTGCGATCTGCACCGACCCCTTATCAGGCACACACCAGTCAGCCCTGAGCCCCTGCAGCTGTCAGAGTCCTGTCCACACACTCACACACACACACATACACACAAATGCACACTCTCCCTTGGTCCCTCTCCTCCATATCCCCTTCCCATTTTATCTACCCGCTCACAGGCCGCACACTTTGGCAGTGGAATGGGGGTGAGTGTCTCTCTCTCTCTTTCTCTCTCCCTCCAGTCACTCCTCCATCAGCAGCAGTTCCAGGTAGCCCTGGGAATGGAGCAGAGAAAGCAGCCTGCATTGCTGTGCTATGTCTCAGGGGAGTTCATTACTCGAGTAGGGCGCTCCCACCAGCCAGTCAGAGAGCAGGCCCACCATGGCCCCGCTGCGCTCCAACAAAGACACTCTCATTAAATGGCACAAAAAGAAGGAAAGAGAGGAAGGGGCACACAATGATAAAGTAAAAAAAAGCTAAAAATACAGAAGGAGACTTGGTGAGGGTGTTCTAACAGGCAAGTTTACAGAAAAGGTCGCCACCCATGGCCCACCACCCAGAACAAAGTATACTGACTTATTCAGGGGGTCTTCCGGTCTGCACCCAAATGAAAAGCAGACTTCAATATTTTTTTACAGGACGGAGGCTCATCAGAGCCCTAAAGAACAGCATAAGGATGCTGCAGATCTTTACCCCTAATACACAGACGTTCCACTTTAAACATTCAACCCCCATCACTCACTAGTTCTCTCTGGACTCATCCTCGAGGGACGTGCCTGTGTCGCAGTCTCAGGTGAATCAATGCACAGTCACCTACACCCATTTCGCACCTTAGTTATAGTCTCACTTAATTCATATTTTTTCTTTCTTCATCCATCCATCTGTCCGTCCGTTTATCCATCCATCCATCCATCCATCCATCCATCCATCCATCTATCCATCCCTCTCTCTAACTTTCCTCTCGTTCTCTCATGACCTGTCCAGGATGCAGACGATTCTGATCAGGCAGTTATGTTGGACAGCCACAGTTTTTTGAGGGACAAAGGACAGGCAGAGGAAGTGGAAGAGGGGAACAAAGACTGCTTCTGACACCCAGGGGAGCAACCAGCCACATCACTGACGCTGACGTCAGACTGTGTGTGTGTGTGTGTGTGTGTGTGAGAGGCGTGTAATGGGTGTATGAGAGCCTGCCTGAGGCTGGTCCAGGTCCCTGAGGGGTGCCCTCCACATGGGAAGATGCTAAACAGAATAGAGGCACTCTCTTATATGTAGTCTCTTGCTCCCTCTCTCTCTTTCCCCTTTCTTTCTTTCCTTCTCTCTCTTCTCTCTCTCACGCACACACACACACACACACACGCAGACATTCTCTTTCTTACTGCCTACTGTAAATGAAATACAACATAGACACAATTAAAATGCACACATACAAACACAAAGAAAATTCCACTTGAAATAGCACAAAAATACTTAAGCTCTCTAAAACAGACTGTTTGAGACTGTGTGTGTGTGTGTGTGTGTGTCTGTTTGGATGCGAAGCTGGAGTGTGCATAAGTGTGATTGTGACGATGTGTGTAGGTCTTTTTGTGTGCCTAATGGACTCGAGTGCATGTTTGTGTGTGTGTGTGAGGGAGAGAGAGAGAGAGTAAGAAAGAGTGTGTGTACGTAAAAGAAGGCAAGAGCTCTTTGAAAAGAGTGTGGAGGCAGACAGCCTTGCACGCTTTTTCTCGGCGTGTGCGTCCCAGGGGCAGTGCTTTTCCCTGACATTTCACTTGACAAAGGCAAGCCACACCTGAGCGCAGGGTTAAAACTATTATAACAGCTCTCCCCCTGGCACTCTGCCCTTTGCCTCCGCTGCAAAGTGTGTGTGTGTGTAAAATGGAGACGTTCACCGTGTTATATAGCTGATACATTTTAAAGAAAACACATTTTGCTTTACCAGATTGCCTTTTTAAAAAAATCTAACTCCAATTTTTGCTATTTTCTTAGTTTTTTAAAGAATTTGGACAGAACATTTTTGTACATTTTGCCAAACTCAAAACACCTGGACAACATCTGCATGTCAGAAAATGCCTGTATTGCTAGTGTTAAAACACACATCTGAATGACCAATATTACATATCCACCAGTATAATTATAGTAATATAAACTACAGGATGCCTTGAGAAATATAATGATGAGGAAACGCAAACTTTGGGGCAAAGTTGAGGTCTGTAAACTGTTAGCATTAGCATAAGCGGTGTTACCCTGCTTGCAAAAAATGTATTTACTTTTTAACGCCATGTCAGCATCAAGGCAATTTTTATACCATACATGGTTTTGGACTGTATGAGGAAACTGGAGTACCTGAAGTAAACCTATGAAAGCACGGGGAGAACATGCAAACTTCACACCGAAAGACCCCTGCTTGGAATACAAACCTGGGACCTTCTTGCTGTGAGGCAAAAGTGCTAAACAATAAGCCTGCTTGCTTAATTTTTAAATAATTATTATTGATAAAATCTTTGTGCAATGTAAAAGATTCATAAAAAAGACATTGGTATAAATTGTATTTCATTGTTCACACTCTGTGGTTTGGATGATGTTTGACTGTGTAATATGCTACATGAGTTTCTTCTCACTGTTTAAGCATGTTAGCTTTTCCCTAAAAGTTTTTGACTTTAATAAGACGTTTCTCATCTCACCGCAGTGCTGTGATATGACTGCGGCAGTAGTGCATTCTGATGGCTAGATCCTCTCCATCCTTGCTTGCTCCTGGCAGTATGTAGCATGTTTAACCTGTTACAAAGAGCCAGTGAGGAATGAAGGGACACACCAAGGTGCCATGCACATAATGTAGGGGCTAGAAAGAGCAGGAGAGAAGGAGGAGGTGAAGGAAAAGAAGTGTTGGGAAAAAAGAAAGAGCAGGAGAACTGAGAGAGAGAGAAGGACAGGGTGTGTGTATGTGGAGCGCTCCATAGTGCAGCAGTCGAAACACAACGGAATCAAGTCGAAACACAACGGAATCAAGTCGAAACACAGCAAAATCAAGTCGAAACACAGCGAAAACAAATCACAACACAACAGAAATGCTTGACACTGTTGTGTGGTGAACTTATGTTTGCTTTTTAAATGACATTGTGTTGTGCACTACTGGGACATCGTACACATGGCCTATTCTACAGTTAATTTTGTATTAAATCCAGGTGCTGATGACAGAAGCAGTTTCAGTTCATACATCGTTTGCTGCTTTTCCTGGTTCCTGAGAGAAACAGAAAGACAAACAAAAAGAGGGAGAAGGCAAAGAAGAGCATAGAGGGATGCCATCAGTGGGGCACAGGAATTCAAGAGAACATACTGTTCCTCATTACTGCTGCTTTTCAGAAAGGAACCGGTGACAGCTCTATTCTGCAACACGCAAGGTCATCGGGGTCACGCTAGGCGTCCAGGTCACATTCCCACATAGCAGTCATCGCTCAGACTAATGGAGGGTCACGCTCACACTTGGTTATAGACTTTTGCTACGTTTCATGTGTCTCCTGTTGGATCAATTAATGACACTAACGATTCCTCGCTTAGTTTTGGTAACTAAATCCAAAATCAGACAGCGTATTAATCTTCCAGTCTGCCTATTTCAACAGACAAGGCTAATTACAGCATTTTTGCCAGGACGTTTGGGCACAATTCAAATAAAAAAATGAATAAATAAAGCTTGCAGTCACACAACATGCAATCATATGCTGAGCAGATGATTAAACGGGCTCATGCTTGCACTTCTTTGTCTAAGCTGGATGGATGATATTTGACCAGCAGCCTCCATTGCTTGAGTTTTACATTAAAACCAATGCTGCTGCCATTGAACTGCTGTTTCGCCTGACCTCCCCTGCCCATACAAAAGAAAGCTGGCCAAAAAACTAGTGGACAAACACACACCATCGCACCCACACAATCGCTTAATGAGACTATTAACTGGAGACGTTAACCCTAGAAGACAACCGCTCAACGCCGGCTCCGATAATAAATCAGGCCTGGAGCTGAGCTACGGTCTCATGCAGAGGAGCGAGAGAATTAGATTTAAAGCCTCATGTTCAGAAAGAAAGATCAAAATAACTACAAAAGACAGTAATTCTAGGGTTAGAATAATGCAAACTAATTATAAAGATATATAGCAGAAGCTTGTGTGATGCATGAATTATGCATCTGGATACCGAGCGGAAAGTTAATGTGTAACTGTGTACTTTTATTATCAGCGCATTTATTCATAGGTACACACAGTCTTCGAGGCAATGAATATAAATGAGCGCGGTAGCTTTTTTCCCCGATTCCTGAAATCCAAAAAAACAGTGTGTGTGGATATTCCAACAGAATTTGGCTTTTTCCTGGGCATACACAGACAGCCCAAATATTTACTCTCCCTTCCTATGACTGCAAGCTCAACACATGAGCGCATGTGGTAGAGGCAGTCAGTCAGTGTGTGTGTGTGTGTTTGTGTGTGTGTGTATATGTGTGTGTGAGCGAGAGAAATGGGAGGGGGGAATTACATTTTTAATCGGCTGATTTTTCCCTCTGAGCAGGCGAGATGAATACAAGGAGTCTGCCGCCAACACACACACGCTCTCACGTAGACACACTCCTTTTTTTGTGTCCTTTGGCAAATTCTTCGATCCTACTCTTGCATGACGCGAGTAAGAGAGGAAAGAAAAGGAGAGGAGAGCAAGGGAGAAAAGTGGAGAAGGAGTAAAGAGAAGAGGACGGGAGGAAAAAAGGAAGAAAATAGGAGAGAAAACGTCCCCACAGAGTTTTTCTCCCTTCCTGGTGCGAGCGCGGCCCCCGCCGAGTCCCTGTGTAATTTGCAGTGCCTCAGAATTCAGGTATTAATAAAGCCCCCATGGGGAACTGCACACAATATAACCCTACATTTTCAGGCATTATGAAAGGATGGCCCCAGGGGTCTTTGGCTCAAATTTCTGAAATGCAGGCATTGTAAAAAAAAAAAAAAAAAAAAAAAAAAAGTCACCCCAGGGGAGTCCCTCTGCAATAGAAATCTGCTGAATTCAAAGCATTTTCTCAGTCCTGGTGGGAACCATTACTCCCTCTGGATTCACTTTTTCCCTCCCTTTTTTTTTAAACAAAACATGTGTTGCTGACATGTTGACAGATTGCTCAGTGAAGTGTTTAGGTGCATGCACAAGCCGGGTCTCTGCAGAGACAGAGCCCCGCTCCCTGGCAGAGAGACTCTCAATGCTTCCCAAACTGGTGCCATCCATATTTCATAACAGGGAAACGCAGGCAGGAAACTGGGGCTGGAAAGGGGGGGTTGGAGAAAAAGAGGAGTCTTTACAAAAGAAGTGCAAATGGAGATTAAAAGAAAGCAGAAGGAGAAAAGGATAGACACAGAGACCACAACAGAACGGGACAGTAGAGAGAGAGAGAGAAAGAGAGAGAGAGACCGGAGAGAACTTCATCGTGAAAAATGAACCCCGTGTTGAAAAATGACTTCCAGTGTGTTCCGAAACAACCCTTCTGTCTCCCCCTCCCCTTCTCTCTCTCTCTCTCTCTCTGTCTCTCTCTGTCTCTCTCTCTCTTTCCTCCCATGCTGTGCCCCCCCCCAACCTTCCCCTCAGTCTCTCTCTTTCTCTCTTCCTCCCCTACAGAGGCAGGGCTCTTTGCTCTCCCTGGAAAACCTGAGTTTACAACCAGCTGTGACTGCATTTATATCTGTGCCAAGGGCTTAGTGGAGGAATCTTCAGGCCACCCTCCGGCTCCAAGAGAGGGAGAGAAAAAAAAGGAAGGAAAGAAGGAAGGATAGAAAGCAAGAAAGAATTCCTTAAAACACAAAACCTAACAATTACAGATCACACTCACATGCACCCACTCTCTTTCTTAGTGCTGCTGGATCCAGTTGCTGTTTCTTCTGTTCCCCTCAAATCTCTCTTTCTCTCTCTCTCTCTCTTTTGCTCTCTCTCTTGCCCTCTCTATCTCTCGAAATGGATGAAAGGAGAAAAGTGATCTGTGGCTTTAATAAGAGTCATGGCCTCCCAGGATTCAGCTGCCACGCTGACGACAGGCACGAGTTTTTGGAGCAGCGGGGGGTTGTGGGGAGGATTAGAAGTACAGACACTGTGATGTGGAGGCCAAATACAATGTAAAATAAAGCAACAATGTGTGTGTAAGAGTGTGTGTGTGTGAGAGAAAGAAAAAGGCCTGCTAAACAGGACAATATACTACAAATTAAATTATTAAAAATTATTAATGAGCATTTGTTGCAGAAGGTTTCAACTTTTGAGATTCATATTCAGCTCAGCAGACGATGTAAAATCGGCAGGATATTTCAGCTAAGTAGAAGTTTAAATTTAGCAGAATATCTTAGCTTAGAAGAAACAAACATTTAGCCTAGCAAAAAGTTTAAATTCGGCAGCAGCTTTTTAAAAACCAATTTAGCTTAAGTTAAGTTAGCTGACCTTTTAACCAGAAGGTTTTAGCTTTTTAGACCATGTTAGCTTAGCACAATGTTGGTGCCTAACAGAGGGTTTAGGCTTTATCAAAAATATTTAGCTTTGCAAAAAAACTTTAGCGTCTATTTATAAAACATAATATATTTATGCAACCGTTTAAATTGCTTTTTAGGGGCCGTTTCAATAACATTTTACACAAACAGTTTTGCTATATGGCATTTAATTAGTAGAAAGATTAGCACAAACATTTTCATAATGCTCTAAACACTGTGGGAGCAGATGGTGTAAAAGGACGGAAGGAACATTTTTTTCTGCAATGTTGCAGATCAAACTTCTGTTTAAGTGCTAATACCATCAATTTAAAGAAAAACCTTTAATCGCCCATGTTACACTAGTATACACCTGTAGCTGGCTCGTGACTGAAAGTTGTTGAGGTTTAAACTCTAGACTAATGATGTAATTATTATTTTTTTTTTTTCAAATACAGACGCTTTCCTTTGACACTGATACTCCTGGCATCTAAGTCAAGTCAAGTACTTTCCGATATCGCGATATATTTATGTCACCCTCCCTTTGTGTGTATGTGTGTGTGTTAGAAGAAGCACCCCAGGGAAAACTAGCTATGCAGTGACCCAGCCAAGAATACACTCCCATTTCGTTACTTCTAGATACCCAATCATACACCACACTTACACACAAATACACACACACTATTTACATATGAGCTGTAAAAACCTGAGGGCTTATGAACAAAAATACTGTGTTGCTTTCAGCTTATTAGGATGTAAAATCGTTTAACAAATATGTGTGAAAGTGTGCGTTATGACAAGTGTGGTTCTGACTGGCGGCTCAGCACAGAGGAGAGCTTCAGTTTCTCTTTCTCACTCTCGTGCTCTCTCTTTAACTGTGTGTGAGGGGTGTGTGTGTGTGTGTGTGTGTGAGAGAGAGAGAGAGAGAGAGAGTGAGGGAGAGCTGCTGACTGAGCTCTTTCTTCACTCTCTCACTCTCTCCCCCTCCCTCTCTAGAGATCTGGCTGTTCCCTTCAGTCTTGTGAAGGCGGGTTAATTAGCACTCGCCTCCTATTTGTATCTGACAGCCGGAGTGCCCGCCTTCCGCCTGACTGACAGCTCTCCCGTTTACACACAAACCTCTCTCTCTCTCTCTCTCTCTCTCTATCTTTCTTTATCACTCTCTAAAAACTGGTGACCTTTATTTCACGTGGAGACTAATGTACACACACACCTTTTTGGTAACATCAGTCAAAGGAGGCAAAAATTTGAAAAGATGTGTGCTGACAAATCTAGGGACAAGAAAGAGGTCCAGGTGTCACGCCAATGCCATGGTACAACCCATCCAGTGGTGAGGAAGGTACGACATGACTAGGAGACTATTTCGAACAGGAAATAATTCATCAACAAATGCTGGACATACAAATAGCAGGTCTAGTTTATGTTCTTTCTGAAAAGGCCATAATACATCACCAACTACAAGAGTGAGCGTAAATCCGATTTATATTTTATTTAATTCATTGATTTTTATTATAGCACTTTTAACATTAGACTTTGTCTGAAAGCAGCTTTACTAAAATATATACATTCAGGATATTAATTATACTTTTTTCCATTTTTCCCAGAGGCCTTGTTGCCAGGGGAAATCTCCTTTAGATGATACTAGAGCAGATTCAAACATAAACATAACCTTCTGCCTCTAATGGTTTTAATTATTATTCAATTGCAGATTAAAACCCCATTGACACACATTCTAATCACATATCTTCTCTGTGCTAGTTAAGTACAATTATTCATAAGTAACCAGAAAGACACGCATATATTAACATGTTTCTAAGGATGCTATAACAACTGGTAAAGTCTCATGTCAATGTTAGTTCTTATTGGTCCGAATGTTTGGTCTCATCATTAGCAGTGACGGAACTCGCTACACGATGCAGACGCAAGCTTTTACTGTGCGTCTGGTGTGAATTTGAGCTATTTCACACCCCGCCGATGATTGTGTCTGCTGAGAGTGTGAAACATAAGATTTCGAAAGCAGGTCAGTGAACTTTGTTAGATCTGTTAGCGTGTGTCTGCTAAAACAGAAATTAAATCTGAAAAAAAAAGTGCTGCAGTGGGACAGGAAGGACAAACATAGCGTGTCATGGATTTGCTATCAATGGAGAGAAATGGTGATAATAAGCGAGCACTGACTCATTATTGGGTTTTTACACTCTAATATAGCAGCATGGATTATTGACTGTATTAATGATGATGTTGACTCAAAGGGTTTGTTAAACAGGACATACCAGGGAAAAGTCATAGCAAAAATGTATGTCAAATTTAGTAGGGCTTTACAGTGGAAGCGATAGTTCAGTGTATTGTCTAATATTGATATTTTAACAATATTTAGTAAGAAATATATTCATTCTTTTATTATAATATTACTAATATAATTCTTTAATATAATTCTTTAATTATATTAAAGAAATATATTAGTAAAAAATTTGTGAAAACTCTGTATAGATTTCTGGTATTTAGCAGATGCCCTTTTCCAGAGCGACCAACATTTCTCTCTTTCTCTCTTTTCTTTAATCAAACTGAGCAATTAAGCTTTAAGTGGTGGTAGTTTGGTGGTGCTGGGAGATTGAACTCATGATCTTCGTATCAGCATTTAAACACCTTAACTAATGAGCTACCAGATTCCTGATGGATTTTTGTTCACCTTTCAAAAGTAGGAAATAGATAGTGGTTTAATATGTTTTTATTTAAAATATATTTTGGGGTTTGATTAAGCAAATAGGACAGTAAGTAAAGTGAGAGAAAGAGGAGGGCGGTGGGATTCTAACCTCGACCACCAGGAGCGCAATATGTCACCGCGCTATTTACTAGTCCACCGAGCCATTCAATTCTTCAATTGACATTTTACAGCTCTAGTTTAAATCCTGAGCTGTCTACTGAGCTGTTTCTGCTGGGTTTTATTATTTCCTTCCTACCAAAAACATGCCAGTACATAAAAAAGCTATGCTGTATGATTCCTAGTCATAAAAGTGTGTGTGTGTTTATGTGTGTATGTCCTTTGAGAACTGCTATATCATTTATATTTATGGCATTTAGCAGACGCCCTCATCTGGAGTGGCTTACATTTATTTCATTTATACAACCGAGCAAATGAGGGTTAAGGGCCTTGCTCAGGGGCCCACCGAGTGGAATCAAACGCACAATGAAGAAGCAGTCCAACAACTTAACCACTGAACCACCACCTTCCCAAAGGTATATTTTTGCCCCACACCCAGTGGTCCCAAGGTAGTCCTAAACTATTTTGAACCCTAATCAAAATGTGTTACCTAAAGAGAAATGAGACACATTAGAATACTAACCTGTTTAATATGAACCTTTAAGCTAGCTTAATTTTATGTTATTGATATGAAAAACTGCATGAAAAAAAACACTTGACTGGCATATACAGTGAACTGCCATGAGCAACATGGTCAGTCTGACTGCTGAGATTCTAGAAGGCTGTAAGCAAAGCTGCTTATGGCATAACCTTGGACCTTCTCTTCTCAGCACCCTGGGGGTTACCAGGGCCTGAGTTCCAGCCCTGGGCAGCCTGCAGGGTGGGGGCAGGGGGCAGATGGGGAGAGGGGTCAGCTGCACATGGCTACAGAGGGATCTAGAGAAGCTGAAAGGAGGAGATAGGGAAAGAGTGGGCGCTTAACAGCCGGAGCCCAACCGCGACCGGTCTTGGGGCACTGAAGCGGAGCAGCAAATGTTCTCCATTTGATCTGAGCTTTTTTCCAAGCACTCCTTGGGGAACCAGTGCTCCAGATTCTTCCTCCTGTGGAGATTCCCCCCAGACTCAGCCCACACTACACGCACACACATACACCCGATCACTTACATTCGTTACCTCCACCCACACAGCGATATGTCACAAGTATACACTCACAAACATATTAATAAGAATGTAAACTCGGACAGTAAATTCTGTCTGATGTAAACACACAGACAGCAATGAGGCAAACAGAATCCCATTCGTTTCACTATAAAATTTAACAGTAGGTCCATGCTGCTAGTAAATCTCTCTCTCTCCTATCTCTCTCGGCATAGTCGGTGGGGAGCAGTAACTGAGCACTAGTCAGGGTTGAAACACTCAGTGCAGTGTGAGCCCAAATGGTCAAAATTACTGTCAGACATTAAAGTGGGACTAGAAAAAAAAAAACATTACAGAAGAAAAAAATGTATCCCGTATCGCACTCATTACGGGATTTCGGCCTCTAATCCTATAGCTCAAGTAATATTGTTAGGAAAAGTATTGCATTTTGTGTTTCTGTTTGCTTTTGGAGAATATCACCACCCCGACTGGCGAATGATCACAATAATAATTCTAAAGCAAAAGGGAGTTCATGTTGGTGCTGTGTTATTGGCCTGGCTCACCATAGTGACAAGGGAGACAAAACCATGACCCTCCTCATAAAATATAACAAAAATGGCCTCCGATCTCATCCGCACAAATGCTAGCTCACAAAATGGCGTGTTTGTCCCCTATCTCATGCGTTGTGGTTCAATGTGTGGCTTTCCCTCACTAGGCAGCCTCCCAGTGGTATGCAGACAACGACAGTAAAAGGATTCGCCAGTGAGTGTTTTTTTTAATTTACCGCTCTTTTCAATAATAATACTAATAATAAAGCCTGAATCTTGTGTGTGTGTGCGCTCGTGTTTATCTGTTTGGAAAGAGGAAAGGAGGGAGAACGACACAAGCAGAGATGTGATCCCCTAGCCACTGCTCTGGATTATTCCGCAATCTCCAGCACTCCCCCCCATGGGAAGCTCTGTTTTATCATTTCATTTTATTTCTCTTCTTATTTTTCCCCTTCTGCTAAGCAACACGTAGCTTGCTGACGGCTGGGGAGCAGGCGGCGTGTCTCATATTCAGAGCCTTGATTTCATTACAGCACCGCCAGACAGGCAAACGGGGTGGGAAAGAGAGGAGGCCTGTGTCACGCCATATTATTTCCCACCAGAAACACATTCCCGCTATTTTGCGGCTTTGCCGGGGCTGCTGACGCTCCGCACGAGTGCTTTCACTTCATGTCCACAACTAAATGGCTTTTCAATCAAAGCCTGATTGAATGTGGTATATAAAAGGGGAAAAAATATCTTTAAAAAAAAATCTTGCTGTTAGGCCATCAAAATGTACTCATTTCTCTTTCTTTCTCTGCCTGTCTCTTATACACCCCTTCATGCAAGCTTTCTTCTTGTTAAGAAGAGGCCCTTGATTAATCTGCGAGGAAGCAGATGCCCCTGCAGGGCCGCTTTCAGCGTTTCATTAATTACCACGATTGTAATAACGGGCATTGTGTTTGTGTACAGCGAGTTAGCCTTAAAACACCACTCTCCTGTGGGACACCACTGACTCCAGAGCAGCCGAAAGCAGCCACTCCACACACGTACATGACGCACAACACGCACCTCTCCGGTGGAAAAGGCACTGCGAACTATTACACTGACATGTTGACACAAATGGTGGAGAGAGATAAGAGTCAGGCTGGAATAGGAGATGCAGCCTGACTGAGACGGGTAGGCTCGAGCGCAGTCACACACCGTCTACTTTCACTGACTGTAATGGCTTAAGATGAACATGGCAGCCCCTGTAGTGAGAGTGTGTTGAGAGAGGTATGCTCTTTGAACAGTTCCTGTATCACACGCTCAGTCAGACAGACTGACTGACGACAGGATCGAACGCTTTCGTGGCATAGCTTGTAAAATAAATCTTTTTTTTTTCGAATTTAGAAAGAAGCTGAGAAAAAAAATATATATAAATGTGTGATTTAATCAGCGTAGAACAGCTTTTAGATTTTGTTACTGTCTTTTGCTATGATTGAAAAAAAATCCAGGCTCCTCTTTACAATTATAGCAACATTTATTTTAGGAATATAATTCAACTATTTCTATAATAGGCAGCTAATTTGTTAAAATATTTATTATTTTATCCATTAGGACTTTTTGACTTTTGACCACAGGACCAGGGCAAGAAAATCTGAACTCAAATCTGCTTTACTTTATTCAAATTCATATTTAAGACAATTAGAATAAATTAACTGCACTTTTAACTAGTCATTGCTGATTGCAACTGTGATTAAAATTGACCTTATTTGTCTTGTTTGTTAAATTATTGTTCTATTCAATAGGAAACATGCTTTAAATAAATATTATATATATCTATATATATATATATATATATATATATATATATATATATATATATATATGTGTGTGTGTGTGTGTGTGTACCTGCAGGACAGTGGTTAGTGCGGTGCTCCGTCAGGTCAGCCAAACACTCAAAGTCCTGTTGGCAGTTATCACAGGTGAAGATGGACTCGTCGTCCAGATCCTCCTCTCCCGCTCGCTCGTCGTGGCTGGTCACGCTGTGCTCACCGTCTTCACCGCCGGGTCGTTCTTTACCCTCAGAGTCTCGCTCCGGCACGGCTGCATCTGCACCTGGACGCACAAACACACAGTATAAAGTAAGTCAGTTTTGGGGGCTGAATCTGATTCAAACAAGAACCGAACTGGACTCAGTGTTCTTGTGTAGATCATTTATTATTTCAATAAAGGTCCACAAGGAAATGCTTAAATCGAAAGGGTTTGGCTTTCAACCTGTTTTTATAGCAAATCCAACAAATCCCACATGATCACAAAGCTGAAGAAAACAGAAACAGTCTTTATATCTGTGCAGGATAGATTTTTTTTAGCAAATTAAGTGTCTTCATATATTTTAATGCTGTATATTTTATTCTGTATTAGTGTTTGTGGCTTTACCCGTCAGATAGTTATAATCCCTGATTGTTACATTCATGTTGGTAATAATCTGTAAGTCTGTACCAAGTATGTGAGCAAGAATGTTTCACTAAAACCTCAGACAGACACACTCATAGCCAATATCCACCATGTCAGCATCACTTTACTCTGTTGATGATATAAAGATAAAGATAAAGTATTTCCATCTGCTGCATTATTAGACAAGTACTGGGTACTACAAGTCATAATCGGTCATATCAGTCATATAAACCATATCAAAAATATTGAACCCTTTGGTTGATATAATCCACTATATAGAATATTAAAGTGACTGCAGAGTAGTGCAGAGTAGTGGTAAAGAGAGAGAGAGAGAGAGAGAGAGAGAAAGTATTGTGAAAACTGAGAGAGTACTGTGTAGTGCTAAAGATAGAGTATTGTGAAAACTGAGAGTATTGTAAAAACTAAAAGAGTATTGTGTCATGCTATAAAGAAAAGGAGGGAGAGGGGGTATTGTGAAAACCGAGAGTATTGTGTTGTGCTACATTTACATTTACATTTGCAGCATTTGGCAGACGCTCTTATCCAGAGAGACTTACATTTATCTCATTTATACAAGTGAGTAATTGGGGGTTAAGGGCCTTGCTCAGGGGCCCAGCAGTGGTGGCTTGGTGAAGCTGGGAATCGAACCCCTGGGAATTGTGCTAGAAATGGAAAGAGTATTGTGAAAACTGAGAGAATTGTGAAAACTGAGAGAATTCTAAAAACGAAGAAAGTATTGTGTAGTACTAAAGAGAGAGCGAGAGTAGTGCTAAAGAGAGATTATTGT
The DNA here is from genome assembly GCA_005784505.1 of Bagarius yarrelli. NCBI lineage: Eukaryota > Metazoa > Chordata > Actinopteri > Siluriformes > Sisoridae > Bagarius > Bagarius yarrelli. The sequence goes on from VCAZ01000011.1 coordinate 8,389,823, forward strand.
GAAAACAACAAGCATTGTAAAAACAGAAAGTATAGTGCAGTGCAATGTAAAAACAGAGTATTGTGAAAACAGAGTCTTTTGTAGTGCTAAAGAGAGAGTATTGTGAAAACAGTATTGTGAAAACTTGGAGAGTATGGTTTAGTACTAAAAAGAGAGAGAGAGAAAGTATTGAGAAAACTAAGAGTATTGTGTAGTGCTAAAAAAGAAGAAAAAAATTGTGAAAACTAAAAGAGTGTTGTGTAGTGCTAAAAAGAAAAAGAGTCTTGTGAAAATAAAGAGTATTTTGTAGTGCCAAAGAGAGAGACTACCGAACTGTCATGAAACATTGTATAGTATATACTACCGAAATGTCATGACACATTGTATAGTATATACTACCGAACTGTCATGACATATTGTATAGTATATACTACCGAACTGTGATGACATTTTATTATCATGTCAGCCACGTGTACATCATGGCGAGCAGGCAGTGTGGTAACGGGTAAGACTGCAGACTCCACTCACTTCCTTGTGCCAAACACGCCAAGCTCCGATCTTCACCAGTTCAATCCTCAATCCGCCATTGTGGCTCTATTTTCACACCTTATTATCACATTAAACGCTGCACTCTGAAAGGACTGCACAGGAGACCATGACGAGACAGCAGCAAAACACAAAGAAAAAGAATGCAGAGATGTAAAGAAGAGGAGAAAAGCGGAAAATGGTAAAAAGACATGATCGAATAAGGGGAAGAAGGTGAGCCAGGATGAGAAAGAAAGAGAGGAGAAAGAAGTAAAGAAATAACCTGGGAAATAAAGGGAAGGAAAATGAGAGTAGAGGGAAAAGAAAAGTAGAGTGAGGGAGGAGTGGAGAAAGGGAGGAGGGCAGCTCTCTGGCTCCCCTGGGCTTAACATCCTGTCTAATCATCCTGGACTTGTGCAATCAGAGGAAAAGCAGGAGGTGGCCATTCCTGCTCTTTGCCACACTGTGATCAGCAGCTCTAATTTGCCCGGGCACTGCTCTACACTACTGCGCTAATCGCTAATGGAGCCTGGGGTTCGGGACCAGACTCAGTGGCTCACTTTGGGCTCCAGCCCAGTTTGGACTGCTTGTGCTGGAGGAAGGGGGGTGGGGGTTTTAGAGGTGGGAGGGGGTCTGGAGAGGTGTAATAAGTAAGGAGAGTATTGAAGTGATTTAGTTTCTCCCCTCCAGTGGGGGTGAAGGTAGTGTTTGGATGCTTGGGGTGTGTGTGTGTGTGTGTGTGTGTGTTTGGGGTAGGGGGGTATGTGGAATGGCCATCTGTCCAGTAGTGAGAATGCCGTCTGGACAGGGAGGAGAGAGGCCCCTAACTGACACTACACTGATAGTGGTTTCGAGCCGCTGTTTTATACACACAAACACACACACACACACACACACACACACACAGCAACCACACACACATAGAGGTGCATTAACTGTACTATTTCATCCATGAAAGGTTCTAATCTTTGAGAAAATGGATAGTAATTCATTCACACTCCAGTCCTCTACTTGTTTAATCTCACACACACACACACACACACACCCCATCATTCCCCCAGGTACCCTGATGCCAGAGGTATGGGCACTGCCAACAGAGGCACATGCCAGCACAACCTGCTACCATGGCAACAAGGGAGGAGCCAGATGGGACCTTGCTCTGGCCCTCTTTACCTCTCCTTCTCTCCCCTCTCCATCTTTTTCTTTCGAAATGAGCCTGGCTCGCACAATTTCCACACTGCAGGACAGCAGGCGGGATGTAAAAGCTCCTGGCACATCGCTCTGAACCATACACACCTCCAGTAAACACTACACATGCCTTGCTTTTCTATTCAGTTTACCTTCATTTTGCTGCTTGCAGTTATCCCCTAGTCCTCTCCAGTAAGCATTCCTCCTCTCCGGAGAGGGAGGTGGTCTCATGAGGGGGGTCTCCATAACATACTCCATTTTGACTTCCATTATAGCTTTCTCTCTCTTTTTCTATCTGTCTCTTCCTGTGTGCACTGGATTGATATAGATCTGTCATGCACCCCAGCTGCACACTCCAGCTACGGCCTCGATATAAACACATACACACACAAAATTGGGTCTCTCCTGCCATAGGAGGGAGAAGATGCTGCTAAAATGATATCTATGTGGAAGACCAGCTAGGAAAACCAGGTGAAGAGGAAGTATATTTTTATTATATTATTATTGTGTAAATTTAAACAAGGAAATGAATCATGGCTCAGGAAGGACTAGGGTAATGGTTGGTCAAAGGTTTTCAAGTTTGAATTTAAGAACTATCCAGTTGCCACTGTGGGCCACCTGAGAAAGGCCCTTACTCCTCATTTTCCCTTTTCTCTAAGACAAACTGTCACATGTTTATCCACCCACACACTGCACATCAACACACAATCCACAATAACAATCCACTTACCATTAACATTTACAGCATTTTGGCAGACGCCTTTATCCAGAGCGACTTACTTTTATCTCATTTATACAACTGAGCAATTAGGGGTTAAGGGCCTTGCTCAGGGGCCCAGTGGTGGCAGGTTATTGGTGCTGAGAACCGAACCCTCTGCTAACTGCTAACTGGGAATTCTCCAGTTAGCAGTCCAACACCTTAGCCACTGCGCTACCACTTTCCCCACTTCCCTACATCTTTCAAGACATCTTTCAAGGCTTACATACAGCTACGATCCCACCAAATAAGTTGGTGGTTAAAGGTTTAAAAATCAACATATACAGTATGTAGGAAAAGTTGCCATAATTGGGTGCAGATTTCGGCTGCCATTTTTCTTTTTTTGTTGAGATGTACACGATGTGGTTAATCACTTAGCATTAATACTGCAAAAAAGGTGCCGTCAATGGCAATATGATGTACTATAAAAGAGGAGACAAAAAATAAATATTAAATAAATACAATTTTTTAAAATTAAATTGCAGTACATTATGAGGGTAGTGTTTTATTTTTAGATTTTTTTTTAAATTAAAGTTGGTCATAAAGAATTAGTAAAAAAATATTTAAAACATAGAAACTCTTACACAACTGTCAGAATCCTATTACTTAACCTTATTTTTCCTTTTGCATTTTAACCCACTTTTGTCTTTTGTATTGTCTTTGGTTTGTGTCATTAGCTACTGTCTCTCGTCTGCTGCTGTGGCACAGGAAATGCCCACCTGGGCTAATAAAGCATAATCGTACCTTATTTTGTTTTATCTTGCCTAATGATAATTTAACAATGTTTGCAAAGTAAAAAAGTGATGAAGAAGATGTATAGATTGTGTGCTTTCTCTGATTGCTCCTCTCCATCACTGTGTCACATGGCAGCAGAGGACAGAGCCACACAGTCTCTTACACTCCACATACCGGGATTGTAAATCAACACAGAGTCAGAGTGTAGGTAAAAGCATGGGTAGATCAGCGTGCTTGGCTTAGCAGATATCTTTTAGTGTGCCATGCTGCCGAAGCGCTGATCGACACTATCGTTTACCAAAGCTGTCATTGAATGTCCCTCCCATCAGCATGCCCGTTAAATGACCTTGACATGTGACAAAGAGGAACAATGACACACATGCACCCGTACATGTTCACTCTCATACCTCTACACTTCTGTCTGTGTGTTTTAATCAGTAATTTACAGTGGGGTGTGTGCTGCTCGCCATCCCGAGTGGGAGAGGTGTGTTAATGAGAGTGGGGGGGTCCCATAGGAGCCCCTTTACCCCACCACAGATCACCTCATGGTTTCCTTAGCCAGCTGGAGCCCCTGGCCCTCTCTCAGCAGTGGGCCATTATCTCTGAGTCACAGCCCGTCCCAGCGCCAGGAGCATTTACAATCTCCCTCTCTCTCTCTCTCTCTCTCTCTCTCTCTCTTTTTCTCTCTCTTTCAGCAACCCTCACAGACATGCATAGTTCAAAGCAAATACTAAAAAAACTGTAAACATTACAAATTCAGGCTGTCACAATAGTTGAATAACTGTATGATTGCAGTTATTTGACATAAATTCGGTCTGTGTATCTAACCGCAATTCCTGCGCTTTTTTATTAGCCACAAGGAGGAGCTGTAGAAATCGCAGCGCCATTCTTCCTGCCAGAGTATGTGAGCAGAGTGAGAGCGGAGGTAGGAGTGGAGGGGCGTGATCTGCCTGGAGTTTGGAGCAGGTTTTCTGAAAGTCTGAGCATTGTGGTTTTCTGTCGCTCTGAGCACGCTCGACTAATACTCCACTAACGCTCCACTAATACTCCACTAACGTCCCATCTTGAGCTGATGTAAACAGCCGATAATGTAACAGTGAAAGATGGATTTTCTCGAATACTGTTTATCTAAAGGAAAACATGTACAGTAAAGTGCAATTAAAGCAATACATTTTCCATGGAGTTCCAACATAAAGTGAAGAGTAAGAAGAGAGAGCAAAGAGTGAGTGAAAATAAAAATCTGGAGTGCTGCGAATATATTGATTTACATTTTACTGCGTTTTGCAGATGTCCTAATCCAGAGCATCTTATATTTCATTTATACAACTGAGCAATAGGGGTTTTAGGGGCTTGCTCGGGGGCCCAACAGTGTAAAAATATGTGTTTATTGCATACTGCAAACAATGAATGGTCAAAGCAGTTGAAACAGTTAATAAATCATCATAATCGCAATTACTTTCTTAGAAAAAATGCAATCGTCACTCGAATCACAGCCTATTAAATATTTAATTTATGAACACTTTTAAACGACAATTTGTTTATTGTCTACTGCAACCCGCAGCTCCGGAGCCGCATGTGGTTCTTTTATCCTACAACTGTGGCTCCCTGCGGCTTTGAAAAAAATAATAAAAGTAAATAATAAGTATTTAAATCTAAATGTATTTTCTATTAAGTCATTAGTTTTTTTAATAATTCTGAATCTGAAGACTATAATGATCTTAAAATAACGTTAAAATAAAATGTGTAATTTTTTGTTGTTCAAAACCTCCGTTATGAACATAAAAAAAGTCAACATTTGGAGTCCTGTCAATCTTTAGATCCACATACGTATGTGAGCAGATATAAACTATCTAAAAAACAAACATCACTAATGCGTCACAGACAACAGCTTATAACCCTGTGTAAAAAAAAACGTGACGTCTCATAGCCCTGATGTGGAGGTTAAAATAAATTTTTACATAAAAGTAAAAAACAATATATGCATTTTTATCTTTATTATAGATGTCAAAAGAGCTTTGTGGCTACCGATGTTCTATTTTCTCTGAGAAACTGTCCCAAAGGGCTTTTTGAGTGTTAAAGGATGCGGTTCCCTGGTCTAGAAATTTCATTAGGGGTGTAAAATAAAATAAAATAATCTATTTAAGTTACAGCAATAATCACCAGCTTTGCTTACTTTTTAAGTATAAATAAAACAATTGATTTTATTTTTCCTTTTTGGATTTTAATATATAATAATATTCAAATTCATAACATTCACTCCTGTACTGCTGTTGCAGAGTATAAAAAACTGCTGTTGCAAAGTATAAAGGTACTTAATCGTCAGTGTGCAAAGCTGTACAGTTTCACATACGTATTTTGTTGTGCTGGTTAGTGTGTGTTAGTGTGTGTGTGTGTGTGTGTGTGTGTGTGTGTGTGTGTGTGATTTGATGGCGCACTGCTGTAAAACATGGTAATTGCAGTCTACATGCCCAAAATTCAAGTGAGTCACCGGAAAAATGAAGCAATATTTCCAAGTCATTGACAAAAAAACCTTTTTTTTTTTGTCAATGAGGAAAAATGACAGCTTTACCAAACACAGTGTTTGCACGTTTGCAGGAAATCCTGGAAATTTGTAATATGGTATGTATTCTAAATTCTAAATTTCTGGATGTTAGTCAAATGGACTGTTCTAATGTTTAATATTGTTGTTTCTGAGGTATTCCTGTAAAGCTGCTTTGAAACAATCCTGATTGGTAAAAGCGCTATAGAAATAAAGGTGACTTGACTTGACTTGACTATTCAAGGTTAAGAAAATGCTTAAATTTGGCATAAGGTGCTCGAAACTGCTTGAAATTGTAGTTGCAATGCTTTTAGAATAATTTGCTAAAGATAAAATACTACGCATTTGGCACAACAACAACTCCGCTAAAGTCTGCGTGTCCGCGCAAATGTCTTCATTTTTAGCAAATAAATAAAGAAATCTTGTCTTATGTGTGGAACATCAATGCCCATTAAAGTGATGAACTTAAAATAACAGATGTCTTTATTTGTGCTACAACTGTTTGGCCTGTACTACAAAACGCTTAGCTTCTGTTAAAGTTTCTGTTTAGTTAAAAAACTAAAAACTAAAAGTTAGCGTAAAGCCCTGGTGTGTGTAAATTATAAGTAAGGCAGTTTTATGTACATGAGGAGCCGAGCTTTCTAAATTAGTAAAAACAGATGAGGGTCCCCGAGCTAACTGATAAGGTTTATTCCATTTTACAGTAAATGATTTAAAGGACATAGCGTGAAAATGACCCGCAAAAGCCGATGAGACGAAACCTGTAAAGATATATATCGATAATCTACAGCTCAATAGCTAACCTTCAGAAACACCCGAATAAAAAAGCAACGGTTTACTAGCAACGCCCCCCCCCCATTTACCCCCCCCCTGTAATACCGTGAGCCAGTTCAATTAGTTGATCCACCCCCCCCCCCCCCCCCCCCCCCCCATGTAGCAATTAGTTGAATGTTCTGTAGAGACCGTGAAGAGACTATTCCTCACAGCTAACACTCGGGATAACTGTCTGATGGGAATCATTGTTAGGTAACTTTGTAGCTAGGAAAGTGTATAAATTACCACAAGTTAGTTAATGTTAGTTAACAAACCTACAAACAAAGCTACAGTATCTTTTTAGTATCTCTTATTTTTTTCTTTTCTAAGTGGTTTGATGGTCTGACCATGTTTATAGTCGGGTCTCTGCTAGTCTCAGCCTCAGACGTTACACCCACAGGGCTGCTGGCTGAGCTGAACATCTGAGGCATACTGCATGCTTATCTGGAAACTTCAGGAGTTTTGAAATCATGCTTTAATTGTAAGTGTACAGGATTTTTGGAAGACGTGCGGGTCGCATTGTTTAATGGTCTGTCTGGAAACAACTTAAAGCCGTCCAATTAAAGAAGTAAAATGTCGTGTTTACATTAGTGGCATTAATTAATTAAGATTAATTAAATAACAGATTTTTGAAAGTATGCTAGGTTCACAGTATAAACTGTGTTAAAGAGGTTTAAGAGTTTAGCTTGAGGCAATCATTGACGCATCTAAACATGACACGTCACAAAACGAAACGTCATTGGCTGCTTTACCTGTCAGTCATATATCCTCTTGGGCGGGCCTTAGCCATTCAACGCAGCCATGACAATAAAGTTATCTATCTATCTATCTATCTATCTATCTATCTATCTATCTATCTATCTATCTATCAAATGCATTACACTGAATTGTGAACATTTTAGCATTAGGATACAGAAAGACACAGAGGATCAGAGGGCAGATTTATTTAGGGTAATATATTAACACAGTGTAAGGGATTTATACAAAGCCAAAGAGACAAAGCTAATGCTAATGTAAGGCATCTGTTCTGAATGTATTGTATTAAACTAATATTGGGCTGTTTTTGGCGTTTAAATTAGGCACATCAATAAAGATTACCGGTACATACACATGAAACCCCATGGCAGAGTTCGATTATTATTCACGTTACAATTAGGGATGTACGTTAAATGACCAGTTTACTGTTTTATTTTAGTGTCGTACCAACAATATTAATGAAGATTCTATATATTTGGCCCACTCAGAGTCATGTTAGTACGTAAAGGGAACTGGTTAGATAGTAGTGTAACCCCTTGTGCGTGCACAAACACACACACACACACACACACACGATACCATACACCACCACCTCTCTTTTTCTCTCGCTCTCTCTCTTAGGGAAGACAAACAGCCATGTTTGTGTGGGGTAATTAGATGAGGAGAAGTGAATTAGTAGAATCCACAGAGCAGTCGTGTAGCTGAGCACAGCCCCGCCTTGCAGGGACCTGCTAATTACCCCTCGTTAGGTTGATATGCCCCCCCCCCATCCTTTTTTTATAGTGCAGCGCTATCACAGTATTAAGAGAGAAAAAATAATTAGCATCGGATCGACGCTGGGCTTTACGGACTCTGAGAGAAGGCTGAGGGAAGTGACGACCAGAAGAAATCCCTCAGAATAATACAAATAAAGATCAGGACTGTTCGTCAGTGGTGGAGAGGTGTACAAACACGCAGCACATGTGATAAACAAGCTTTTTTTTAATCCTGAACTAATTTCAAAGTATGACTGATTGGTGATTAAGGATTCAATAGGGGTTAAGGGCCTTGCTCAGGGGCCCAACAGTGATAACTTGGTGCTGGGAATCGAACCCAGTCCCACACCTAAAACACGGCACTACCACTTTCGCCATTAAAGGCATTTCATGCTATTAAGTTGCATAATATAATACGGACAGAGCCAAAAAGACAGAGAGGGAAAAGAGAGTATGGCTGTATTATAAACAACATCTTAAACGCATTTGAGTGAGTCGCCCGCAAAAATATGTTTAATGAGACACATACTTACACACACACAGAGTATGCAGAACTTTGAACAGACAAGCCATCAATGTGCTGTTCTACACTGGGAAAAAAATCAGCTCCAACTTCTACAAGACCTCTGCTTTTTTTTTCTCTTACAAAAACATCTACACTACAAGGCTGCCTTTCAACTCCACCTCACACACACACACACACACTCACACACAAACAAGCGCCAAGTGAGAAATGGATCAGCTGGGGTAAAAATGTGTTAGCAAACCACAGACACAAAGTATTCATCTCTTCCTTAAGAATACCAGTCAGACAAATGCAGCTCTCTGTGCTCGATTAGGGATGTCTGATCTCATTACATAGCGTCAGCCCAGCTGTCTGAATCTATTACCTGTCCTGTCTCGGAAAAGACTTCCATTTGCCTTCTGATAAAGCTGCACAACAGCCTTTAGCCCATTTCCGAATCTTTCAGCTGGAGATGTCGGCGTGTAAATAATGTGTACTGGATCTGTGTATTAGGTTTGGACATATAATATGATATAAAACCTGGGACAGGTGATATTTTGGGGGATTGTGGACATTGATGTTATTTAAACACTGATCCTATTGGGAACAATACAATTTTGTTTTATTCGTTTTCGGCTCAATTTTTTCAAAATCAATCAATAACAAACAGAATATCAACTATTAATAATTAATATAAACTGTAGTATTTTATTATGATCGAGGGGGGAGGGGATCTCTTACCCTTTAAGTTTTTTTGTTTTAAGTTTTGTTAATCAGCAAGGTCACATGCATGGATTTAATATGTCCCTCAAAAGATAATCCTTCATTTTAGCAGTAACCTTTTAACATGACTTGATTTACATTACTAAAAAAATATTAAAATTTATTTTAAAAAATTTAAATTAATTTAAAAAAATTAGGCCTAGATCTGAATAGTGCTTCTCCATGACAACCTGCTTATTGAAAACCAAAATAAATTTAATTCAATTAGAATTGTTACATTCACAGCTATATACAGAACTGTGTAGCAATTTTCTTGTTCAGAAGATAACAAACACAATCACATCATCAGAAGATTTTTTACTTACTTACTTTACTTATTTAATATTTATTTTAAAAAGAGTAATACTTAAGATATTCAAATTGACTGTAGGGGCGGTGTTGCGGTGGGCACCCTGACCATAACAGCAAGCCTAAAAAAAAACCTAATTCAATTCGCACCTTGTCTACAAAAATTCAAAATGCACATTTTAAAATGCCCCATATTTCGCCATCTGTTGGTGTGTCTCAAAAACTTTCTGATACTCCCTCGAACACAACATTTTTTTGATAAACTTTATATTGCACTAAAATTTGCACACAAACAGCACTTTATTCATGTCATGTCTACGTCTTCATTTATCTGATGATATTTTCTTAAGTTCTAGCTGTAAAGTTAAAGTTCTGGTTTAATTCTATTCATGACGGAAACAAAAAAAAAATCGCCAAAAATTACCGTAAATACTTGTACATGTAACCAATTTTTTACAGCAGGCATTGTAGAAAATTACTGTGTCTCTTGACTGGTAAAAGGGCTAATCTGGTTTTGGTCTTAATTCCAGTCCAATCACAACAATGCTAAAAAAGAGTCTTATTGTTAACAGACTAGCAGCACTCGATTACTTATCCCTAAAAGGTCCTGATAACCTCTTTAAGCTCAGATTGGAATTTACACACTTGTGACAGAATGAAGAAGGCCTCCAATGGCCCAGTGCTTGAGCAGGTGCAGGCAGACGATGTGTTTAAGTGTGTGTGTGTGTGGTGTCTCCAGGGAGTGCAGGCCCTAACACAGTAAACATAGGGACCTATTTAAAGCAGGCCTCACTGTGGATCTACTGGGCTGTGCTTGCTATGTTTCCACAATACAACGCAGGCCCCCGGGGGACCCCACCATCCTCATCCAGCAGCACCTTTCCGAAAATACAGTGTACCAGCCTTTCCCCCCTTGAGGGCCTGGCACCCAGTGACCTCACGTCCACAGGGACGGAGAGAAGAAAGGAGGGATGATGAAAGAGAGCGCCATGGAAGGAAGGGAATTAGAAATCGCACATGAAAATCCACAACACGAATGAGATGACAGCTGCTCCCCGACGCCGTCACCTGTTTCGGGCCAAAGCTTTATGAGACACACAAGATGGGCTTACACACACACACACACACACGTACACACACGTTCTCACAGACGAACACCAGACACACACCTCCCCTTCACACATTAGAACTGTTTTCCTGTGGCTGCCTTGGGGAAATTAAAAATATATTATGGACCTCCAGAGGTTCATGCAAGGAGATGGAGAGAGAAAAAGGGAGATAAATGAGAGAATGAGAGAAAGACAGACAGAGAGAGAGAGAGAGAAAGAGAGAGAGAGAGAGAATGAGAGAGAGAGAGGAAGGGAAATGGAGTTGTGTCCTCTTTACTAAACTGTCCAGTGCATTACAGGGAGCAGACAGCCATCACTGTATCTGTGGTGGAGCAGGGTCATCATCTTCCTCTTCTTCCTCTTCTTCTTCTTATTCATCTCTACTCTTCTCACTCAATTCGGAGGCCTCAAATCAGAGCTCAGTTTCCCCAGATGCTGCTTGGCTCAGGCTCAGCACACACTCCAGAGAGACACTGCACGTGTATGGCCACAAGGCTGACTGATATCTCACTTACACATTCACCCATTTAAAATCACACACACACACACACACACACACACACAGAGACATTTCCCCATTTCCTGGATTTGACAGAACCAGTGATTTAGGGGTCCCGGCTCTGCACAGCATCCATACATGTATATTATACATGGGTGATCCAAAGCTCACCATGTGTCTAAGGTTACAATGTCTTTGCCAGTTAGAAGACAAACAGCAAAACCCCAGACTGATGTGTCAGACGTTCTGTAGGCCAGCCAATCACAATGAGAGGAAGTGAATAAAATAATTTAATTCAGATCCATTACAAACATTATTGGCCGGCACATGGGGATAAGCAGACCTTTTTCCAGTATGAATCATGGTCAGGGACACGTAAACGCTCGGACAGGGTTCGTGTTCATGTGAGGGTTTTCTCCTTGGAGCTGTGTGACTCATTCAGCTGGTTTTACTAATTAAAATCTCGCAAACTTCAGTCTACAGAAAAAATGCCCATGTGTGTTACCTGTGTGTTTGTTAAAAAAAAAAACCCAATTCATTAACCCTTAGAAAAATGCAATAGTTACATTCACGGCTCTGCTTGCACTATTGCAATTAATTCTCTCTCCTCGGGAGCAAAAAGACAAAAAGTTACATCTTTCGGCATCCTGCGTCTCTCGCTGTTCAAACTCTTCTTTTCTCGTCTTCCACCCCCAACCCTCCTGCTGTCTCTGTCTCTCCCTCAAACTGAGTCTCCAGTGTGAGACCTGGCTCACATTATGCTTTTTTTTCTTCCCTTCTCTTCCCCTCTGGGTTTGGGAGGGACGCTTGTTTTTCTGTCTTAGGGAGTCCAGAATGGATAGAAAAAGAAAAAAGAGAAGGAGCGGCGCATCTCCGGTTCTTTCCACCAGCGGGAAAAGGTCTTACTCTGATCCCCTGGGGCATGCATGCAGAGGGAGGGCAGGAGGAAAGGGTCCTGCTCTTTCCTATAACCTCCCAACACCCTCCCACCCCTTTCCTTACACCCCCCCCCCCCCCCCCCCCCCCCACTGCTTTTCTAAACTTAACACACATTTTCCAAGACAGCATAATAACTGGATTTAATACCAGGAAAACCCTGGCAGTGTCCTTGTCGACATCATCTCCCAGGGAATAAAAGGAAGGGAAACTTTTTTGTGTGTTTTTTTTTTCCCGATCTTTTTAAATAAGAAATGGCGATCAGCCCCCTAGAGCCCCGGCACAGCAGCACAAACAAACCCAACAAACACAGGAGAGCCGGAAAGCAAGTGGGGCAAAGGAAAAAGAGAATAAGGAGAGAGAAACGAGAGAAGAAATGTGCGTAGAATAGAATAGCTGCGTTCTTTATACAGCAAAAAAAGGGGTGATCAAACCCCCTAAACACTGCAGGTTTAAGGAGAGCAGGGACAAAAAAAGGTAGCAATGGAAGACTAAGAGGAAGACTGAAAGGGAGGGGGTGGGTGGGTTGTTGGTTAGTGAGAGCTCAGGGACTCCCCTTCCTGCTGGATCTTATACACGCTTTGCAGCCACACAGGACTGCAGTCAGCACCCCCCCCCACACACACACCAACCCCCCCACACTCCCTTAGGGCCGCTTAGGAGAGGCCCACGTCATCCTGTCACCCCCCTTGGGCCCTCTCTTTCCTACTCCATTCTCCCTGCTGAGCTCACCAGCCCTTCCTAACTCATACACACATCCACATATGCTATCACCCAATCTCCCAAATTCAGAAACACTCCTGCAAGCAAACACACACACACACACACACACACACACATTTCTTCTCCAGCTGGCTGCTGGTTTTCAGCCTTCCAACACAAAAGTTTAGCTTTAGAGACATCGCTTGCATGTAGACTACTTTGATGTGGGGTGAGGCATCAATGCTGCATGAGCTAACCTTGTAATCATGATGCAATCGCTGCATAGACTCTTACACCGACCACGCTCAGGAGTCAGGAGTGATTGGAGTTGCACGGGAAAAAAAAACACAGGGAACATAAGAGTGCGGCTAAAAAAGACGAATCATTTAAAATTCTTTCTTTTACCTATTGCACAAAATACTAAATACAATGTATCGTTAGCCAGTGCCGGTATTGTGTTTGGATTGAGATTGAGAGCTGATGGAAGTCTGGAGCAGAGCTACACACACTGCTCGTTAATGATTAGTTATGCTAATTGTTAGCTAATGCTAGTTATTTCCATATGCTGGAACAGAAGGTGAACATCACATACACCAGGCCTTCTCAACCCTCTATGATACTAAAATCTTCTGAGAAAAATAGCCACCTATTTGCCAAGTAAAAATAATTCTTTGCTAAATAATGCTTATTCTATTATTATTATTATTATGATTATAATAACAGTAATAACACTAGTAATAATAGTGTTATTATGATTATAAATCAAGTGTATGTAAATGGTTGATTGAAGCGCACGAAACAGTCTGTCTAATTTAATTAAATTTTCATTCTTGAAGCAACACGCAGGTTTTTTGTTGAAGAAAACCTGACCTGGCATCCCTGCAGACACAGAATTCTTCCTGCTTCTAATGAAGACACATGTGTAATGTTTCTTTAAGCGTTTGGTACATGTTCTTGTTCATGTTTAATGTTTATGGTTATATTGAGTCCCTGTTTTTGTTCATGCCTTTGTTTACTTCCTGTTGAGTCCTTAGATTTTTGTTCCTGTCATGTGATCCCCTTGTCCATGTGTCATGTTCCCATTGGTTAGTCTTGTGTATTTAAAGCCCTTGTGTTTCACTTTTGTCTTTGTCGTGGATTTCGGTTGTGTCCCTGCACTTTTGTTGCGAGTCTGGTTGTCAGGCTAGGTCAAGGTAAGTTTACTTTAGTCAAGTTAATGTGGATTAATGATTAGCGCTGTTGCCTCACAGCAAGGAAGTCCCTGCAGTCCCCTCCTGCCTTTTGCCCTTTTAGAGATGGCTGGGATAGACTCCAGCAGATCCTTGTGACCCTGAATTGGGGAATGAGTGGGTATAGAAGATGGATAAATGAATAAATGAATGAATGAATGAAAAGTTCATGTTGGTTGTTTTGTTTATGTTTGCGCTAGTACTAAACTAAAGGACGTTTGGCTCTATTGCTATGAGATGGCCAGCACATGACTCATGGGGCCAATAACAAGAGAACATACAGCAACAAGTCTTCAAGCACTTTGAGCCAAAGCAAAATATATTGCCAATTTTTTGAACATGTGGAAATAAAGAAAGGTTTCAGAATGACACACAATTCTATCCAGGATATTGAGATTTTGCCAAAGAGGCAGCTCATGATGATGGGAACCCATAAGTCAGGGCCGGCATTGATGTCCTTCACATTTTCCTTACAAATCTCTAAAACAGGAAGCAGCCACAGAGCCTCCATTGGAGTGCGCACCTGGTCCCTGTACTCTTGTGTCTTATAAAGAAAATCCTTTTCTCTATCTATCTGTCCTGATCTCCCTCCCTCCCTCCAAGTGTAAGGCTCCAGGCCATGTGGAATTGATATTAGAGATTGGAGTGACTGTGAGAGTTGCAGAGAAGTCAGAGGAGCCATATTGCTGGGGTGTGTGTGTAAGCACTGACTGGAAGGCACCATGCTACTGGTCACAAAGGTAGAAAGACTGTACCTGCTTGAGCCGTGGAGTCCCAATTTCCTGTACATTCGGCCGAGTCTGCTTCCTCCACTGCTACGGAGCAAGAAAGTGACAGAAAGAGAGACAGAAAGAGAGCAAGACATTAGACATTGTTTGTATTTGTAACTGACCCCTATACTATATCTCCAAGCATTACACTCATACAAAAGTATTGTTTACAGCAGAGAACCGAGTTACTGGTGCCATATAATATAAAACACAACATCTTATTTCTTGACGCACATCAGAAAGCTTTAATTAAGTGCCTCTAAACGCCTGCATGCATGTGTGCGTGCCTGAGCGCCGTTTTTGTTTGTTTCCTTCTGTACTAATTTCGGAGGTGCAAAAACAGGTAACAGCGGCAGGGAGATGAGAGGAGGAAAGTGATGATGAAGGCTTTCCTGGGCATAGCAGGGGGAAGGAAGCCCCACTGGCACACAAACAGGATACAGGCGAACTCAGCACACAATGAGCACTTACACCTCACCCCCCCTTTCCCTTCTGAAAACCCCCGACAGCCCCTAAACACGGCAGCGTGTTCGCACACACAGGTTATGACTAATTCTAGGCATTAAACAATAAAATTAATACCACAGCATTTTTAACTCAATTTCTATCCACAGCATTTGTAGCATCACATTTGATTACCGTGAAATAGAAGCCTGGCATTGTTTTTCTCACTCGTAGCTGGATTCTGTCGATAAATGTTCAAAATCTAAACCTCATATAGCATGAACTGCACCTGATTTCTTTAGATAAGCTAGATACTGATTTTACACACTGGATCAATATAGCACAAAGGCAATTCGCTAAAGAAATGAAGCAGGACAGGTGGCTCTGTTCTTGGCTGCAAATGGGAAACCTTGCGAAAGACGGACAGAGGACAACATTCAGGGGGTCATGGACAGGGTTGGGTAACCCAAGTTTCTTAAGTTACTTTTTCGCTACCCCTGCCCTAACTATTGCTAATTACCTATTTAGGTCTGCTTAGTCAATCAACCTCTGGAAGATACCATTTCAGATGAGAGTGAAGCGAGGAGAAAATCTGGTGGATTGATAGCTTCGACCCCCTGATTGACCGTATGACTGCCTTACTGCAACAAAGAAAATCTACAAAAATCCATCCCCACCACTTCTTTCTGACTCGACAATAAGTCAACAAAAAGGTTAGAAACCTATGTGGACTCTAAAGACAACGAACAGATTACCCAACAACTTAACAAATTCTTTTATTCTCAGTCTTCTGACTGCTAAGTGGGGGGTTGGGGCGATTTTAACAACAGAAACACTTTGGGGGCCTTCAGATATCTGTTTTATAAGTAGTATTAGTGTGAAATTGGTGGTTTTAAATGGCCCAACTTCATATTCTTTCACTGGGCCCAAAATTATTAGCGGCGCCCCTGGTCCCGGCACATACGTACATATGCAATGTCCTTTTATTGAATTAGAGCTTTACTCATGACTGCTGTATTTTTTAATAAATAAATAAACTACCACGCTGGCAGCTTGTACAGTTAACTTATTCTGTAACAGAAATCTGTAATCAACCTGTAGAGTTTATTCTGTCTTGTTTGTGGTATATAATGAATCCCTCCAGAATTTAAAGCCTAGTCAAGCTAAACTCAGTGATATCACACAAAATAATTAAGGGTGTCTTGTAGTTTTCTAACACACACTGTGTGATTTTAGCCCTGATTTGGTCGTCTAAGGCAAATATTAAAATCCTAGAAGATTCCTATAATCCAGAGGTGGGCAATCTCAGTCCGGGAGGGCCGGTGTCCTGCAGAGTTTAGCTCCAACTTGCTATAAAACACCTGTAAGTTTCAAGTGTACCTAGCAAAATCTTGATTAGTTGGTTCAGGTGTTTTGATTAGGGTTGAAGCTAAACTCTGCAGGTCACCGGCCCTCCAGGACCGAGATTGCCCACCCCTGCTATAATCCTACGCTGAAATCAGTAGTCTTTTATCACTAGTTTGACAACTGAATTTCTATTAATAAAATTTGGACAGTGTCAGAAGCTTTCACATGGGATTTCTCCCTCGATAACCATCAATGCAAAAGCCAATAGGAGCACCCAACCTGATGATGCAATTAACGTGACTACACCCCTTTTTAGGGAAAATGTGTAAACAAGTCCGGCAAACAAAACAGCAAGTAGAAAAACTTACTGAGATTTAAAGGGAAAAGGAGTGTATGTATGACTTGTCATCACTGCTGTTTGTTTGGCGCTAGCTACTATTTAGCAACAGAATGCAGGTTACTGAACATGTTACAGATTGATGAAGTAAAACACTGGATGTTTCTTCTTGCATGCATCGGTTTTTGGGGTGTTTTGACTGTGGTACAGTTTGATGTTACCTACAGTGTGACATAAGGATCATGTTCGTACAACAAGCAACAATCGCAAAAGACTATTAAAAATCGCACAGTGTGAACACAGATTTAGTTGTAGCTTGTGTGTTTTTGCTGTTGTGACACCAAAGTCTCTCATAAATTTTCCCATGGCATCATTAGCTACATTAGCAAATCAGACATTTCTTCTTTTAAACAAAAAGTCACTTTTTAAACATAAGAAAAATGCCACAAGCCACCAGAACAGTTTAAATGCACCTTGACAAAGATTCAAAAGCTGATCTGAAACTCCCGCTTCATCCATCGTTCTTCTCCCGGGCCAAAAAAAATCCAGCAGCATTCTTTTCTGCTATGATTACATATCTAAAACAGGTGGGAAATTTTTTTCTCCCCAGCACGCACACACACATTGAGGTCATCTTTGGGTCTATATAAACAGCAGAAGCACAGTGGCTTCAGCACACGACTACACACTCCATATCCACTTTGAGGATTACAGGCAGGAGCAAAAAAGATGACTATCACTAATAAGCCTCACAGGGGGTGAAGACAGTCATTAAGAGATCAAACTAGCCACTAGGAAAGAGAGGTCGAGTTAGAGAGGAGTTTACACAGGAGAGATGGAGGAAAAAGACAGACGTAGACAGATAAAGAGAAAGAAGATAACTGAGATATATCGACGTTCTATACTTCACAAAAAAATCCATTCTGTATTGTACTTCCTATAGAGCCCAACATAATATATTTCTAGACATCGAGGAAGCAACGACAGGAGAAAAAAGGAAGAGATTGAGCTGGAGGAGACTGTGGTTAGATGTGTTCCTCCTGGCACAGGGCATCATGGCAAACCACTTCCTGCCCTGATTGAATTGAGGGTGGGGGGGTGGGGTAGCACAAGCAAGAACTACACTGTCTCTGCTAGCTATGCTGCATTCCTTCCACATTATCATAGCCTTAATTACACACAGACACCGACTCCGTCTCCCTCGCTCTTTCAAACACACACACATACACACACAGAGCGGGATTACTTGGACACTAAACATTTGACAGTTTAACCTCCCAGTCTGAATCTCCTGCATTCACTTCCAAGTTAGCGCTGTGTGTGTGTGTGTGTGTTACCACACGCAAGGTTTGTCAGCCCAGAAATAACAGCACCCCTCCTTTGAGCTCATTTAAGCTGCCGCTTTACATCCTAAATCTATATTTCTCTCTCTTTCTTTCTCGCTGTATCCTGTCCCTTCTCTCTCTCTCTCTCCCTCTCTCACTCTCTCACACTCACTTTCTTTTTTCTCTGTGTTTCTGGTTCATTTCTTCTTCATTTTAGTCTGCTAAAGATGTTAAAATCATATTAAAATGCACTGTTCCTGGACCCACTGCTTTCCATTTAAGCACTGAATGCTCCTTTAGTGTGTGTGTGCGTGTGTGTGCGTGTGTGTGTGTGTGTTTCACACACAACTCCCAAAAAACCTCACAGCCCATATTTCTCGAGCTGCTCTGCTGGCCTGGCTGACTCAGACGCCTCGCTGAAGCATTTTTCGGGAAAGGCACCATGCTGGCTCTTCTGGTTAACGCTCCCTCTCTTGTTCTGTGTGTGCTGGGTTAGGCCTTCCTCCCCCCGGATTTGTGGTATGCTCCCTTCAGTCTGTAAAGTCTCACACTGCTGACTTTTTCACTGGGAAAAATAACTAAAACTTTCAGCACCATTTTAGTTTCTCCATCGGAACACCCCAGTTGTGAATTTGTTCTCGCCACCTGTTCAGGACTGCTATAAACAGGAACAAATTGGGGCTGATCGGTTCGAGCTGCACACCATCAGCAGATCAGAAGCAGAATTTAAAGCCATCAGTTATTTTGTGATGTTTTTAATATTTGTTTTTTAAAAAGCCCATCTTACACAAATCCTTTTCCCCTTTTACAGTAGTGACTTAAATGGTTTAAACAGTTTGATTTGATCATCTTGTAAATTTGCTAGAATACATTTCGCTGATGCCGTTTCCTAACAAACATCAGAAGAAGAGAAGTTTCGTGGGATATTTTATTTGATCTAATAGTCAGAAATAACACCGGTTTAAACACTTCTACTCTATTTAACTAAAGCCCATCTTTGCCCAAAAAACCGACCGCACAGTCATATAGTGTCACTGTAACTGACTCAGTAAAGTGGGTGTTGCATTATATCCAGCATGCTAAAGCAGGAGAAATTCAATAAATATATAAATAAATTGCAACAGTCTCATCACAATCTAGCAGCTTGAAAAAATGGTGGACACTTTGTACCTTGCTAATGAGACCAAACCGTACAAATGACATCAATAATGACTTGCCCTACAAATCCCATTCATAATTTTATGTCTATGTGATTCTCTACAATCAAAATAACTCAAACATTAACAATAACCCTGTTTAATCTGGTATAACCCAAGTATTCTAATATCCCCGATAAGTCACTCCAGCTTAAACCATGTCTACCAAGCTGGACATCAATTTTCTAAAGACGTGTCTTCCTGGCAGAAGTGGAAAGCGGTAACTTACCCCCAATCAAAGCTCCACTCATCCCCTATTTACCGCTTCATTAGAAGAGAAATAATGAAGTGTAGTCAGGCAGAGAGTAAGAGGGAGAGACAGAGAGAGAGAGAAAGAGAGAAAGTGAGCGAGTGGGAGTGTGGAGGAGGTAGGGGGTTATGCAAGACAAATGCCCTCCACCTCAAACTTTTTCTCTTACACACAAACACACACAAACACTCATGGTTCTATTTACCTGCAGGCTACAGAACAACAGCATTACACATAGCTGAGCACGACTAAACACAATGCAGCCAGCGGCCATGGCAGACCCCGGCCTCCTACACAGTGCTAACACTGGACATCAGGCCAAGCAAAACACACACACACACACACTCACACACACGTGCGCATAGTAAGAAAACCACACAACACTTAAAATATTCACTGTAGCTTTAATAAGTAAAATACTGGCAGTTGTGTAGTTGAAATTCTGCATAAGCTTTTATCTTCTGATGTGTTTATTTTTCTTTTTAAAGCCACACATATGCTAAGACATGCACACTAAAAGAGCAAGAAAGGACAAAGGTCATATTTGAAGTGCAGAACTATAGATGCCATTTCAAGTGCGCCCCTCTCTCTTTCCTAACCTTTCTTATAACATCTCTCTCTGTCCATCACAGCCGTCAATAGAGCAACAAATCAATCATCATCAACAACTGAAAAATTCTATTAATAATAATAATAATAAAAACAATAAATAAATAAACAACAAGGAATGCTCTCAAACAAGGATTTGCACCCAGAATGTCTTTTTTAAAGTTATATTTTTTGGGCATTTTTCCTTTATTAAACTGACTGGATAGAAGGGGGGGCGGGACCAGAAAGCACCCGAGCCTTAATCGAACCCGAGTTGCCGAGGCACCACGGCGCTGGCCCAGAAAGTCCTTTTATGTGTAAAATAAATTTGAATGCAACCTAAATTTGCATGATCCTAATCCCACTGTGACGTATTACACAGTATAGGCACGTATAGTAAGACTCCTGTCTATATACAGTATTTATATATATAAATATTTCCTGTCATTTTTGTGATCACCTACCGATCACAAAATACAGACGGCTAATATTTCTAGAAACTAATAATAAAAAACAGATAAACTTAATAATGAAACCTAATAATAAATAACGAATATGTTTTGTTAAGAATTCCACATAAACAAACAAATCTTTACAGATGTCATATTAAGAAGCCACTTTTGATAGTATTATTATGCACTTGTGCACTGATCCTAAGCTCTAACTAACTAAGAGCCATGCAATAAATAGACAGATATACAGGCATAAATGCAGGGAAAAATCTCCCTTTTAGAAGAAGATAAAAATGTTGACAGTCCTGTAGGGATTCGCTCTCCTTCATTAGCGAGAGGAATATATATTTATCTATTTCTTAGATTTATTCCCTGAAACACCCTGTGTGTACGCAGCATGGCTAATGTGAACCAGGAAACTGGTGAAGAAATAGCGAGATGTGTGTGCCACCCTGTCGTCATGCTTATTGTTTATAATCACTTTTCTGTGGATAAAGAGTCGGGTTATGGCATAGCAGGAAGTCTGTCAACTTGACAATTATTAATGACCTTCATTTGCACTGATGTCTAGTCCAAGATTTGTCGAGTCAAGCCAAGTAGAATTGGCATTATTGCGATTACTGGAGTGCGAGGCTGTGGAGGTTCTTTTTCTCTGCCTCACAAGTCAATAACAATTTCTGGGGTACTATGATCCACCTATCGTCTTGAATGCATTTAGATAGCTTTAGAAAAAACACAACCTGCATCTGGATCAGGTGTGTGTGTGTGTAGGCATGGAACTACAGCTATAGGGAGTCACGGTCTAATGATTTCAATGTGCTTTTTTTAAGCGCTACCTTGAATAACCTGAATGAATAACCACTCATTTATACTAATAATAATAATAATAATAATAATAATAATATAATAAAAAATAATAATTATGATAATAATAATAATAATAATAATAATAATAAAAGTAGCAATATTATTATTGTACATCACCTGGTCTGGTTTTAGATAAAAACCTTCTGTAATTCATCTTCCTCATTGGTAGGGCTACATAAATATGATATGCAGTAGCTAATTAATATTAATGCGATAGTAGAACTGTAATACAATATTAAAAAATGTTTTTTTTTGTAGTTAATTTTTTTGAATTTCTGCTAAAAATTGTGTTTGGTGTTGAGGTGATCAAAAATTTGTTGTGTTTCCCCTTCACGTTATAACTCGTGATTTACATGTTTACTTAGAACTTCAGTCTGCGTGTGGTCATCATTTTTGGAACCCAAATACTGCAATTTCCTTAAGGTGTTTCTATGTTTTGGCACTAAATCCTTAGCAGCAGTTGCAGATGCCTGCATCTGCAACTGCTGCTGATGCAGATATCTGCAACAGGCCATCTGCAACTGCTGCTGAGGATGTCTGCAACAGGCATCTGCAACTCTGCTGCTGAGGATGTCTGCAACAGGCATCTGCAACTGCTGCTGAGGATACCTGCATCTGGCTCAAGATTTGCTCGCTCTGAAAGTTTCACAGCATGTTGATTGTCTTGCGTTAACCCGAACTAATTTCCGCTTGACAAATGTTTTACTATCTGCATCCAGCTAAAACTTTAACTATACATTATTATTTGAAATATTAAACCACTTATTTATCAGGAACAACTGCGGTGTTAATATCACGGCATGCGCATTTGCGTTATCCAGATAATTCCGATATATTGTGCGGCTATATTGTGTTCTGAAATGTTTTTCTTCACACTGTGGTTGTAAAAATTCTCATAAAAACAAGCGGTCTGTTTATTCTAAGTGAACATTTTTTTGTTTTTTGCACTGTCACTCTAGAGGCTGTTGTTCCTGAATATCCCAGGAGAGCAACAAATCCTCAAACTAGCAAATCGCAGACATGTCATGCTGAAAGTCACAGAGATCACAGATTTTTTGGGGTTCTGATATTTGATATGAACATTAAATGAGGCTTGTAGCCGGTGTCTGTAGGATACTTTGATCATTGGCTGACTGCAGATATGCATGTTTTTCTAACAAAATGGAAGAAAAGTATACATTATACTAAACTATATTTTATTTTCTTCAAAGATATATTTTTGGGCATTTTTTAATAAAACAGAGGGGGAATAAGGGACATAGAGAGAGAGAGGTGGGACCGGAAAAGACCTGAGCTGGGAATCCCGGGTCGCCAAAGCGCAACAACTTGTGCATGTGGGTGCTGGCACCTTCACCCACTACACCACAGTGACACCATAGTTTTATTTTTAAATTATTTGTGTATGGGTCTGTTAGAGATTAGTAGAAACACAACATCACACCAGGGACGTGGTGGCTTAGTGGTTAAGGTGTTGGACTGATACCAGAAAGACCAGGGTTCAATTTCCAGGACCATGAAGGCACCACTGTGGGCCCCTAAGCAAGGCCACTAACCCCCAATTGCTCAGGTGTATAAAAAAAGATAAATGTAAGTCGCTTTGGATAAGAACGTCTGCCAAATGCTGTAAATGCATATGCACAAAACCTCAATGTGCATTTTGACATTACTGACATACGTACATACGGCATAGAATGTCGATTCCTTCCTTCAAACTATTATTTGAAATAAAGTGGAATTAAACCCCCATTATTTTCCCAAGGGCTGTTTTCCCTTACAGCTCCTCACATCCATAACATAATTCATTTCTATATTATTAGAATTTCCTTCTCAGATAATTACCGCTGTGTTGCAGTAGGCATGCAGTGTTATTTGCATTTCTGTTAAGCAGTGTTAAACACTGGCATTACCATTTACAGCATTACCACACACACACACACACACACACCCAGGCTAATATATGACATTGTAGCTGACAGCAACAATGCAATCAGCGCTGTGACGCCGCGAGTGGCAGGAGGGCAGGGATGAAAGAAATGTGTGCCAAAAACGACACGCCAAACACAGCTTTCACATTTCATCGCCAAGAGCGGTAGGCGGCCGGCGGCAGAATGACATAGGCTCTAATTGTTTTAAAAAACAATTTTAATTTACCAGCGACTGATGGTTATCAAGAAAAATAACACGCTTACCGGGGAAATTAATAAGCATCCATACACACACATAAAACTCATGAACTAACACCTAGGAGGCAGTTACAAATATTACACTAGTACTAATTACATTTACATCATGGTGTAATTTTTTTTACGCCAATCAGTCAGCAGGTATTGATCCTTTTTCTAAAACTGCTGTGCAAAAAAGTGCCGGAAAAAACAAACATCGGTGTGTATTAATGTGCTTATCTTCATACATTACTGATTCCATAGTAATTCTCAAAGACTGACAGACACAGATTTCAAAAACAAGTCATCATTTAACAAACCGCTATAATTGTTGATTGGTAAAAGAATTCTCAGACATCAGCACTTTTTAATGAATAGTTTTGATCTTAAAAAAAGTTTCCAGGACAGACTTTTCAGGAAAAACAGCAGCTTTAGCATGGGACGTAAAGACTCAACCATGACTGTCTTTTATTCCTGCCATATTTAAGCTGACCTTTGATTTCTCTTTGGACTATTCAATCATGTGTTTAAATAAACGTATGCACACGTTACATTTTGGACTCACAAAAATTAACACAATATTAAGCAAACCGTCATATTCTGTAAAGCTTGCAAATTTACTAATGAGATCTGCCATGACAAGGACATCACTACATACTCACTTTTACTTTTTCAGTAATAAATCTCTAGAACTTGTTTGTAATTTTTATTTACTTAGGGAAAACTTATCTTTTTCCTACAAATACTATAGAACTAAACTTTTAACGAAATAACCAAAAAACAGGTTAGTAGTTTACTGAAATACTATCTTTTGTTTTGTCTCATGCTTTCTCTTTTGTTTTTACTAAATGAGTATTATGGCTTCTACCTTTCAGTGTTACGTTATGCCAGGACTAAACCTGTAAAACAATTCAACAGCACAGTGGCTTAGTGGTTAGCACTGTTACCCCACAGCAAGAAGGCTCGGGCAGGGAATCCAACCTGGGCGGATTTTGTATGTTCCCCCTGTGCTTGTGTTGGTTTACTCCGGGTACTCCGGTTTTCTCCCACAGTCCAAAAACATGTATGTTAGGTTGATTGGTGATTCTAAATTGTCCATAGGAGTGAGTATGAGTGTGTGTGTGGCTCTGTGATGGACTGGCCACCTGTCCAGGGTGTTACGCCTTCTGTCTTTCGCCCTTTCAGAGACGGCTGGGATAGACTCCAGCAGATCCCTGTCACCCCAAATCGCTATTTTTACACAGCTCTAGTGAGATTACATTTTTAACACTGATTAAAATAAAAAGGAGGCTATTCAAAATCCTCTATTACGAATGTATGTAAATGTGTATATGCCTGTCACTATGAGACCCCACACACTCATTCACAGCAGGTACAGCTTCAAAGGCAGGTTTCACCTACCACCAGAGCAGAGAGGGGAGTGATTGTTATTTAAACAGTCGTGTCAGCGTAGCATCGCTGAATCTGAATGAACAAAAGCCCTAATGGATGAAGAGAGAGAGCGAGAGAGAGAGAGAGAGAGAGAGAGAGAGAGAGAGAGAGAGAGCATTATACAGATATAATACTAATGTCAATTCAATGGAAGCTTAGATCAGGCAGTATTCACGCATTACAGTTTGACAGGAAAATTAAAAAAAGAGAAGAAAAAGGACAAGCAATCAGAAGCACTGACATTAGGGAAGAGAGATGGAGACTAAGGAGCCTGATAAAAAAAGGAAACATACTTTGTGAAAAATAAAGAAAGGAAAGACTGACAGCGAAAGGAGGAGAGACGTGTGGACGGGTAGCATGCATGAAATAGAACGACTTAAAAAGGAGAATTGTGCAAAACACAAAGGTTAAGAAAAGTGTAAGACAAGAGAGAAAGAAAGAGAGAGAGAGAGAGAGAGAGATAGAGAGAGCAGTGGGATAGACTCACCTGGGTCCTACTCCACTGCAGACCGTCTGCAACAGCAACAGTCTCAGAATACCTAATGTGTGTGTGGTGGGCCGTGCTACGTGGGCCTGCTACTGGCCCCGGGCCATTCTGTCTGATTAAGTCTTCTACACTTAAGGGATAAAACCCTGCTCTCCCTCTCTCCCACTGGAAGCCATTAGCAGCAGTGTGTGTGTCCAGTGCTTGTTTGAGCCTATGCATTTGATTAAGGCTGGGTGTTCATAGCTCCTTACATGTATGTGTGTGTGTGTGGGTGTGTGTATTTTTGTTGGTACAAAACCTCAAGGCATTACATTGGGTTCAAGTCCAACTTGGGTCCAGTGATTTCCACTGTACAGGACCCAGATGGATCATGCATCTTGTATGTGATTACACTATATTGCCAAAAGTTTGTGGACACCTCACCATCAGATCCATATGTGTTCCTCTCCAAAATGTTGAAAGCACACAGTTGTCTGGAATGTCTTTTGTATGTTCTAGCATGACATTATTCCTTTACCAAAACAAAGAGATCCGAACACTGTTCCAGCATGAGAATGTCCTCGAGTTTCATTAGGAAATGGTGCGTTGTGATTGGAGTGAAAAAAAGCAGACTGCACCGTAGACCTTCTTGCCTGACGTTGGTTCCTGATCTCATTAATACTATTGTAACTAAATGAACACATATATCACATTCAAGCTCCAAACTGCGTTAGAAAGCCTTATGAAAATAGTGGAGCTTAATCTCATTTGAAATAAAATAAATAAAAATGCTTGGGATGATCAGGTGTCCATAAATGTTTGGCAAGATTCTCAAATGGGGATCAGCTAAATGTCAAGCTTGAAACAAAAAAAAGGGAAAAAATACTTAAAAAATAAAAAGTTGGCTAGCCATTAAAACCAAACAGACTAGAAAAGTCTACAAAAATATTTTTATTTTATATAATCCAGCATGCAAAAAGTGCAGATCAGCTAAATGTCCCCCTGAAGTCAAAACTATTGTTGGAAACCTTAAATACTGTATAAGTCCCCCTAGACTACAGATTTCACATGCAGCTTTATCTAGTTATTTTTCCTGTCTTTTAAAAAACATAAAAGAGCAACACATCATTAACAACAGTAAGTCCTCGTTAGAGAAAGCATCTCCGCTGCCTTCGAACTCAAAACCAGGATGGACTAACGCTTCTACCGAACCTTCTGGTAAAACCCAAGAAAAAGCAATTAGCCTTGAACCACAGCAATCTGTAGTAAAATGTGTGTGCTGTGGAGGAGTCGTTCTAATGAGTGGTCCATGGTGTATGTTCAGAAAACCAGGGAGGAAGTGACAGAGCATGCTGTCCATCACTGCCATCTTTCTGGGTTAATGATGCTTTAATGGATCCTCTACACTGATGTATGCCCTGCCAAGGAGAGGGAAAGAGAGAGAGAAAGAGAGAGTAGGAGAAAAGAGAGAAGGGGAAGGTTTTTTTTTTGTTTCCAGGTAATTAATAAAACATTAAAGTCTGACTTGTCCTGCATGGCTTAATGGCTTTTAATAGCGGCTAGAGTGACAGAAACAAGCGTGGCCAGGTCTCCAGACACTCAAGCTCAAATTCCTCCAGAGACACCGCCATCTTACTGCAGAGCAGAGGCCCTCTGCTTACCTGAACACTCTTTCTTCCTCGCGCATGCATGCACACGTTCTCCTCGGGTCTAGCAAGAGCTCTTGTCTCTAAGAGGTTTCAATGTAATTCAGGCAGACCTGATGAATTATACCTAGCTCATATTTATTGAAATCTTTATTGTACCTCTGTGGGTTTTGCAACTCCAATCGCTTCAATCAAGTGGAACAGCAATACAATAATATTATGTTTTAGATGCATATTCTGCTTTAAATCGAGTGGCACTCCTTATTATAGGGGATTTTTTTCTCCTGGAGATTAAAGAATAACCTGCCACAGAAAAGAAGCTAATATCCACCATACAGTTACCATTTCCTACACCATAATTGGTTCCCCTGCATTGCAGAACATAGATTAATCTCAATCGTAAAGTAAATGTATGTCATATTTATGATGCTCAGTAAAATATATTTTTTGAAATTGAAAATATATTGTATAGATTTCAAAATTATGTTACCTCCAAGTAAATCTCCAACATAGACTGAATAGACTTTCCATTCGTTTGGTTTGCATAACATGATCTGCACATACCAATAGTACGGAAAGACATCTGAATCCGTGCTAACAAAATGCTCAGTGTGTGTAAGGTTTGCAAACAAAATGTCTTTATTTTTTTTCACTATTAATTACCAGCAGACTTGGTAGAGCAAACACATCACAGTATTAGCACTCACTGGGCACTGAGATACAGCGGGTTCAGCTACACAGTTCATTTGATGTGATTTTAAACAGTATTTTACTATTTGGATCCTCCATGTCACCCTTTAATAAACCTTAATAAAAAATGTGATAGAAATGTTGTCCTTTCTAGCCTATGCTATATTAGTGCACTGTTTCTCACACACATCCTTAATCAACAAATCACACCCGGTCGACCTGTGATGTTGATATTCTGATTTTCCTATTTACGAGAGTGTGTAAAGAAAATGCATTAGCACCGCTAATCATTTCAGTGTGAAACACACGCACCCAGACACACAGCGGCATTGTGCTGCATCATGCGTATCAACCGAGTCACACACACCTCTTTTCCGTCAGCTCCCGCTGGCTGGAACATAATATAATTCTGCACTTCTGTTAGTCACAGTCACGTAGGGTCTCTTCCTCTAACTTTTCTCTCTGTCATATATTTAGCATTATATTATACACACAAAATAAGAGAAAATTTCTCCAAATGTTATAAGAGAAATTTTCAATGGAGTTGATGTTCTTAATATCCTATTAAAGCACCATATAAATCACAGCAAGCTTTTTATTTATAAGCAGACTCTTGTTTAATTTGTCTGCCATGTAGAGAGCCTGACAGCTGCTCTAGTTTACTTGTTGGGTACCTGAACATTTCCTCAAATTTCTACGAGGGTATAACGTTTATAACGTAAAAACTGTGTGATTGTCGGTCTTTACATTCCCAGCATTGTACAAGAAATGATGCTTCCGACAACTATAATACAATTTTTGGTTTCTCTAAGATAAGAGTTGATGGATAGATTTCTTAAAAAGTTGTTGCCCTTGCAAGCTCATAATTTCCTGAACCCACTATAACAGCTGTAATTATGTATGGCGGAAGATAAATCTCCATGCTGAGGCTCTGATGGTGCTCTTATCACTGAGACGGGTAACAGCGCCCAATCAGGCTCTAAAGCCCGGCCCTAGAGTGTGAAGCTGGCATTTCCTGTTGGACGAGACTCTTCTGCCAGACTCCACCCCTCCTTCATTTATGTGTCTTGCACGATTGGCAAAACAATGCCA
The DNA here is from genome assembly GCA_005784505.1 of Bagarius yarrelli. NCBI lineage: Eukaryota > Metazoa > Chordata > Actinopteri > Siluriformes > Sisoridae > Bagarius > Bagarius yarrelli. Next base: position 8,418,984 of record VCAZ01000011.1, read on the forward strand.
ACCGTCAACCCCAAACCTTCAACCCCCTTCCCAAAGAGTGGCATCAGCATCAGCGGCCGGTCCTTAAAGCCTGAAGCGGGGGAAAACAAGAGAAGCTGATTAACCAAATACTTTTATCAGTGCTGAAAAACCCTCCGCCTCACAATACCAGCCTTAAAAAGGCAAACCGGTGCTGGCAGCCAGAAGCAGTAGTGAGCTGAAGTGAGGGCAGCTTAAGGCTTACACAGCGAAAGCAAACAATAAAAGACGGATGATGTCCGGCACGCGGCCATGCTAGTTTTGCTTTTTTTCTGACAAGAGCACTCTGAAATGCCTGCAGAGCCTTCCAGCTGCTGTCTCTACTCACACACACCCAGCAGCCTGGCAAGTGAGATGGACAGAGCTCAGGGGTGAAAGACAAGAAGGGAAAAATGGATAAAGAAAAAAAGAGAAGGATTTATGCCCTTGGGAAGACATGATGATCCAGTACAAGGATGGATCCCTCTGTTTCTCTTTCTTTCTCTCTCTCGTTGTCTAAAAAGAGGATTATAGAGAAGCATGTGGACAAATAAAGCCATATAAATAACTGATGTCATAAAATAAAATAAAAAACACAACTTAAAAGACTATAAAAACAAACAACTGCATTCTTTACCAAACAACACCACACCGCATTCAGAAACTAGGACATTTGTCTTTGTCTGAGTCACAGAGACCCTCAGTTAGCTCATTTGAAAGTCTACTGTGCAAGGACTTATGGGGACAGTGCACATTCTCACACACACAAAAACCACGTACACACATTATCCGTCTCTCACACTTCCTCCCCCGTGGTGCACACATGGCACATTCCTGGCGGTGTGGAGCGAGGCAGCTCTGGCTTCTGCCTCCAGCAGGCCTTTCCTGAGGAAAGCCCTAGCAGCAGAGTCACCTCTCCCTCTTCCTCTGAATTACTCTCTCACACACAAACAAACAGCAAGGCAAACAATCGTAAATGTAGTCAGTGCCAGTACATATGCACTCAGTGTCTTCATTAAACAAAAACCCTACACAAGTCATGCCCATCATTGTTCTACATCAATGAACCACACTATTAAACCCACCTCCCTATTACTCTGTAGGTCCTCACTGTGCAGCCCCAGCAGCTCTGACATATCAGAGCAGGACGACTCCATGGATTGGACTTCTTTGTCCCATACATCCCACAGATTCTTGATCAGATTAACATCTGGGGAATTTGGAGGGCAGGTTAACACCATGACCTTTTTGTTATGTTTCTCAAACAATTTCTAAACACTGTCTAGGCATTGTCGAGAGCATTGTCCTGCTGACAGAGACCACTGCCTTTAGGGAATACAGTCATTGTGAATGTTTAGGTAAACGGTACGTGTTGAAAGAAAAATCCATATGATTGCCACGAGCCAAGGTTTCCCAGCAGAACACTGCTCTAAGCATCACACCGTCTTTACCGGATGACCTTCTTCTTATAGTGCATCCTGGTTGAAACAACTTGAATGTGGATTTGCGCTAAAAATGGTATTACCTGTATAAAAAATAAGTGAATATTTGCTAACATCCTGCGTGCGCTGTTGTGATATAAGCAATAGACAAACATCAAATGTCCTTTTTTTGACATTGCCTCGTGAAAGCAATTGTCATTAATATAATTAATGAAAAAAAAAAAATGCCGGAAATCTTTTGATTGGCCCACAGAATATAACTGAGGAAACGGCAAATAACGTTGGCCTCGATTTATTATTTACTCCATTCAGATTAAGGTTTGTACATGGACAAATACAAGATTATTAGGATGCGTTTAAATGCATTCAGGATGTATTTATTAGGATTGTCTTTATACAGGTTGTCTCAGTAATATTCTGTACATACAGTTCAGATTGTGACATCAATGTTTGGATGTGTAAAAAAAAAAAAAGAATAAACATTGATAACAGCCAGTAAAGTATTGTGAATGTAAGCGACATAACCCGATTTAATAATGTTCCTTTTTTTTTGTCTTACCAAAAAAAAACCTTCCTAACCTTCACAATGCTTACATGAACCTCCCAAGCAGCAGACAAATAAACATAACACAACTAGTCACACAGAGCAGACGACAATCGATCTGCTGTGTTCAAAACGATCCAATACACTTAAGAGCGTCTCAGATCGGAAATTTGTTTTCCGCACATCTCAGCTGTCAAACACGAGAGGAAGAATGTTTTCAATATACTTGTGTCTGGTAAGGAAAATACACTAGAGAGGACAAGAGAGAGCGTTAGAAGGGAGAGAGAGGGAGCCAGAGTGGGACGGGGTGATACAAAAAAAAAAAAACGAATGAGTGGCAGAAAGGGGAAAATGCAAGGTGATATAAAGTGAAGAAGAGAAAGCAGTGAATGTGAGCAGACTCGATTAAATTTCGTCGGCGGTGTGTGGCTGTCACTGAATGTGACACCGGCTGAACACGCTGCTCACTGGGGAGCATTCCATAATCGTGTTCCCTCTGCTATGATGCCATCAAACGAGGACAGGACAGGGGGGGAAAGGGGGTTAAGGGACAGGGGGATGGCATTGGCACAGGCTTCAAACAGGTTGAAAAAACAACATATCCTCCCCAACCCCATTTACACCCCCCTCCAAAGCTGAGAGGCAAGCTTAAACGAACGCCCCTGACCTAGGAGAAAGACGGCCATTTGGGAGTCCTGCATCTTCAGGGAGCTTCCAGAAATAGATGTGCTCCAAGCACTACTGACAATACCCACCATCAACGAAAGCATATATATAGTTCTCTCTCTTTTCTGTGTCTATCGCAAAGGCAGTGTCTACCACACACACATACATAACAAGACATGGGTGAAGAGCTCAGCCATAATAGTGAAGGCAGGAGGACACAGAGAGAGAGAGAGAGAGAGAGAGAGAGAGAGAGAGAGAGAGAGAGAGAGAGAGAGAGAGAGAGAGAGAGAGAGAGAGAGAGAGGAGATTTAATTGCCTTATCCTGTAGTGTAAGCCAGGGAGTGCTTTTGACTTTGGCTTCCGATTTCACACTAAGGCATTATTTAGTTTGATCTGAGCTTGATTAGGCATTACAGCACAGGCCCTTTCTGTGTAGGCTTGTATCGCTGGAGGACAGATTAATACTGCAATCACACTTCTTCTGAGACTTCCTCACTGTTTACAGGCCCTCATCTGAGACCATGCCAGTCTGTCTTTCTTTTTGTGTGGACGGATCTCCTGAGAGACAACAGCTGTTTATTGTTTAATAAACTTATTAGGCTTGAACGTTACTGACATAGGCCACAACTTTGCACTCGGGGCAAGTAAGTTTGTGTTATTAGAGTGGGACTTTACATCTGACTTCTTTCTGTGAGAGACATTCCTCTGTAACACTTCACACTTAGCCAAATCCAAATACAGATTAATCAAAACCGAGTTGATTCTGTTTTGTTTTGGCTTGATTCCCTTGTGTTTCGACTCGATTTCGTGGTGTTTCGGCTTGAATTAGTTGTGTTTCGGCTTGATTCTGTTGTATTTCGACTTGATTCTGTTGCATTTCCACTTGATTTTATTGCGTTTCCGCTTGATTAGCTGACGCGGACGGACCCAACATGAACTAACTATTTCACATGGGTGTTACATTACTCGGTATTTCGGTTTTAGCGCTAACATATGACCGGTTGATTAAATGAACAGGATATGCGGTTGTTTCTCAAGTGCACAGTGAATGTCAGTATATTTTAGAGCTATACCGTGTCACCGTTCTAGTAAGATAGCAATTATTTAACTAAGTTCTTTTGCCCAAGTGTAAGCTATGCCCAAGTAGTGGCTGGGTATGCAAGGTGGACAGATGGACATTCATACCTCTTCCTTACCCCCCTGCGAGTTTTTCCTGACCAGTAAAGATAAACTTCAAAAGCACAGTCTTCTGAGCCTAAATCGTAACTTTTCCCACAATACCTATAAATACCCACACTGCAACAATGGCAGCACCCATAAAACAGATTTTTACCAAGCCAACAAACACAGCCTGGGGTTTAGCAGGTGGATCCTGCATTCTTTAGTGTCATGTAATACAAGAATAAACAAAAACTATCTTTTTTATTATGTAGCAAATCCAGCATTTTTGGAGACATGCCTGAGGCAGTATCAGAAAACTTATCTGTAAGTATGCATGTGTCTGTTTAGTGTGTTTGTGCTTGTGTGTGTGTGCGTGTAAAGAAGCCTGTGTGTAATGACTTGAGCTCTACCCCATTTTTTGACCCATAGACATCCTCAGACATCTGATCCTGCTGCAAACCAACACAGTCAGGCCAAAAATACATTTTTTAACACACTCTCACACTCTTCCATCTCTCTATCCATCCATCCACACATCTATCAATTACTAAAGCCTACAGTGTGCTAGCCCCATCACTGTTCTCCTACAGCCCAGTGACTGTATCTCTGTCTATCTTCCTCTCCAGCTGCAACTCGAGCCTTGTTTGATGAAGCTTTTATTAGGAGATCGTGTATTCGATGGATAGCATAAAGCCGAGTCTGAGTGATGGGATAGAGCGAGAACGGCGTTAATAATTCTGCTCTACTCTCATGGCCCTCATTTAGTTTTGCAGGAGCTCCCAGAGAGAAGCTTCACTTCAACTTCGGGCAGGGAAAAGCATAGCACACAAAAACACACACTGAAATCTGAAGACTATCATTTTAAAGATTTGGCTAGTATGTGTGCTGTCGGGATGAAATGTTGTGACCTTAAAAATCAAGGTACACCTGCAGTGCTACAATATGGACACTATGGATTGTAATATGTGGACATCTCTGATGTTGTAAATGAGTTATATGTGAGTATTTTAATGACTCGTAACTGGGGGGAAAATAATTAATTTTGTGCAGCGTGGCATAATATTCTGTGGGTGCTGTGGCAAATTTTGGTGCCTTAAATCTTCCCAGTTCACTCATAGGCTCAGGTTATTTTATATGTAAAGAGTTTTTGTGTATGTTCTCTGCGTTCTGCTTGCAAAAGCATAGTGAATGGTGAAACAGTATCCAGAGCGACTTACCGTTTGGTGGTTCTGGGAATTTAAACCATGACTTTCCAGTTAGAAGTTTAAAATCTTAACCATTGAGCTACCACTTCCCACTATCATACCTAGGTGGAAATGACTGGGTGCATTGTGCTCTAAAAATAGACTGGAGTGTAGTGGATTTGAAAATAGTACCAAAACCTGACCAGGAAAATATCATCATTAAAGAGGTTTACAAATGATAAATCAGTGCAGGCCACAGGCCAGACTTTCATCACGACACAGCATTTGAGCAAACATTATAGAAAGGTGAGTAAATACTTAGATACCGGTAACTATTGCGATATTTCTTCTCTAGATATTACTGAAACATATTTAAATCACTTTCTAAACTGATTTATGTCTAAATTAATTGAAACTCTCTCGAACGACTTCCTTCTACGCCAACACGTACGGCTGTTGTCTCAGAAGACACATGTTGGAAAAAATCAGAGTGCCTCGGGTTTCATATTAGTTATATTTAGCTATTAGCTATCGTGATACATTGTGTATCATTATATTTGTACTGTGAGGTCCTTGCCAATACACAGCCATACATTAGAGTTTTATCATGTCAGCAACAGTAGTACGGCTTTGTTACCTGCTGCCTCCTTCACACACAAACCAACATACATGGCTTCAGTCTTCTTATGTTTTGTTCTCTACCACTGATCCCTCTCACTGCTTTCCCACCCAAGCACAGCTTCTGTGCAGAGATCATGCCGAGCACATACGTAATATAAAAGTTTAAATGAATTGACAGAATTTAAATTTTCATCCATGACAATTAGTTTTTTTCAGTGAGAAGCGTGTTTCAGGTGAGATTTTCAGCCTGTAGAAGTCTGTTGCGGTCGGGGGTCTCTACAGGCTGGATTCATTTCTGCGAGCTGCAACATTCCTGCATGCTAACTACAAATCATCCTTATACACAACACAAAGACATCTCACCGACAAACACACACACACACACACACAATGAGGTGCGCAAGCCTTGTAAACGCAATTATTTCCAATATTGTGTGTGCGTGTGTGTTTGTGTGTGCTCTGAAACACTGAGCCACTTTAATTGTTTCTTCACTATCGCCCTGCTGTTTGCATGGGTTATTATCCTCGGCTCAGCGGGGAGGCACTTGCTTTTTGACAGCAAATTGAGTGAAGAGAAATAAGGCAAAACTGCGACATCAAGGGCTCCGTCTATCTCCGAGGTTAGCGAAGGCCTTGCACAAAAAAAAAAAAGCTCTCTGCTACAATGAGGCGCTAATTCAGTCTGCGTTAAGAAGCCCCGATTCTCAGTGAATGTCTAGACCCTAGACGAAGGCTGGCATGCTTCACGCCTCAAAATCAATTATAGGGATGACATAGCAGGTTGTTTCTAGGCATGCCCTCTTTAGAACGAGTCGTCTGTGAGTATACACAATTCTCCCAGCGATGAAAAGCGCGAGCCTGAAATCAGTCAGTCAGTTTAGTGCCGGCGATTGAAAAGGCTTTTCAGTGGCTCATGGTTTGCTCTCATCTGTCTCGTCAGTGCTTAAAAGAATCTGTTTAATGGCCAACAGCAATAGGACTTCACCTTCCACACTGCCAGGTGGCACAAACAAGAGCTGTTTTCGAAACCACTACTTCTTTTTTTTTGTTCCAATTGTGCATTGCATGACTAATTAAAAATAAACATAAGAAATCGTTACATTACATTAAATTGTATAGAAAAAGAAATGAAATGCAGCAACTTCAAGAGCTGACACAAGATCTAGTTAGTGGAGTCAAACGATGTGTGTGCGTAAGAGGCCAAGGGTAGCGAATTCAATAAATTCCTGCTTGTTTGAACCCTTTCGTATCTTCTTTTAAAAAACTTTCCCGGCATAGTGAAATCAATAGGTTGGGCACTAGCGTTGGGGGAGCCACAAGTGCCGAGGCGATTTTTATGTGCGTGGGCCTACATGCTTTTGACACACACATGTAAAAAAACACCTCAAACTTTTAGAGCTTAAAGCAAAATCTTTCCTCTCTAGCTCTTCTAACCCTGCTCCGGTGTTGAGGAGCTCTCGAAGCCCAGGGCAGAAATGGCCAAATAGGCCAGTGGATGGGGGAAGACAGACTGCTGAGGGGTCAGCAAGGACTCTGGGGGGTCAGCAGGGGTCACGGCAACTCGAGCACTTTTTACTAATGACCTCTGCAGCTCCCCCGTGCACCTCTCCCAAATAGCACAGGCCCAAGCCCAGAACCAGTCCAGAAGGGAGGCCTGCCAATAAATATATGCATCAGCCAGGTGGAGCGAGTGGGCTTTAATTGCCCCCTTTCCTTATGTTTAATGTACAGCACAGCAAGGCAAGGAAGGGTCGTAGAGCAGCCACCCCGAGACAGACAGATAAGGAGACAGAGGAAAAGGAGGAAGGAAAGAAATAACGAAAACTTTTTTTTTAGATTCAGTGCCCTAGTGTGCAGTCGGTTCTGATGTAGCTATGATTAGCAGGTCTAATGTAGCCTCAGAAGATCCGCCCTGAAATACACCTGCACTTCTGACAATTACAGCAAAGGTATATTATGCGCTGAACACACAGACACACACACACACACACACACACTAGTAATCAGGTCTCACCTCAATACACATCACAAAGGACCATCTTGAACTGTGAGAGACCCTCAGTAGATTAACACCACCTCCAACTTTTTTTTTTTTTCTTTTTAAAGCTGTCTAAACCCAAATACTCTCAGCAAATCATAATGCAAGCTCCAAACGGCTAAAACAACCCCAATGGGTGAGGTAAAACAGGCTGCGTTATTTATAAAGAAGGAAGCAGATTTGCATGACGCTTTCTCCGAGTGGTGTTCCAGCACATTTTAATCTGCCCCATACAGCAGCCCAATCCGGGTTCGGCACACAGCGTCTTAAGAGCGGCCAGCCTCCTCAGGGAGCCTTGGACAAGGGAAGTGACGAACGACAGGCCAGAAAAGGGTACAAACAGAATTAATACCAAGTCTCTCAAGAATGACACCTCCTCTTTAGAAAAGTAAAGCGGATCCTGAGCGACTAGATCCACGGTTCCAGACCAGTGAGTTCAGGCCCTGTGATAAAGCACAGTTAAGCCAGTGCAATGCCACATTGCACTCAGCTTCTATATTAAGACAGATCCTTGCACACAAAACTAGCAGGCAAGCTGTAGATAAGGAGTTGTAACTGGCAGACATGCCCCAGAGCGGAGAGATGACTACCCCTCCTTTCATACCTCATAAAAACTACCAATGAAACCTTCTAACCTAAGGTGGTCTCTAAAAAACAGCTACATAAACGTAGATAAAGGATCAAGACAAATTATAGTAAATGTTTATTCACAGGAAATACAACCGTCTGGCATTACAGACTGTCTGGAAAAATTCCAGCTCTGACGTGATCATTTCATTTATCTCACTAATCACCATGCGACCAATTTCAACATGCACTATTTCAACATGTTGAGAAAGATCTAAGTTGCCGGTGACACTTTTTTTTGAGCAACCTTAACCACTGATTAACTTTTTGTTGTATTTCCTGGCCTTTTGTGTCATAGCGAGGGGGAGAAACACAACTTCAGCTGGCTGTATGCTTCCTTTAACAGTTATGTAATTTATAGATATATTGCACTGGCAACCAGGAAGTAGATTTAGTGATATACTGTATAATGTTAATTCGCTATCATTCTAAGAACACTGGGAACATATACAGCAAGGATAGAATCGCAAGGTGTGTGCGTGTAATTGTGTGTGCAACGAATATAATAGTGAGAGTTGTACTTTTAACTGTGCCCCACATTGTGATGGCAACAGTAATGGCGAGAGAAAAAAAAACACCACTGCTGTCAAACTGTGTATAATTACATTTTCTCCTGGTCTTGATGAAATATTTTTTAAGAGTTGTTTAACAAACGGCTCATGCTGTGAAAATTTGAAGGAAAAATCAGCTTTCTTGTTCATCTCCCATTACTGCAGAAACTAGGCTACCGGATCGGTGTCAGTAGAAAATCTCCGAAGGCCACTAATTCATTATTCGGTTGTACATAATGTATAGTAACATGCTGATGAAACAAAATCTGAAATGTTCATCGAGGACAATGTAATTATGTTCGTAGAAAATCTGCTGAATTTTGACTAATCCCTCTATGCTTAAAGAATACATTGCACATTGATGTTGGCATTGGTATGATAGATATCGACTTGACTTTTTTTATGACGGATTATCGATTAGTTATATCACAGAGACAGTTACCAGTACCAAAATAAACAAACAACCAAATCCAATTTCAGATAATACATTTCAAAAATTTCCTACGCTGATTTACAGCAGTGTCATCACTATATAACAGATCCAATACCCTATCCAGACCTTATTATGGCGCGCCAAAAGATTTTTCCGAGGTACTTTTCAGTTATGTGATTATAATTACATTACATAATCAAACACACTCTGTATAGAGGTTAACCACATGCAAATCGGGTCATCTATGCAATTCGATAGATTTATTTATCCATTCTAAATAAATAGACATGCCGTGTCTAAAGTGAATATTGCAAAAATGAATTGATGTTTCTTAATTAGATACGGTTTTAATTAGTGCCGCCACACAGCAGGGCAACAGTGGAAACACAACGCCACCTGGTTAAAAATATATTATTAAACCCAGACTAAAATAATGTAGGCTTTCTTTTTCTTTTCCACTGTCTGTCCTAGCATCTCATAAAAGACAATAAACCCCCAAATAAATTTATGTTAAAAAAGGATGAAGTCATTAATAAAAATTGATTTCAGGAGTTTTTGCAACATTTTTGTGTCAGTTAATTATAAGGCCATTACACATAAATTTAATAGATACAAATATTATTTTATATACAAATAAACATCATATTAAACAGTCATATTTTTAGAATGTTGCATGACTTATGCTGGATGTAGGATCAGCTTGCAAACACAATAAATGCACAAAATGCAAAAAACACACATGTTGAAAAAAAATCCATAATGATGTTAAAAACAGGAAAGACATTTTTTTGCCTGTTGCTCTATGCTGCTATAGACGTGCAGCTCCGTGCTAATTCACTTTAGCGTTTTATAACAGTCCACTGACCAATGAAAGTCCTGCACGGCTGCAAAAGTCTAGGTGACAATAAAAAAAAGCCATTTAATGCTTAAACCAGATGGTTCTACACTTTAGATGGTCCTCCGCACAAGCACACACAATACAAAACTAGAAAACAGATGTAAACTCTGAGATTATATGACCCTTTATCATTTTTTTGATGGTACAGATCTCTTACTAATCACTGCCAAATGTTTTCAGCAACTCGGCGAAGCATCACCGTTAGCATTTCTACTGTTGCGACTATAACCTGTTTTTAGAAATGTTATGGTATTGCGAATTTTCATTCTGATTAAAAAAACTGTTTCCTGCTTTAACCTATCAACACATCCAAATATAATTGCATATCAAACATATCGAGTAATGACTCAATTCATGTCTTAGAAAAAGTCTTAAAAATAGAAAACCTCACAAACTCACAAATCACCTTCACTTTAAAAAGTCATTTTTATAGATTAGATATAACCAATGGGAGATTGCACTTTTCACATTTCGGCACTCGTTCCTGAATAAGTCAGACGATGTGAGGAGACAGATGTGGAGATGAGGAGGAAATGATCCTTGTTGCTCCCTTGTCAGTAAGACAAGCACAAGCCTCACTTGTCTGTATTTCTCTTTCATGGGGTTTAAGGTTTAAAATGATCTGATTGGAAGTAAACAACACTGATGGAAAGGAAAGGAAAGGAAAGGAAAGGAAAGGAAAGGAAAGGAAAGGAAAGGAAAGGAAAGGAAAGGAAAGGGAAACTGAAATGAAAGGAAAGGGAAGGGAAAGGGATATGGAATGAAAATAAAAGGAAAGGAAAGGAAAGGAAAGGAAAGGAAAGGAAAGGAAAGGGAAACTGAAAGGAAAGGAAAGGAAAGGAAAGGTAAAGGGATAGTTAAAGGGAAAGGGATAGGGAAAGAAAATAAAAGGAAAGGAAAGGAAAGGAAAGGAAAAAGGTATAGAGGAGAGGAAAGAAAAAAAAAGAAAAGAAAGGGAAAAGGAAAGAAAAGAAAAAGGAATAGGGATAGGGGAAAGAAAAGAAAAAGAAAGGAAAGAAAAAGGGATAGGGGAAAGGAAAGGAAAGAAAAGGAAAGGGAAAGGGAAAAGGAAAGGGAAAATGGAAAAGGAAACAGGGCTTTGTGTCTTTTTTATCTTTAAGCACACTCGCTTTCCCTTAATGTCCTGCAAATAAAGCGGATTTATTAATGTGTAATTAAGTAATAATCATTCCTACATAATGCATGAAACACTCCGGGGAAAAGTGTAGATATGAAACAGCGAGTCGTAGGCCAACTGCTGCAAGTGTACACATTAAAACAGGATTAATTGGGAGAAATAATATTTTGATAAGCACCATTCTGTCTCTCTCTCTATCTCTCTTTCGTTCTCTTCCGTTTTGCTCTCTCATTCTATTACTTTCCTCCCTCTCTCTGAGCCCAGCAGCAAAATCTGTCTCATTAGCACTTATAATCATAGCTTTTAATGCTATTTGCACAGAGAGCCTGACTTCTAAGAGAAAATAATATCGTTGTTAAACTGATCAGAGGACTGTTCTCTTATAGGTCAGCATAAATTCAAGCGGAGGCACCCCACGCTTTAGAGCTGCAAGTAAGACTGTTAAACAACACGCGTGACATGATACTAAGCCTCCATTTTTAGTGACGAGCCTCTGGTGCTCTTCTAACCTCTGACGCTGCCAAGTTTAAGGAAAGGTGTTTGGAGGAGATAGGGACACATCATGCTTCAGTTCTGCCTCCATATTTAATTAGCCCATGCCTGATGTGCTTCACCGAGTCCACATAAGCATGGTTTTCTTCAAAAGCGCTCACTGTAACAGGCCAACACTTTTACAGTGCCAAAGGGTTCTTGGTCCAGTGCACAGCAGGTTTTGTCTGTCAGTGTGTGTAGGTTATGTTAGAACAGACACACTTCACATATAACTGACATCTGCTGTTGCAAAAACAATATCATTCCCGTCTTTTATCCAGTCGGCCAGACCCGAACCCTGTTTCAAGCCACAAATCCCTTCAGTTTCTAACTTTAGTTTCTAACTATGAAGCACAATATTAACAATAATGCAACTATTTAAAAATTAGACCTATTTGTCAAAGGTGTTCTGCAATATACTGGCTGTTTATTTGAGCTTTCTTTAATTTGTAGGTCCAAAACTTTAGTTCAGACTTGAAACTATTTTTATTGTTCTGTAGGGTTAAAGGGATATAAATGAATTGAAAATAAATGAAACAGGATATAAACTACATAAGGCTTGATAAGAGATATATTTATTCTGGTTGCGATTATCATTAACAAAACTGTATTTAAAAAAAAAACCCTTCTTGCTTCATCTCTGCATAATACAATAAAACCCAGTGATCTCAAGTTCAGTTTACAGATTTATTATAATACAAAAAGATCCTGAATATATTATTTCCTTTAGACCAGATGATTATGATGAACTGGAATGTTAAACAACAGCAACTATAAAGATGCACACAAATAATTACATTTTTAGAACACCAATTTTCAATTTCTCACTCTCAATATTTCGCTCTCTTTTTATCCACACATACACACACACAGACCAGTTAAATGAAAGTCTGTTCTTGCCAACCCAAATGTAACTACAAATGTTTTTCGAGCAAAAATTGCTGTAAGAACCACTCACACCTTTTTTTTGGAAAAGACCGCAAATCGTGTTCATTAATTAGAACAAAACCCGAGTTATTAATTGGGGGAGGGGTCCTCATACTGGGCCACATGGCCACCCCAGTGCCCATCTGCTTGCCATAGGGGCAGTCTGTGCCAACCACTGAGTCACCCGTAAACGTCTACCACACCAGTGAGAAAAATGTTATACACAGTTAATTACCAAATGTTTAACGGCTATCACATAATATTATTATTATTTTTTAAAAAGGATTAAAAGGCATTTTCCTTGTCACTGGGGTGGTGCGGATTACAGTTTTTTTGTCCCTTTAGTATGTATAATTTAAAAGTTTGTATATTTACAAAATATAAAAAAAAATTGTTAGAATATATAGATTATGTGTCTATGATATGTTTTTAAAACTGAAACTTTACACTATATGCAGCTTTTGGGGTGTAAAATATAATCACTTAAGTTTAAAAGATACTTTTAAGTTTACAACAGAGACAAGAAAAGGTCCAATTTTACTCCCAAGTGTCCACTACATAGTGTGACTCAATAGGTGACTCGATTTAGGTTGCCATTTAGCACTAATCTGAGATTCGGTATACGGGGAACAGTTTAGATAAATAGAAAAGCCACATTACCTCAAATCTATAATTAATAAATGAGCAGATATTTAACAGCTAAGTCTAAAACATAAAAAGTTTTCCTGTATTAGTTTACCAAGAAATAAACCCGCTGTCAGAAAAAGCGCAAAACCAGGGAAAAAATCTCAACAAATCGCACACACATTTATATATAACTTCTATCCTCTTTTTCAAAAATTGCGCGTAATGAAGTTACGAAGAAAAAGCGTTAATTTCCGTAATGATGTGCAATCTGGTTTAATAAGCGCGTAATTGTATTTATTGTTTCATCTCTGCGTTTCAGGCACCGTGCATCAACAACACACACATCTTTACAATAAATTATAATAAGACTATTTATGGCAAAGATTTTAATTCGCAGCTTCTTACAATACCCGCCAGTTTTGGCCGTGAAATCTTATTGGTCCTGCTGTTTGCTCGAGCTCGTTGCACCGCCGAGTGCGTAAAGAAAAAGCGCTCACCTTTAACGGAGCGCGGTTTGGCCTGCTTGCGCCTGGACATCTCTGTCTCGCTGTGCTTATGCTTCTATCGACCTCTTGTCCTTTCTTGCAAACACTCATAAGCTGCAGACTGGCACTTTTTTTTTGTTTTTGTCCCTGTTGCCTGTTGCAATGCGGCTACTTCGCGCTCAGTGTGTGTGTGCGTGTGTATGTGTGTGTGTGTGTGTGTGTGTGTAGCGCCAGACCAGCACAGCAGCAGCAGCAGCAGCAAGTCGGACGGAAAGAGACCAGAGTAATAGTAAGCGGATATTCCGGCGCTTTAGCAACTTCGCACCCGGTTTCAACCTGTAGATTTCACGAGCGGATCCTCGCGCTTAGGCTTTTACACTCCGCACGCAAAGACGAGTTTTCAAAAAGAAAAAGAAGAAGAAGAGGAAGAATCGGGTCCGATTAAAATAATCAAAGCGTTAGAAGAATGTGATGATCGGCAGAAATCTGACGGTGCGTCCTGGTAATGCGTTTACACCGCTTAAATGAACAGTGCAATTTTGTCCTTTTTCCTATCCCGCCTGGTGCGCTTTGACGTTCCGATTCGTCCAGTTTTGTCCGTCTTTTTGTCGTCCACTGATCCGAAGAAACACTGAACTGAACCGCCCTCTTTATTTTCAGGGCGCCGACTGAGGCATCTTTTTTTATCGCTCACCTGTAGGGATTAATTCATTCTTGTTCAAAATATATATATATATATATATATATCTCTTAATGTCCCTAGAAAAAGAGCTGTAAACGTTAACCGCTATAGTCTCGCTCTCTCCCTTTTCTTCTTTGTCCTGACTCTAGTCTTTCCTCCGCCTCCCGATCCGAATGCTGGCGGGGCTGCGGCGCAGACACACATAATAAAGCGCAGGCTTGGCTGGAAATGTAGCCCCGTGTCCCAGCAGGGAGGATGTGAGAGTAGGGTCCCGGCGGGGGAGCGCTCCGATCCCGCAGGGAGCTCCGCACAGCCTGGGCTTCAGCAGCACACACACACACACACACACGCGCACACAGAGCGAGAGAGAGAGCCAACAGCACCGAGCAATGGCCGGCCGTGGAAACTGCAGCCTGAAGTCTGAGCGCGCTTTCGGATCGTCGCCAAAAACGCGCAGTTTAGAGGAACTCGAAGAGCAAAAAAAGACGCACTGGATTCTGCGGTTGTTTTCTTTCGGTCCTCGACCTCTTTTACACCGTCTTGGGTTTTATCCAGCACTGCTTTTTTTCAGAAGGAGATTTGACTGAACCGTTAAGCTTTCTTAGATATTTTTTACTGTTATGCATTTTCAATGGAAAACATGAGTTTAATAAGGTTTGTTTCTAATTAACAGTGACATATCCTGATCGGGGTTTTGCCCCAAAAAATCAATGACATGATTATTGCTATTCGATTAGGGTAATGAATTCTGAAAAGTAATGTTTTGATGTTTATTTAAACGACATGTGGCTTTCCGATTTTGGCCTCTTACTCATCAGTAGCCTACTCTAAATCATCACGTGACTTGTGGTATTAAACAGTAATGTTTAATGATATTTCAAAAGTTTTTTTGATGACTTAGATATTTTAGAAAAGGTTTACACACAATTGAGAATCTGTAAATGTGCACAACACGTCCAAGCAGGTCAACCCATAACACGTCCCCAAAACGCACAAATAGGGATGTTTTTAATAACAGAGAAGCCCTGGAGGCTGACTTTAGAGTTTATGCGCAGGATTAGGCCTTTGCTGTTTGGAACCCTACCTAGGGTATAGCCAAAATCCTCACAGCGCCTGTCCGTCTGGTCCTCCGCAGTCTTAGACGTTATTACTCCATGGACAGCGAGAGGACATGTTTGGCAAATGCAAAGTAAAGAAATCGCACAAAGCTTTTGTTCTCTTTTCTCTGGTCTTTGACCGGACCGCTGAGCTGGTTGTCATGGATAACACTGTGGGCTCCCTAACTTGGACAGCAGGGGTGTCCCTCAGATTGAGCCGCATTCCCCCCCACCAGGCCACAGAGGGGCCTTTCAAATAGACCCCCCACTGCTGAGGTTCTTGGTCTCGTCTGAACTCCCCTTGAAATGGCGTCCCAGCGAGACAAGGGGGCCATTGGTATGAAAGGGTGAAAGCTCACTGCAGTAGTCGCCTTTTTTCTCTAGGATAAATACAAAAGAGTAAAAATAGCCCACATTACAAGCTCCTTAAGGGTCAAGGACAGCCGAGATGTGAATGGGTTGAAAAACCTGCATTGTGAAATCACATAGCAAGTGATTACACCCTCTGTCTTCTTCGCTTGGATTTGCTTTTTTTTTTTTTTCTTTTCTTACAATGGCAAAGAGCTTTTAGAGCAGCTACATGTGTACAAAAATAAATTAAGACACAAAGGAAAATACTTGTGAGCTATAGTCTGAGTGTGATGAGCCGGTTTTGGAAAAGTCAAAATGGCCACCATCATTCTGTGATTTTATTGCCATTTCTTCTATTATACATTTTAAAAATATAACAATATTTCACCCAGCAGCAGGGGGCAGCTTTATGTATAACCCTTTAGTCCCACAAAATGATTCTTTTACAATAATCACATACATTTATTCTTTTTACCCCAAAATTTCTGTCTGTTTTTAGTCCTGGTATTCATGGTACATGAATCTCCAGAAAGCTCTACTAAACACTCCCCCATTGTACTGTCACAAGCCTGGGGAGTTCATGTTATATTTATGTTGCCTACAGCAAATTCTCTGTGTTCTGTTCGTCTGAACTCGCACCAACTCCGCCAGGTCCCTCCTCCAAAGACAATGATACATTTCACTGGTTTGCCCTATTTTTACAGGAAATAATTAGACGTAACTGGTTTAAATACTGCAAAGCCAACAGTCTCATTGACATCCACCGCCTCATTAACGTAAGCATGTGCAAGTGCTAAGTATGCGAAAGTAAGAAATGTGCTGGTGGTAAAAGATTTTCTCCCTCCAGCTCACTATGTGTCATGTGTGTAATATAGAACAAAACGATTTGTCGTTGTATACTATGTGTGAATTTATTTATTTAGGTGAAAGTTGAACTAAGATACATTATAGGCACGTTTTACTAAATATTATTGATTTTTATCTTTTACTAGAATGTAAAGTCGTTTGTTACACTGACCCAGACAACTACTGGACTGGTGATAGTGTCTCTCATCAGACATTCTGAAAATGATGAGGAAAAACAAAAGGGCAGATTGAGGCTGAGCGCTTCAGCGCACTTACTGTCCCCTTCGCTCTATTAGTCACCGATTAGCCTCATAGTCAACATTAGATTTGAATCCGGATTATCCCTAACCCACTACCCAGATCCTAGTCTATGTATTTACCCCAGCATCAACGGCAAGTACTGCAATGTCCTCTCCATTCAGCCAGCAGTAAAACAACACAGGGAAAATTTCAGCTTTTAAAGCTTACCAGGTCTTGTGCCAAAACATCAATAGCAATTTTCCTCCTCCCCTTTTCATCCCCCATTCTTTGGCTCTTGCCCCAGTCTCGCACAAAGAAACACCAGCTTTATAGACTCAGGGTATTAAACCGGTCAAATAGAAAAAGATATAAGGTTCAGCGCATACTCTGGCGTATAGTATAGTATGGTATAGTATAGTATAGTATAGTATAGTTTGGTTTCACCAGGAGGTCACGTAAAGGGGTTTGTGATTAGTGCGTATTGTTTTTGTGGCAATATTTTGGGTAGATTCAAAAAGCTGGGTAAAAAGAGGAGAGAATAAGAAGCAGAAGACTGCACTTGAGTGAAAATGCCTTCCTGATGAGCTGCAACAATGCGCTCACTCCCACGACATCGACTCTCTGTAGGGAGCCTCATCCTAATTTCCTCCATCCATAATAAAAAGAGCTACATTAAACAGTGCCATTAGTGCCAGCAATTTGCTTTATTCTCCACAGAAAGAGAAATGTTATCTGTGGCGGACAAACTTAACCCAATTAAAGCTCATTGTGCAAGGGGGCCTTGCTGGATCTTTAGCCGATGCTACGGAACGAGGGCAGAGGCAGCCAACTTTGGTGGTGGGGTTGGGTGGGGGATAGGGAGGAAAAAAAGGGCGAGAAGAAGACGTCTGGAGAATTAGCGAAAGTAGGGAAGAGAGAAATGTGTTTCGAAAAAAGAACAGAGGTTTTCCAGTTGCCCTGCATGTCATTTTTATCACACTTCCATTATTGTTTAAAAAGTCATGAACTGTAGGACACTTTGACAGCTTTGGTATTTCAGCCCATTTCCTTTCCTCGTCATGGGGGAGGTGTTTTACATCTGAGAGATAAATAGGAAACGTATGAAGCCACATGTCCCTCATACCCTGCGATTCTTGCTGTTAATTGTTGTGATAACACGTCTCGATTACAGGGCTTTAATTATCAACATGTTTGGCTGTTAGAGCAGATACCTGGCACAAATCCCCATGTTGGGGAGGAGGGGGGTTGTTGAAGGTTTCTAATGAAGATCTCACTCACAGCAGCACACTGAATCTCAGTGTGATGCTCCGCTAACAAAGCAGCACATTACATTTAGAGCCGACCCGGGTACCTGCGAATTCTAACACAACACCAAGTATATTCATAGTGATACATTTTGATTGATATCCAGTTGTGCTGGGATGCCAAACCGTACGGATTTGCAGAAAGATGGGAATTTTGCAAAGTGCTTTGTTTGGCTGTCATGTTATTGCGGCCACAAACTATAATGAACGGCGGGGATAAAAGACATCTGTTTTTCCATTCAAACAGAAGCACAGTGGAAGCAGGTTATCTGTCTTTCTATGTCTGTTGTAATCTCTCTATCTCCAAAGGCATTCATCAGTTGTAACGGAGTTGTTTTTCTCCTTTCTTCCCCCTAAAAAAAAAGCTCCAATCAACACCTCTCAGCTGGCGAAATGAAGCAGAACCAGGCCGCCATTACATTGAATCTTGATGGATTCTTCACAGCTGTGGTCGAGTGTCTGTGAGCAGAGGCTGGAGAGACAAACAGCTGTAAAAAAATGCTCCACTAAAGACGTTCACCCACACGCTGACACTGTGTACCATCAACACACACATACACGTATAAACATCCAGTCGATTGTAGCCAAGTCAAGCTATCACGGATGAAACTTTATACGTCCATTTAATTGCTTATCACTTAAAATTGCATATTTTTTCCATATAGCGCACACCATTTCGAATTTTTCTTTGATTATTATGCCTTATAATCAATATTGGTTTATATGAGAACAAAACCTGACACTAACTTATCAATAATTTAAATGAGTAAATTTGTATTAATTTGCAAAAATTCATTGTTTTGTTTTTTTTAATAGCACTGTTGTTGTCTGAAATTAAAACATTGCTTTCTAAGGAAGTTCAACTAAGGTATCTTACACACAATAAACCAGTACAATATTATTTTTTTTACAATTTGTCCTGATGAATAAATCTCCAATCAATCAGTCTCCAACCAATCACATTTTAGGATAAACCTCCAAAACATTTGGGAAATTACGATGGCTATAGAAAAGTGCATTATTGTTCCAGTATTATTTAGTTAATTTATAATTAAATAATATACATATATTAAATATTATTAAAAAATGAATCAATAAATACTTAAAGGTTCTTTCTTTTTAAATCTAGACTGCCATCTAGTGGTGTTACTTCCTATATGCTGAATTTTGCTTTAAAATAGGAGGGTTTCATTCCCATCCTACTAATACAGACATCCTGGGGATTTTTTTTATTGGACAAACAGCGATTTGTTAAGTTATTTTGTGATCTAACAGACAAAGTTGGACTAATAAAAAATTAATTGTGATCTGTTTAATCCTACAGCAGCGAATGGTCTTTTTTGGGGGTTTTAGCAGCCTAAAACCTAGTGAAGAATCTCGATTCACTGAATAAGGATTGTTTATTTCAGACTTAGAACTATATATAAATGAATGTGTTTTCTGTTTTCTATCTAAGTTCCTCCAACGTCATCTGCATTATCTGATCATTTAGACCTAATTGTGTCCTAATTTTTAGCTACACTATATGCATTTTCACCATGAGGAAACATCTCCAACCCTTTGCTGTTGTTTTAACCTTCACTTTCCTGGAAAGACTTTACACTAGAATTTAGATTGTTGCTAAGGGATTTGTGCTCATGTCAGCCAAAAAGTCTTGGCACACAGTCGACATTACAGTTTAACCCAAAGGGGTGAAAGTGGTGGCTTATTGGTCAAGGTGTTGGATTGCAAACCGGAAAATTTTGGGTTCGATTTCTAGCGCCACCATGTTACCTTTGTTGGGCTCCTAAGCAAGGCCATTAATTCTGATTGCTCAGTTGAATAAATGAAATAAATGTAAGTTGCATCTGCCAAATGTGGGAAATAGAAATGGAAATGCATCTCTCAGTGGGTTAAAGCCAGATTTCTGTGCAAATCAACCAGGTTTTTCCATATCAACTTTAGTTAACCATGCTTCCGTGGAGTTTGCTTTGTGCACACTGATATTGTCATGCTGAAACAGGTTCACACACCTTAGTTCCAGTGATAAGGAACTGTAATTCCATAACAGGGGTCTAAACTAAACTTGGTTCTGCAGAGTTTATTTCCAACCCTGACTAGTTAATCAAGGTCTGGCTGGGTATACATTAAACATACAGGCAGGGGACGCTTGTGTTATTTCTGCTTTGTGGCAACAGGTTCTATAAACCATTTTATGTCAATTTTAATGACATTCAAAATGACCGTAATCTTTTTTTTATAACTGATTATATACATTATTTGACTCCCATACATGTTGCTTAAATACTGTAAATGTAAAACATCATATATAAGTTTTAAGAAATGTAGTTTAGAAAGTTAAATCAAGTAAAAAATAAAGTAAATACATTTTTTTAAAGTTTATAAGATGTGAAATTTAGCATAATATGTAATTGTTAAGAACAGCGTAAAAACGCATCAGTATAACGTTTGTATTAATGTAAATGCTGACTAGAGCAGAACTAAAACTAGTTATATTTTGCATTTGCCATATATAAGATGATAAATATTTTAATCGTTGTGCTTTATTATAACCAATTCTCTATCTTAAATATATAATCATAATTCATTTTTGCTTCATACATAGAACTGTTCAATAAACTGTCCTGCACAAACCCATGACATTTATTTCTAATTCCTATTACATTAAGCATTTCTGTCATTTTACTCACCTTTTTTAAACATTTGAGTTCAACACCGTATCCAACACAGTTTATCTGTTATAGCAGGATGTCTTTCTATGTCTGCTGTAATCTCTCTATCTCCAAACACATTTATCAGGTGTAGCAGAATAGGTTTTTTTTCTTCTTTCCCCTGTAAAAAGCTCTAATCAACACCTCCTAGCTGGCTAAATAAAGCAGAACCACTTTTTTAAACCTGCAACAAAGCAAAATGCCTATTTTTGTTTTACATTTTTTATTAATCAGGATAAAAATAAAATTCTGTCTATATCTGATATTAGATACATTGAATATGGAATCGGGCAGCGCGGTGGCTTTATGGTTAGCATAACTGTTGCCTCACAGCAAGAAGGCCTGGGTTCGATTTCCAGGCAGGGGTCTGTGTAGAGTTTGCATGTTCTCCACATGCTTGTGTGGGTTTCATCGGGGTACTCAGGTTTCCACCCACAGCTCAAAAACATGTATGTTAGGTTGATCAGCGATTCTGAATTGCCCATAAGAGTGAGTGTGAGTGTATGATGGACTGGCGACCTGTCCAGGGTGTACCCCCTCCTGCCTTTTGCCCTTTCAGAGACGGCTGGGATAGACTCCAGCAGATCCCTGTGACCCCAAATTAAGGAATAAGCGGGTATAGAAGATGAATAAAGGAATAAATATGAAAAGAAATATATTTACACGGCTAGTCTCTCTTATTCAGTCCTCTAGATGGCAGCATTGCATCCTGATTAGGTGTCTTCTGAAACGGTCTTGCTGTGAATGGATTACATGCAGACAGAAATAAAAAAAGCAGAGCCTGGTCTGTTCTCACTGGTGTTCTTTATGCACCTCCAGCCCTTTAACGCATAGCGATGTAGATGCATGTGGATTTAAATCAAGTGTGAGAGCGGGGGGAAGAAACAGAAACGTGGGTTTAGACAATGAATGGGTGTTTACATCTTGACTTCTTGCCAGTAATGTCCCCGTAGTAGCAGAATGTTCGCGTTGATTGCAAGTCTAATCAGGGGATGATTAAGTCCTGTTCAAAGCAGCAGGTTTACCTGAGTCACCCCTCCACCACCCCTCTGAGCCACTATGGGTCATTCTGATCGAGTTTTAATTTGTCAGTCAGGGGTTGAGTGTGTATGTCTGCTAGCATAATGTGTGTTTGTACTTTATGCAGCTGTTCCTATGCTATTGATTAGTGATTTTCACAATAAGGTCATTGGGCTCACTAAGGCATTGATCCGCTACCTGCAGACAAGCGGTGTATTCATCAAAATGATATTTAATAGCTGTCTCTCTTGGTACTTATGGCATTAGAACGGGTTTGTCTGTGTGTTGTGCTGTAAGATTAAAAAGCAGATTAAAGGAAAATGTCATAACCCAGATTTTGGACAACTGAGTGTTTGCCTGACATGTCCTTGAGGGACGCTCCGTTACTGACAGTTATGTATATGCGATGCCCTTTTCAAGCTAATTAGTTTGACAGACTTTGATAACGAACCAAAAAGAGAGTCAAGCTTCACCAAATCCTGGTGGGTATTTCAGTATTTCATTGCTACACAGATTTCTTTACTTTATTTACTGTTTGGTGCAGCAATATTAAATCTATTATAGTATTTGTTTAGACAAGATATTTTTACATGTCAGTATGACACTGTGCCACAGTTTGGAAGCATTGGATTTTAGCCAAGACCTGCTAAACGTTTCACAAATTATCTGATGTAATTCATCAGATTATTTAGGATAATAATATCCGAAAGACCAAAAACGCATAAGATCAGGATTTACATTTAAACCATTTTGACGACCTTATTTAATACGACTTACATTTATCACTTTTATACAACTGATCAATTGGGGGTTAAGGGCCTTGCTCAGGGGCCCAGCAGTGTTAACTTGGTGGTGCTGGGAATCGAACCTCGATCCAACACCTTAACCACTAAGCTTCCACTTCCTCCATGATAATATAAAGAAAAAACTTACTTTTCACTTCACCAATAACATCACTAATAAACAGCCATTGAACAATAAGTCATTAAACCATACCATCATAGCTGGTCTCACCACTGTCTTTAAACCATACATCATAGCTGGTCTCACCACTGTCTTTAAACCATACATCATAGCTGGTCTCACCACTGTCTTTAAACCATACATCATAGCTGGTCTCACCACTGTCTTTAAACCAATACCTACCATAAACATCATAGCTGGTCTCACCACTGTCTTTAAACTTTAAACCATACATCATAGCTGGTCTCACCACTGTCTTTAAACCATACATCATAGCTGGTCTCACCACTGTCTTTAAACCATACATCATAGCTGGTCTCACCACTGTCTTTAAACCATACATCATAGCTGGTCTCACCACTGTCTTTAAACCATACATCATAGCTGGTCTCACCACTGTCTTGTACACCTTCCCCTTGATTCTAGCTGATATTCTCCTGTCACACATCACTCGTGACACGTTTCTCCACCCATTCCAACCTGCCTGTACTCGCTTCTTACCTCTTTTACACACTCTCCATTGTGTCAGGAAGGGCATCCGACGTAAAACTTTGTCAAATCTAAATATGCGAATCATCCTCTGCAGACACCACACTCTTTACAGTATTAGCAAAGTTGAATGATTTAGCAAAGTCGAATCTATTTTTAAATCTCTAATAAAAGTACCACAATTTAATTAAACTACTCAAGTACACAAAATGGAAGATTTTATTCAAGTACTATAATGAAAGTATTTGTTATCAGTTATTTCCCATCACTGCATATTGCTTATAAAAGATAGAATAAACAAATGCTGGAAGTTTAGGGGTTATAATGCTGTGCTTGAGTTATCGTTATAGACTAATTTGAGAATGAGCATTATTCAGGTATCTCTCTGATATTTATTTTATTTTTATATATACGTTTAAAAAGCTGAAACATTTTGTCCAGAAGTGGTTTTCACAACACTTCTCTGTGCGCATATTCCAAAAAAGTACAGACAAACTCCTCTCTGACAAGGAGCGTTTATACTACGCTTTTATAGTATTCTAAAATTGTATAGTCCCAATTTAGTTTCAATTCCATTTCAATCAGCAAACTATAATTAAAGACTATTAGAAAATGGGACCAACATAAACCATTAGCAAACTTTTATAGGTTCCTGTCAATTCTTATGAAATTCAAACAGGAGACTGCAGATGAGGGGTTTGGTTTAATAAAAAAAAAACTAATTGCAGGTAGGGGTAGTGATTTGCAAACAAGAATGTTTTACAATTTTTTAAGAAATAAAGTGAATAATTTTTTTGTTATTAAATAAACCTACGTTTTGCCGAATTAGTTCGTTTCAGATTGTGCTGTCAGTCATGTACTGTTCGGTTGCTTTATGATGAATAACGCATGCGCAGTATCATCAGCTCGACAGCTTTCTAATCAGACGCTGCAACCAATTCTGGACTGGAGAAGGAGAATCGCTGTAGTAGCGTGTGTGCGTGCGTGCGTGCAGGGTCGCTAGTATCATTGTTAGCGGTCTATGAACTGAATGTAATAAATGTAATTCATTTAGTAATTAAGTTAACATATTTCATAATGTTTTATATTATCACACTTTGTGACGTTCAACAGAATACTTCTTCCGCTTGTAAAATTACACGCATGCGCAGTTTCATTCAGTGTTCGGTTCTCCAGTTCTCTTTTCGCAGCAGTTCAGTGTGCTGTTGGAGTAACTGATTAACTCCGAAATATTAGTTTATTTCGAGTCACCTAAGTAAATAAAAAGGAAATAATTATTTGTAAATTAGTGCTTAATCGACACGTGAACCGTTTCAAACGGTTCAGTCCGATTTGGTGAACCGGTTTACTATGAAGAGAATTCATTAAACCGAACGTGGGGGGGGGGGGGGGGGGGGGCTTGGAGACCGGGGATTTTGCCGTGCACCAACAGAACATTTTCTGTGCAGATGTTTCTCAAAACTGACAGCAGTCAAAACGGGTGCAATGATAAGCATTGACAAAGCACAGAAAAAGAACATTTTAGCCTCAGTATGTGATTATGCCTTAAAACCATCGGGATAAAACTAACAGAACAATGTTAAAAAATAAACCGAATGTTGTAAAACTAGTTATTGGCTTGCTATTGCTTCTACCTTTGGTACTTTAAACTCTGTACTTTTTTTATTATAAACTCAAATTATGTAAAATCATCAGTACCCTGATAATCTATAATTTTGTTAACTAATTATATGGATTAAAACATTTACAACACTTAATATTTATTGTTAAAATTAAATGCACACGTGGGGCAGCATGGTGGCTTAGTGGTTAACCTCAGTCCAAAAACATGTATGTTAGGTTGATTGGTAATTCTAAATTGCCCATAGGAGTGAGTGTGTGTGGCCCTGTGATGGACTGATGACCTGTCCAGGGTGTACCCCTCCTAGACTCTGACAGATCACCATGACCCCGAATTAGGGAATAAGCTGGTATAGAAGATGAATGAATGAATGAACAATACACACTCTCTTAGAATCTCTTAAAGCTTTTGATTTGTGTGAACAAAGTGTTTTGCTGAAACATAAGCAGCTTAACAGCACAAATTGAGCTTCAATGAAGCTAAGATGCTTAATTCTTTTCGATCAAAGCAGCAATTTCTGTTAAAAATGCAATGAATTTAAGCTACTAGTCATTTCACAGGTGTTTGGCTGGAAGTAGGCTGGTGTTTTAGTTCACACAGCACAACCTAAGGTAAGTTTTCTATAAGGTAAAATTATTAATAACATGAATTAGAGAACCCATGTGAGCTAAACTTGGTTACTGTTTTTGTGTTTAATTGAAATATTCTTCAGGGCATGTTTAGTGTTAATCTACTTGTTTTTTTTCATAGAACATTGTGGTGACATCAGAAATATCATACAAGCCTGGAAACATTCATTTACAGTTTAATATTTTACGGGGTGTATTTTTTAACCGAACTTACCCCCACCCACATATACAGTACACACTGGCACCACCTGGTCTACACAGGGGATGTTTTAGGTGTAGAAAAGAATTAGAGGTGTTATAATTTGCTTCATTTACATTTTACTATATCATAAATTTGTGTTTTTATACATTAAACCATTTTGTTTTGTGTTTATTCTTTGAAATTGCTTATACTACCTGATTAAATTGGAGACAGACAATTAAAAGTTGTTCTAAATTTGTGTCATAGAGTTAATTAAATTTACTAGATTTAAATATTATAAGATTTAATATTTTAATATTATATAATTACGCAGAGCTAGGCCCAGGGCATAAGCAAACTAAGCATCTGCTTAGTCCATAAAATGTTCTCATACCATTAGTAATACATTCCTGTGACTTTAAAAGAAAACGTTCTTAGAAAAGTGTTCTTAGAACGCCCTTATGGCGTTATTTATACTTGATGAATGTATTTAAGTACATAAACCACGACAACATAAAATAACCAGAAACTAATGTTCTACCAACATTAAACAAAGTTACTGTGCCTCCTACACCGGGGCCCTCCCATGTTGGTGTGTGTCTCAAATGTCCCCCCATTTCTATTACCCCATAAGTGAAGTTCATATTTACATCACACTCCACAGATACAACCAAAGCACTTCCCTACAAATGCTGAAACATCAGATGAACCTGTGGTTCCTTGAGAACGCTGTGTGAATATCAGAGTTCTTTAAACAAATAAAGCTAATCTTACCGCCTAGCCCAATTTTTATATTAAGTAAACCCTTTAAAACACCTGTTTCCCAACATCATCTAGGATGTAACCCAAAATTCATCTTTAAATGAAAAAAAAAATGCTACCTTTATCTAGGACCATTCTTTACAGACTTTGCAGACTTTCTATCAAAGCATTCGAACAGTGGCAGGATTTTAAAACTATTAGTTAAAGCTGAAGTTAAAGCCAGTGCTTTACTGAACATCTTTATGACTGGCTTATAAAAAACTTGACGGCTCTCTTCTGAGTAACGAACCAATCTCTACACAGTAAATCTGCTAAAGTGGGTGTAACGTATAGTAAAGGCAACCTGGCAATGTAGATGAATGCTGTGATTTGCATTAAGCTGCCAAAAATCCATGAGAACAAGATCTAAGATTTGATTCTTGTCTGCAATGTATAACCTTTGACATACTAAAAATTAAAACGTCTTAAAATCTTTAATGATAGATTTGTGAAATGTTTTGGCTTACAATGGATAAACTGTAGAATAGTGTGAAAGCTACAAGTAGAAAATTTACTGTGAAGTAATTGATATGAAAAGCCTTTTTAAAAGTGATCTTATTCGCTACGGTCATGAAGCTAATCTGGAAGAGAAGAAGCAGGATGACGAGCTTGCCCCATAAATGATAAAAAAAAAAAATGTAAATATTTTTTATCCAAGCTTGCAGGCTAAAGTGCTTTTATTTTCCATACAAATGATTTTTTTTTTTGGTCTAAGAAGTCATTTTCATTCAAATAATTACATTTACATTTCTGGCATTTAGCAGACAGATTGAGCAGTTAAGGGTTAGGGGCCTTTCTCAGGGGCCCAGCAGTGGCAGCATGATGGTACTGGGGATCTAAGCCATGATCTTCTTGTCAGCATTCTAATACCATAACCACTGATTTACCACTGTTATTAGCTTTCTGTTATAAGGTCTCCTCTTTCTCTGTGTGTGAGACAACGTAAGAAACAGTGTGGAATAGAAGTGTATAATGTGACATGCAGTTTCCAAAAGTGTGAGACACTAAGTGTGAGCTGTTCCTCGGTTAGAGACAGATGACGGTCCCTAAGGCAAATAAGAGCACACCTCTCTCATTCATTATTTACCCCTGCTTTAATATAACCCTAATTCATATATTAATTTACACATCAAACGTCACATGGTACCTCATGTCCGCCTCTGTGCAAGTCTCCATTTCTCCAAGACATATAAACTCAACTGGAGAATTTTTGATGATGGTAAAAACATGTTCAAAAATCAACCATAGCTGCTTAAGTTAATGTCATTTATATCATATTATTATAGATAGATAGATAGATAGATAGATAGATAGATAGATAGATAGATAGATAGATAGATAGATAGATAGATAGATAGAGATAGATAGATAGATAGATAGATAGATAGATAGATAGATAGATAGATAGATAGATAGATAGATAGATAGATAGATAGATAGATAGATAGATAGATAGATAGATAGATAGATAGATAGATAGATAGATAGATAAATGGATGGATAGATGGATAGATAGATAGATAGATAGATAGATAGATAGATAGATAGATAGATAGATAGATAGATAGATAGATAGATAGATAGATAGATAGATAATCATAGGTCAAAAAGTGGTCGTTTAGGGATTTTCAATAATAATAATAATAAGAAAAATAAAGTTTGATAAAAAGTAGAAAGTTTTAGAGCAGAATTTTGTTGGGTTTTTTTTATTTAAGGGCTGTGCAGTGTTTGTGTTTGCGTCTCTGCACCTGTTTAGGCACCAAAACCTTTTTAACCCTGTGATTATATTCTGGGTTTTTCATTTAAGATGGCAGGCGATGTCACTATCAGTATCCATCTCACAGTGAACCTCCTGCATGTGAAGCAAATGGTCCATTACAGACCTTGATTACTCTTTGTGACTATGTGATATTGTATGGCAGTGCCCTAGTGTAATTAGTCTAATGCTCTGGGTTCATGTAGCTAATCAGCAGCCTTTGTGTCTTTTCAAAGTGCCCCACTGGGTGGCAGTAAGTACATGAGGTGGCTAATGTTCGAGAGGCCCACAATGAATGACAGCATGCACCTCTTTTAGCACTGTGTGTTCAGTTTGTCTGCTTTATTCGAAATTGATCAATCAATCAATCAATCAGTTAATCAATTTGACTGTATGTCTGTCTATTTTTATTTATCTTGTGTAATTTAATTCATTTTATAAAATCCGGTGTGTGTGTGTGTGCCTGTGAAGGTTAGAGGTTATCATTAGGTTGAAATGCAGGAGGTAGTTAAAATATCTGCTACTTTTGTCTTTCATGTTCATATCATGCAAAATGGCGGTAACAAATGTTTTATTTCAGACCGACAACTTTTCAAACTGCTAAAATGTTCCCAAAAAAAGGGTCCAGTGTGTTTAACAGTGTGTTTAACAATAGTGAAACATTATTTTATAGTGTCATTCTTAGAATGCTTTCTCTCAACATTTTAAGAACATTCATTAAGGAACGTCACCAGGACAGTTCAAGAACAGGTTCAAGGAAGTTTTCTCTTAACATCATAAAAACATAAATTAACTACTTATAACATTACAAAAATGTCTAACTATGATTTTGATAAATTTTTTGTTCTAAGATTTAAAAATCTTTTAAAGAATGTTAGTGAAATTTGTTGGAACGTCCCTTAGTAGATGGGTTCTCATGCTGCTCCAAGTGGTAGTGGATTATATATAGACGTAAATCCTATCTGCCACCTTACACATGACTTTCTGTTCAATTCTGGAGTTAGAAACAACATTTGTACACCTCTGCTCCAGCATTTATTCCCCACTTAGTTCTTAACCAGTTAGAATCAAACCACAGTATTATAACTCTTAAAAATCTTTTTCTTACCCTTTGTGCATCACAGAGTATATTTCAAATTGTATACTGCTCCTACTAGGGTATTTCACACATACTTACCGCTGAGAGTCTGCCATTGTTTGGTCCCTGAACAAGACTTAACCCTTCCTGCTCCAGGGGGCGCTGTATCATAGCTGACCCTGCGCTCTGACCCCAACCCTTTAAGATGGGATATGAAAATAACAATCTGTGCTGTGGAGTCTGTGTGACAAATAACGACATTTACATTTATATTGTTTAACGGTGTATCATAGTGCAGACTACCATACTGTTGCCACTAAAGTCTGTCACTGATGTCTGGAGCTGCACTCTACACAGATTTATTTAATTCTGATTTAAAAATTAAAGAGCTAAAATTTTAACATATGGTCAAGGGTCAAGGGTCGTTTAGCTGTTGCTTGTCCTCTTGATGCTAACGTTTAAATAAAAGCTCACCTTAGCAGTACAACTCATCATTTGAAACATGTTTTTTTTCAACATGCTAATTGATTGCTGCAGAATAGTTTCCTGCCTCTCCTCACCTTAAAAAATCCAGCAAGAGAAAAGGCAAATTTAATAAAAAACTATTGTCTAGGTTTAGGTTATACTTTCTTTAAGTCAAATAGGAATAAAATAATAAAAGTTTTTGCTTTTGGACAGCGTCAGTTTATTTGCATTCGTTATTTTGTCAGTGGAAAGCTCCTCACAAAGGTAATAAGTGACCAAAAAAAGAGAAGTGCGGGCTGCTCTGACAGTCCAGCTGAAATCCTGTCATCAGTGACCTTTCTCTAGCTGCAATGAGACTCTTCAGTCTCAGCTAGCAGGATGCCATACTTCTCATCTCCTTCGCCAGAGACTAATCAGAAAACGACAGCAAGAAAGTCAGAAAAATACACTGAGATCCAAAGACTGGAATATGACACAGTAAGTTGTGGTAAGTAAGCAGTGTGTAAAGAACAACTGGGGTAAATAGGAGATTCTAGGTGCAGAACAAATTAGTTTGGCTAGAAGAAAGAATATAAAATGTTTATAAAATTGTCATATGCAGGCTACACACACACACACACACACACACACACACACACACACACACACACACACACACATATATATATATATATATATATATATATATATATCTATATATATATATATCTATAATAATTTTTTCATACATTTACCTTTAACCTGCACTGTAATACTAGAACATACTCTGGGCAAAATTAATACTAATAAAAAAAAAATGTTTAGTTTTTGTTACCATTATCTATTATTATTACTTGTGCCAGTCATAAAATGAGTACTTCTATACAAAGTATGTTAATTAATATATTAACTAACAAACACACTTACATGTACTTAAAACGCTCGTTGTTTACACATGAATTTATTAGCCGGGTTTATATCCTAACATAAAGTAAATCTTTTCAAAGTTCACAAAAAATGCGAATTAGATGTATGCTTCCATACCTATTTGTGTCAAGTTGTTTAAATAATTAAATCTAAATAAAACAAGACAAAAATAATGGAGCGGAAACAGATTATTAGTCAAACGGCTTTTAAATTCGCTTCGTCAAAATTCCTCGAGAATTAAGGGAATAATTCCGGCTGGATTATTCTGGTACTGTATTACCAACACAGAGATAACCCAATTTATAAACAAACTAAGCAGCTACCTGGGGCCCCTGTACCCACCAGGGGGCCCTTTAGAGTACATAAAATAACTAGTTTAATGTAAACTAAAATAGGCTATACTGTCGTCTGGTTCGTTTAGCTACTTTCAAGTCCACTTCGTACCTCAAGACTTTTAAACTTTAAGACTTTTAATACTGTTCAAGTGCAACCACTGTTACTGTTTGCCACTGTTACAATTAAAAATCACAGAAGGGTAAAACACATTGGTACGATGTAAGGAACACAGCTACAATGAATAAAATTGATAATAGGTGTGTTTGATTTATACTGTGCGAATAATCAGGGATTGACAATAATTAGCAGCCCTCCTGAAAAAATTCTGGTTAGGGCCCTTAAAAGGCTTGAATCTGCCCTGTACCAATTCATGTATAGACAACAAGAAAAAGAGAAGTACAAATTAAAAGAAAACATGGTTACTGGGGTCTTTATTTATATGTTCTCTACAGAGTGGGTTTTTGGTACTAAATGTATTGATCAGTTATTAAAATCCAGTTACTTTTTATATTCCACACCTAAATAACTGTAGGAAAACCTTTTTATATTGTATACTACTTTTCCCACCTATTCTACCCACAGTACTACTTAATAGTACTAAAACTGCACTAAAGCATAAAGAACACTAAATATGTCTTATGCGCAGTTAGACAAATTTAGTCAAACAAGTGTTTTGTTTCTCTTTCTGATTTGCCTTTGGAAAGATTCCACAAATACTTAAAATGGTAACAAATCAAAATGGGAAATAACAAATCAATATTTCATGTGATGACCTTTGTGGTGAAAACTGCATCAATTCTCTAATGTCCTGCAGATTGAAAAGCATTTAATAAGCAATTTAAACCTCCTGGCAAACCCACCGTAGTTGTCTTATCGTCCGGTGTCTGAAATGTGTTTTATTACTTTTACACAGAAAGTTTGAAAAAGCATTAAAAATGAAAGATTTTTTTTAAATTACATCATAGTAGTGTACAATATTTGCAGAATGACAGAGAATACACACAAGCTACACACCACATCAAAATAGATTACAGACCATAATCTTGGATTGTTGGAATAAAGATTTGTCTTTTAATTTGCATGCATAGCAAAAGTGTACCGAAAAACCTCTTTAAGGGGACTAAGTTTGTGTGTGATTACAGCACTGATAATCAGTAAACACACCGATCTTTCTACAGAACACTGCCGAAGCCCTCACAAGGATCTACACGGAGGAGTTACTGAACTCCAGTATGCTAAGTTGAACTCGATGGGGCTCGGAGTCTTTCCCTGATCAACATCACAATTTTACTCTGTGCGCATGGGGGACAAACACTGACGAGGATTTACTGAGATGAGAAGATTTAAATAGTTAGTGAATGTTCATCACTAAAATCTGCGATCGGTGATATATTCACTTTCACTTCGCACTAAAAAAGATGTAATAACCCTCGATAGGTTACTGTGGGTTAGAGTTAGAGTGAGCGGGAACCATGGATTGTTACCCCACTAGGTCACAAGTAAGCACCCAAGAGATTTCTTCTGTTTTCTTTTTGTTTTCTTTGTTTGGTAATTATATATCATGTGATTGTCTTAGTCTTGTCTTTTTCGCCTTGTCTTGTAATTAGGTGTTTCCGTTGTTGTGTTTAGATGTTTTGTGTTTAGGGTAATTGTTTCTCCATTAGTTTTGTGTATACTGTATATACCCAGTAATTTAGTCTGTCTGTCTTGCTTTGTTGATGTCAAACGTTTATGTTTCCATGTTGTTTTCTTGTACTAACCCTATGCTAGTTTTTGGGTTTTGTTTCTTTTGTGCTAGCATAGTTTCTGTTTCATTGGCAGTTTTTTGTTTTGTTGTTCTGTTGTATTTTGGGTTTCGACTTAACCTCCCGTTTCTGATGTCAGGTGTTTAAACGTTTCTGTCTACATAGTAATTTATGGGATAGTACTTTCTTTGTTTTATTAAAATTGCATACTTTTAAAAAGAATTAAATTGTATACATACATCTTAGATGATTATATATAGGCATGAATTTTAAAGTACTCATTTTAACTGATAACACTTTCAGACAAAACAATACATACTTTAAAGGTTTTGTCATCAAATCAGAGGTAACTAGTTAACTATCCAAGTAAACCAAAATTTAAAAAAAAGTTTTGTACCAGGATGTTTGTACCAGTTCCATAATCTCTATGCCCCAAAATGAACCATGATTTAAAACGTGACTGTGACAAACTCCAGAATAGACAGAACAGTCACATTTTTATGTTTACAGTCACTGTTATTTTGATCTCTCTCACACAAACACACATACCTGTTCCCAAACACTTGCAGTCACAGCCATTACATCAAAATTACATTTTTGTTCTTGAGATGACTAAATTGTTGTCCTGTGTACTGGTACTCATTATTTCCTCTGATATTGACTTTTGACTTTGAACTGACATTTCAATTTGGAAACTGCAAGTTCAAGTATATGAAGCTTTACTGTCATTTCAACCATATATAGCAGATGCAGTACACAGTGAAATGAAACAACATTTCTCCAGGACCCCATGGTGCTACACAAAACAACACAGAATTACACAAAACAACAACAACAAAGAGCCACTTAACAGAACAACACAGAGCTAAAAACTAAAAGTAAATTGCACTTCAAAAACATAAAGTGCATGTGTGCAATCTGGTGCAATCTGGTGCAAACAGTGCAAGATAGACAGTAAAATAAACAATACAAACATTACAACAGACTATACTGTACGAAATACAGGACATAGTACGGAAAGTTAAAGTAAACAGCGCCAACCAGATTATAAAAATGTGCAAATAGAAATGCGCAATTAAAAAAGCAAGGTTAATGTGCAAACTGCATTTAAAGTTTCCATTTTGGTGCCAGCAGCATGAATCTATGAACCCAACCTGCCTTGTGTCAACAGTCCAGGCTGGTGGAGGTGGTATAATGATGTGGGAAATGTTATTCTTCAAGAACATCTCATTCCCTCTGAGAAACATGGTTACATATGTAACCTGGAGACGTTTTCACCTGTGCTCTTCTACCTCATGGGGTAAAACCAGGGGTGTAACACAACAATTTAGTCTGTTCCTAAATGTTTTAGTACTTTAAATAAATGTATGTGTGGCTGTAGCCATGTTGGAACCAAGAGTAGGCATGGTCTAAGCTGAAATTCAGTTAAAAAAATGGGATAAGGTCAACATTCCAGCAACTTTGCACTCAGTGTTAAACAGTTTATCTTTGCTTTCGTAAAGAACATAAGGGAATTGTTTTGGGAATTTTTGTTGGAAAATGGGATACAATAGCATCACGCATGTTCTATTAAAATAAGTAAATACGAATAAAGAAGTGTATTTGGTGACACTTCGCACAGGGCATTACAGTGATTGGACAAATTTGCTAGTTTTGACGATTGGATTAAATTGAATGGTGGTGCAAAATGCACATGGATTGGTTAAATTCATAGTTGCAAGACTGAATCGTAAAATCCTGAAGATAATGACTAATGGAAATGTCTCCGGCTCTCAAAAACGTAAAAAAACGAAACCAAATTTTTATACTGCTTTGAGAAATTTAAAAATGTCACAAAGTAAAATAACTTTATAATTGACTCGTCATTCATTTATTACATCATTCATATCTTCTTTAGCGAATTCACCCAGCTCAATTTGATAAAACCCTCATTAGTGCTTCCTTTTTTCCCTTTAGTTCCTATCCTGCTCCTGGCCTGTTGTGTAGTTTTGGTTAACATTTTAAAAGTGGATCATTCTGAACACTTTTCTTTCTCTATGTCTTTTTCTAAATCTTTCACCTGTTCTTTTTTTCATTCTTTTTGAATGTTAATAAAGTGTGTACTTTATAAAGGACTTTCTCACTGTGACTTGAAGTTAACATGGTCAGGGCTGCTCTTATCTCTGCATACATTTAAATTAATTGGGATGTGTGAGCCAGGCATGGCTTTTCATCTTGAAAATCTAATTAGGTACATTTTGCACACTTCCAGGGCGCTAATTGCTAACTTTTTGACTCATAGCTTCTTTTCTGTGTGCACCAAATGTGAAATGGAGTTTATTTGCCTTTGCATTTTCGCTGAGAATGTAATGGTCTGTAACGTGGCCTTTTCCAAAAATAAAATCAGGTGACGAATATAATAGCTGTTATTCGGCTCCTCTGTATCCTGGATTGTGTGTTGTCTCCTCTTGTGTAATACAAAGCTGTAGTCACAGGGGGCATAACACCTATTAGCACTGTCATGTGGGTAATTGTGTGGGTAATATTGTGATTGTTAAGGTATTCTTAATAAAACAGAGTTCAATACATTAATTGTACTGTGACATATCAAGGCATACAAACTCAAAAACAACAACAAAAAAATTAAATATAACAATTAAACTAATGTAACTTTCAGGAATGCCACAATTATGAAATACAAAGGATGTGAAACAAGAATATTCTTTTCTCTATATGTGTATTTAGTTGGAAGAGTCATAAAATTAAAGCTGGAAATACTCTATTGTTAAGGAATAATTTCTACCTTAATGCATTCACTACACGGAGAAACATCAGATTTAATACATATTATTACATGTTAATATTATACGGAATAAAAAGGATGTCATGACAATTAACACACCAGCTGCAACCACCACTGTGACCTGACAGATGCTTGGGTGACGCTTTGAAAAAGGTAAATAAAGCCTTTCCTAATAAATCAAGGTTTTTTGGTTTTTTTGTTCAGTTTTTCACACTCCACAAATATCGATCACATTAATCATCCTTCTTTGACACCTGGGGTGTCAGTATGAGGGCTTACAGTTTAAACATAACTCACCGCCATCACCTTATCAGTGCAAACTTGACCCTATCAATCCAGCAGTCAATCAAATTCCACAGATCGGCATAGGAATGTAGAAATGTGCCATCTAAATACATTCGGCTTACATTTCACATTTCTGTTTTATTCTAACATTGATTACTCTGTTTGGTCAGAATGAATTATCTGTAACAGCAGTTCTGATACCTATTTAAATGAATCACCGCTTGATGCTGTAGTTTTAGGTGCAATCCTGTTTGAGAAGATGCCCCTGCATCTATAAAACATGGGTAGTCAAGCTTAGTGAAAAAGTACTCAACCCCCCATGGAACATCTTTATGATGAACTGGAATGCTGACTGTGCACCAGTTCTCCTTACACAACAACGGTGCCTTACACAACACACGCTCTCATTGTCGAACGAGCAAATCCCCACAGCGTCACTCCCGATTTTAGTGGACAGCCAAACAGCAAAGAGGAATAAAATCTTGAAGAAGATTTGAAGAGATCACATATGCATTGTTGGGAAGGTTACTTTGGAAATGTAATAGGTTACAGATTGGAAATGACCGTATTTAAAATTTAATAAGCAGTGTTTTTTATTATTTTATAAAAGTAAAAAAACTGATTACCTTTTTAAATTACTATTAATTTCCTATCCGATATTTTTGGTGGATTTTTTTCTACATAGCATGTAAATCAAGTAATATATCATTTGATACTAAAGGGTCTGTTTTTATGTCTGTACACTTACAATAGCAACAAAATGTATGTTTTTATTAAATAAAGAAAGGCTAGATTACATACATGCAGATGCTTTACATATTCGACATTGAAGCCTCTGATGTAGAAAACAGCTGGCAAACTGAACAGTTTTATTTTCACTCTTATCGGATTTTAGGATAAAATTATTTTTAAATTCCCAGCATTAAAATGCATTTTAATCACTCGCCATGGTGGCAACTCTCAGACAGGGTGTAGTAGCCTAAAACTTTTAGCGGCAATTCATGTAAACCACATTGTCAAACTAGAGAACCAATCCAAAGCATCCAAATATTTATTGCAGCAGTTTATTGCAGTGCATTCTATTGTATTGTTTTTTTAATTCAATATTCGTTATTATTCGCTATATAAGTAGATTTTTCTAATTTAAAAACATTTAACATTAAAAATTGTGGGGCCCTTGATCGAATTAATGGTGTTTCAATTCATTTAAATGGAAACAATTCATTTGACATACAAGTAATTTGAGTTACGAGCTTCAACACAGTAACTGTAATTTAGTTACACATTTTTACACAATTTTAACATTTAAACAAATTACAGTTATGTTAATTTTTAATTAAATAAAATTATGTTGTTATGTGATTTAATTTTGTAATTGTAACTGGCGACTGCCCAACACTGCACATACTGTATATGTCATAAATCTATTTATTTACATTGCTTATGTTCAGTAGAAATTCTATTCATACATGTACGCATGCACTGTATGCGTTCATGTGGGATGTGAGACAATTGACAGACACTCCTCAGACATGAGTGACAGCCGGAGTGTATCTCTGTGTTTGTGTGTGAACAACAGGGACTGGGTTTTTACAGAAGGATCAGATGAGAAGATTGGCTTGTTTCCCAACAGTAGCAGCATTGATTTATTCTGTCAACACTCTACTTCTCTATTCAGTTTCTCAAAGGTTCACAAATGTTTAGAGGCACACACACTCTCCATGTGGTCTCTTAAAAAGAATACATGAGGACAGCGGTGACCCTCATACCTGCTGAAGTAGCAGAAAGCGATGCACAACCTGACTAGAATAACGAATAGTGGTGAATGAAGATGTGTCGTGATATTTAACACCATAACGTAATCAGCAGATCCTTTAAGTCCAGTAATTGGCAAAGTTTGTTTGTCCAGCACATCCCAGAGTCGTTGGATAAGATTGGGATCTGGAAAATATTTGAGGCCAAATCAACACCTTGACCTCTTTCTCATATTTATTAAACCATTCATAGATTTCCTGCAGCATGGCAGGTGTTTGGACTTCAGTCATAAGAGGTACATTTTACTGTACATGTCCAAGTAACATCCAATAGAACATCAGGACCTAAGGGTTCCCAGCAGTTTATCAGACTTTATATCTATAGTGCATTCTAACGCTTTCTTTTCCTCAAGTAAATGACACACACATGCATCTGGCCATTTACATGATATAAAAATAATTCATCAGACCAGGCCACCTTCTTATATTGCTTTGTGGTTCATTTTTGAGGTTCACATGTCCATTGCAGGTGCTTCCTGCAGTGTAAGTGAGTTGGCATGGTCGCTCTGCTGGCTGTTCTTCTTTAAACCATTTTTAATAGGTACTAACCGATGGACAATGAAAAACCTTCTACAGAAACTGCTGTTCTGGAAAGACTCTAAGTTGTCTAGTCATCAAAAAGGCCCTATCAAAGTCGCTTGAATCCTTTTACTTGCCTATTTACAGCTAGCGGTTGTGTATAAGCTTTAACACAATGGGACATTGTATCATTTTATTTATTAAAATTTAGACATCATTTGCAGTGACCTGACAATAATTTTACAATTTGCTAAGTCCCTCTAGATTCTTCACGTAAAAAGGTTTAAAGGCTCTTTAAAAGGTTCATTCATGGACCCTCTTCTATGCAGCACATTTAGTGTTCCTTTATATTATTAGTTTGATTTTTTTTGCGAATAAATGCCCTTATCAATTCAAACCACAGGGTTCAAATCCAGACAGTGCAATAGCTATATTGATTTTGTGTTTCTGCAGTCATTTTTGTATTGATTCAGGAGGTGGGACTGGAAGATATTATGTTGTTAGAAGATCTATCTATGGATCAAATCTAATTCATGATACCATCAATCCTTAACTGCAACAAAGCATTCATGTTTCAACACCATTTTTGCAGTTGGGTACTATGTGCGTTTCTGAGCTAAATGCTGGATTTTCCTAATGATGTAAAGTTACAGTACAGGCTTATTAAATTATATATATATATATATATGGTTGCTTTCTGGTCTGTTTTTGTAAGAATATCAGCATTTTATTTTTCTTTTATGGCCCTAAACATAATGCTAAACAGAACAATCTTATATTGGTTGCTACCAGTGATGGGAATAACAGAGAATAATGGTGTTATTAACACTTTTACTGTAATTAATTAAAATGAATTACTGTTTTCCCTGTTACAACACCGTTACTGTTACTGACAATAAAATGCAGCATTACTATAAATTAACCTCACTAAAGCACTTTCTATTCAAGTATAGACTCTCTCAGTCATCTGACCTGAAACATTTTTTTCTCTGGTGTGTGTGGGGTGAGGTGGGACAGATAACTGATGATGATTATCTGAGGTAAATTTCTATACAAGTAGTGCGGGTGTTCACACAAAAGCAAACACAGTCAACGGCAGCGTCCACATTCACATACTATTTAAGTATGTACTACATTTGAGTAAGCATGTACCTTCTGACCAATCAGGGAAACTGTACTATACAAAACGATGGCAAATCCACTGAGTTTAAAAGAAGCTTTTACAAACTGGAGGTAGAAACACTACTTTTCCCTTGTTAAGGTTGAAGGTAAGGTTGTTTATGTAACATGCAATTTATGATCAGGAAGAAAGAATCTCTTGAAGTCGGTGGCAGCTAATACTAATCTAAAGAATCACCTCACATCATAACATGACACCACAGCATTAGAAAAGAATAGATTAGTGTACAATGTTTTATAATAATCATTTATTTAGTGTCCATTTCATTCATTTAACCTATTTTAGATTAGGGGAATCCAAGTTATTTGATATATTTTAACGCAATATTTACTTTTTCTGGTAATTAGTAACTTCTATAACTAACTATATAAGGTAACTTACTTACTAACTATAACTAATTACCTTTTAATGTAACATTCTCAAGGTTGCTTTACATTTCAGTCAAATTTCCTATCGACAAATGAAAGCGCCTGTTGACTCCAGACCTTCTGCGATCAGTTTACATAAACACCAGCCCACCTGGCCCCCTCTCTTATCCCCAGTTTATTAACCTCTCCTTGTCTGAAGTAAGAGTAACAGAATAGAGTCCTACATGTCCAAAAATATTTCTTAGAGGTGCTGGTCAGTAATTGCAGATTCACGTTATTTAAAAGGATATTTGTGTTTTTTGCTGATTTATTGGGTGAGACACTACCTCTCATTTTAAAATAGGAGAAACTGTGTTCACGGCAGTACACGATGCCACAGTGCAATTACACACTAGGTGATTATAAAGTTTTTACAGGTAATAAACATTACAAACACGCACAGCTCATTTTATTAGGAACATGATTAGAAACAAAACAGTGGTCTGGAAACTTGTGTAAAATGTCAATAATAAATATGAATGCAATGATTTGCAAATCTTCCATATTTGTACATTTGTATCATAGACCTATATTTTATATCCAGCAGAACATATGAAGTGTTTTAAATAAGGAAATGTACATTTATTTTAATAGTGCATAACAACTGTACCTGCATATACAGGTTAAGAGCTTCAGATGTCTATCAGAACCATCATTAGAATGAAGGAACAAAATGTATCCATGTATCCATGTTGCTCTGAGAATATTATGCCTGTCTGGAATAATGGTGCTTAAGCTGATTAAACTCACCTTTTTATCTATATTAACAAACCTATTGAATTATACTACGTGACTGCTGTGTCTCTCATTCCACTACTATTTATACCCATTACATCAGCAGTTATGGACATTATTTTTCTGACTTAAGTCAGGGATACAGTCTAGATTTGCTATATTATTGTAAGCTTTGTCATTTTTTTCTATGTATTTGCTGAATGATC
This sequence comes from Bagarius yarrelli, assembly GCA_005784505.1. Taxonomy (NCBI): domain Eukaryota; kingdom Metazoa; phylum Chordata; class Actinopteri; order Siluriformes; family Sisoridae; genus Bagarius; species Bagarius yarrelli. The sequence continues at coordinate 8,460,003 of VCAZ01000011.1, forward strand.
TATGAATTATTGTGCCAGGGTTCATTAGCTAATATCAACTGAAAGGTCACTGTTGAGTCTAATAAAAGGCTACTGCTTCTGCCACTTCAGACGGCAGGGGCGCCACTAGCAATTTGGGGGTCTATAAAAGAATATGAGGTTGGGCCTTCTACCAAACCCATGCTGCACTTTTACTACTAATAAAGCAGATCTCTAGCAGATCTGGAATCTCTAGCAGATCTCTAGCAATAATCAGGTCAAGTGGCACACCTCCAATAAAACATTATGTATTTGTCTATCGTAGGTAGACAAATACATTTTTTCCTGTTTTTTCCTATTCCGAACTCACTGTGGCCACCAGATCCAGTCTGTATCCAGTCCATTTGGGGGATCAGCACAAGGACAATAATCCCCAGAGGCAGTTTCCCAGGAATGATCTCATTTTCTAGATGACCATCCAGACAAGACAACAAAAACTTTGATGCGGCATGGAATAACCTATTGGTTTGTCTGGTCAGAGGAGAACAGGCTAAGCCTGGTTTCTACCAGGGTTTTTTCCTTCATTATGTCACTGATCGAGTTTTGGTTCCTTGCCGCTGTCGCCTCTGACTTACTTAGTTGGAACCTAAAAATTTACAGATACAAATTAAACTAAGTGTTTTTGGTGAGTGACAGAATTTCTATTGTTAAAAAGTGCTATATAAAGAAGGTGACTTGACTTATTGTGATCCCAAATTGTGTGTGCCCTTAGAATCGTCCTAACTTCCCTTATTTATTGGCGTCCCGTGAGACAGTTTGCAAGTCTTTTTAGCAGGTAGCAAGCACTCCTGTATCAGCTCTGGTTTTTGGAATGGCATAATAGTGGGCAAACTAGCTTATTAATCCATTGCTTAGCATGACATAGAGCAACTTAGTAAATCAGGGAGGCTTTTTCATTGCATGTAACTTACTATTAATGCATTATTCATTCAGAGCCCTTGTTAAATAAGTCTTGGTATTGCTTTATTCCCCTGGTTATAAACTCTTACTTCAGAGAACCATTTTTGTGGCATTAATCCCACATTACCCTTTTAAACATGTACAAAATAAAATGCGGTTATGTTCAGATGTTTAGCAACTGACACCTAATCAGAAATGAAACCCATGTCATATCACATGCTTTGTACACTTATAGTAACCCTGCATGTTGTATAAACAGTAGCTGCAGCATTTAAAGGGAGAAATAAAAATGTGATATTACATGGTGATGGAAAAGTTGTCAATTAGAGTGAAGAGAAGATTTTTCACAGTTATTTTCACAGTTTTGGTCATGAAAGTCTGTTTCGGACGAACTGGATGGCTCAGACAGAAATAACCCAGTATTTATGGAGCTGAGTGAAACATTTATACCTTATACGTCATTCGGGATGACGTATCAGTTGAAATGATCTAAAGGTTTCTAATGCAAAAGCACAAGAAAAGCAGATATTCAATTGCGGTCTTGCATGGTGTTCTAGGCACCATGAATTGGTGGATTTGATATTTAAAAATTGACATTGGTTAAAAAAATTAAAATATTTGAAAAAATACTGGTAAAACCGATTACCGATTACAGCGGTGGTACACCTCTTAATACCACCACTATCACGTGGCAGTTATAGAAACCATTAATACAAAAACACAATATAACAAGACATGACATCACAGACAGACAGACATTTTCGCGTATTGAGGATAAAAAAACATTTTTTATAAAGCAAGAAACCCTGTTAGGAGTCCAAACCTCTACAATACAACCACAACCGTGCCACGTACATTATCTGGGGCAGTTCCGAATCAATATTTATCTAAGAACATGATGAAAACATGAACAATTAAAATAAAATATATAAAAAGTTCAAAGGCTGCAAGTCAGCGTTACTAGTCGGCGGCACTGGTCTGGAAGTGGTGATCAAATTCTTTCCCAGGCTAAGACAAGCTAGTTAGCTTCGGGCTTAGCAGAACTCTCCTCACGATGTCTAACTTTGTTATACTTAACTATGTTAAGAGTCCGCCTTAAATATAGATTTTTAAGTATGTCACATACCCAACTAATTTATCCTCTTTTGTCAGCCATTGTGGGCATAAAAATTCTAATTCAAATGTACAGATGCGTTTTGCTAGTCGAACTGGGCTGTAAAAGTTTTACCCTGATCGACCAATCAGTGGGTGGAAAAATTCTGGCATAATCTTGGGACAACTAGCTGGCCTTGACAGGTGAATTTAACCAATTAGCAATTGCCATTGCTTATATAGTTTAGGTTACATGGGCAGCACTACTGATTCTAAAGGCTTTGGCAGACTGGATTACCATGGCAGCACAAAAAACTGAAATCTGATTGGACAAACAATCTAACAACAAATATTAGAATTCAGGTTGTAAATGTAGGTCAGCTTTAGCAGAGACGGCCTAGCTGGCCCTGACTGCACACCACTGGATTATAGGATAAATAATCAGAAGTTATGGTTGATGCTAAATAAAGAGTGTGCAAATGTAAACCCAGGATTTACCTTAGGGTTTACAATCATCCAGTGTTAACCATTATAAATGTGAAAAGCCCTGGGGTGTGTTAATCATTCTATGCCAGACAGCCATAGTAACCCATTCTCAGTTTTATTGCACTATTCTATCACTGCGATTAGTTTGTGTGTTAAGTTTATGGTCTTTGCCTGCAAACCTCAGACATGATATTATTTCTATGCTGCAGTTAGAAAAAAGCTGTAAAAAATGCTTGTCAAAGAATACAGCACTTATCAGATGAAGGGATAGGCTCTTATATCTATTGCCTCATACAGATGAAAAATACAAATGTCAACTAACACCCAGCACCTTTCCAGTCCCTATAAAATACTAATCATTTAACAAGACAGATTTCTCACTGTAAATGATATCACCCTGCGCCCAATAGTTTATGAGATCTGTGGGTTTTCTTTTTCATCATCTTTGCAATGGAAAAAAAAGCAGAAATCAAAGCAAAACAGATTTGCGGTGGGACAACGAGTAGGCAAAGTAGTAAAAATAAGAACATTGTGTTACTTATGTGAAGCTGCTATTTTAAAGAGCTTGTTTGTGGGTTATTTCAGCCATTTAACAATAATGTTTGCACAGCGTTAAGCATTTTAACGTCTACTGAAATAACTGGATTCTTTTAAGTGACAATATTTTAAACTAACAAACTAAATTAGACAGATGTAAGTCTTTGTTTTAGTGATTTACTGAATTTACATCTTTTTAGATGAAATGGCATAAGGCTTGCATAGCCAGACTAGCAGCAGACGGTCTGGATCTACATAGCAGATACATGTTTATTGGCCAAAAGGACATCTGATTGTCATGTATCAATCACAGTTGACTCACCAATCACAATTTGTTTCATTCTGCATCAACCAAATAGATGTTCAACCAGTCATGGTCTTGATGAGCCTAAGATTAGAAAGGCTTAAGAAAGTTTAGCTTTGTAGTTATTATTGCTTATAGCCATCAAGCATAACAATTGATTATGTGCCCTCCATTTAAGCTAAACATGGATCTTTAACCTAAATTCTGATTAGAGGGCATTAAGCTTTTCTGTTGTGCCATAAGAGAGTCTGGCTTTTTTCTGTTTGTTGTTTTTACAAATTAATTCATTTTAATGCAAATAGAGTCGACTGAATATGGATTGGATGCACACATGTCACAGTGACTCAGGAAACGAATATTAATAATAGGTCAATTGTAAATATCCTGTCAGAGGCACCGCTAGCAATTTTATCCCCTATGAAAGAATAGATTGGGCCCCTCTTGCACATCCCATTCCGTACATAACTTACTATTACATTACTGCTAGTACTGTTACTACTGAAAAAACTGTTCTCTATGGGTCCCTGGAGTGCATGGGTCCTTAGAAACTTCCTAAACAATAACCCCAAAAAGTCGTATGTTCGTCTGTTGGGAATGTTATAAGAACTTCACATGCATTAACAATAAACTTTTATAAAGCCATGAAATGAACATGTAGCATTGCTGTTTATTATCCATGTTGTGTTGAACATTTTATATAATTATTGAGTTATGCATATGTAGAGTGTAGGTAAATGTGGCTGAAATAACTGGAAAAAAATGGGAAAAGGTCATTGTTTAAACTTCCCTATGAACCAAAGTCCCTAGAGTGTTTTCCTTCCTGACTTTTATAGACCATCTATTAGAAATGCCTAATTGGATCTGCACCTCTTGTTTTCTTTTCCTTAGTTACAACCTCTGTCTCTCACCTTGTTATCAAATATGTCACCTTACGAATTACTCCCTTGAACCAGAACAAGGAGGCTACGGAAATGAGAAAGAGGAGGCGAAGCGGGTGGTACCTGACGAGAGACAAGTGAAGACAGGTTATTTTTTCACCAGTGGTCTCCTGACAATGCAGTGCTGTTTCTTTATCTCCTCTGACACATGCAAGACTTAATCTGAGCATCTCTGGGCAGCCCTTTTGCTCCTGTAACCAAATGAAAGCCATTATTACACACTTTACAGACAGCAGGGGGAGCCGAGTCGAGCCAGGAAAAAGGCAAGAGCAGCAGATTTACAGGGCTCAGCAGTGTGATTTCAGCATGTGTGCTTGTCTTTGCACTTGTGTGTAAGAGTGAGTCAATGTGTATGTGTGAAAACCATTATTGTTGATAGCGCTTTTTATTCTTATTGAGAGTTATTGCTGGCATGCCAGCTGGGAGACATTTAGACCTATAAAAGAAAAGTGCACACTGAAGACTCATCATCAAGTGCTTTCAGTGTCGACCCTAATGCCTCACACAGTTTGCGCGCCTCTCCTCTCCTCTTGCTTTTCCCCTTTCAGCTTTGGAAGACGAAAGGCGAAATTAAATGTTAAGGCGATATATACTACTAATTACACAGCTGTAACTACCCATTTATTCAAGAAATGTTTAGATTTATTTAAGTCCTGCTTGACGTTTGTTTGACATTTTATTGCAAATAGAGTTCCAAAAGGTGTATAATTGTATGATTAGAATAATTGCATCAAACTCTAGAATCACAGTACATATACTATACTACAGTATATATACTATACTATGCAGCCAAAAAGTTTTGGACGCCTTATCAGCACATCCACATAAGTGGGGGTTTTTTTCCCCTATTTGGTTCCCTTAAAGTTTAAAACACAAGTTGTTTGAAGGTCATGGTTATAGCGTTATATTATTTCTAACTGGAACACTTTTCGGGCAGCACGGTGGCTCAGTGGTTAGCACGGTTGCCTCGCAGCGAGGAGTTTGCATGTTCTCCCCATGCATGCGTGGGTTTACTCCGGGTTCTCCGGTTTCTCCCAAAGTCCAAAAACATGTATGGTAGGTTGATTGGTGATTCTAAATTGCTCATAGAAGTAAGTGTGAGTGTGTGTGGCTCTGTGATAGACTGGTGACCTGTCCAGGGTGTACCTCTCCTTGCCTTTCCCCTTTCAGAGACGGCTGGGATAGACTCCAGCAGATCCCTGTCACCCCGAATTAGGGATTAATAGAAAATGGATGAATGTATAGAACACTTTTTCAGCATGACCCTGAGCTTTATAAAGACATTGTGTGTTATGATTGGTGTGGAAGAACTCAAGTGTCCTGACTCTGACTCAACCAGACACCTTACTCAACATTAGTGTGCAATGAAATAGAACTTGCTCAACAAACTAGTGAAAAGCATTTTCAGAAGTGCGATAGTCATTATAAGGGTAAGAGTGTGACTAAATCCAGAATAGGATCTCTTATAAACACATATGGATATAATGACCAACTGTCCTAATACTTTTTCATATAGTATAGAAATCATTCGATTTGTGGGACATGCAATCGTTGCTCAAATCATTAAAAAAGAACAGTGATTTGCTGCACTGTTTATTATCTCAATTCACTAATTCACATATTTGGGTGCAGATCCAACTTCAGCTTTAAAATTATTGCTATTTCTGATATAGAAGGCTAAAACATCTTAATACAAATGGAAAAATAGCCCCGCATTTTAAAATAGAACATTTATCACATCAGCACCAAGTTCTGCAGAACAACCTACTGAAGTGTTTTGTAGTTTCCATCAAAATCATACCCTCTCCAAATAGAGCAGGACCCAAACCCTGTTTTAGAGGAGTTCATACAGCAACAGACAAAAATATATCAGATTTATTTTAGTTTGATTTATTCGTGTTTATTTAGTTGTTTGATTAAAGACAGACGGTAACTCAACTGATTAAACAGCCAGAGGAAGTCATTTCTAAAGTTCTTCTGTTCTTTTGTTCTAATGCCCCGGTAAATATTGCTGATATTGCTAATTAATATAGTAATAAAATGGTTACTTTAAAACAGCTACTTTTAAGGGGATTTAGATTCCCTAGATAAGTGCTGGTTAAAGTAAAAGCCGGGTCATGACTAAAAGACAGCTTTGGGGAATAATTAGCATTTATTAGCTTTAACTTTCTAACACATCCATTTGCAATTAATTAATTATGTATAATATTACTGTCATGAAACTATTAATTGATATTTTGATTAAATATATTTTAAAAACTTTTGCCTAAATATTTTTTCAATTAAACATATTATTAAACTTATTATAATATCTGTGCTAAGTAAGAGTCTCAAAAGACTTTTTTGAGTAAAAATGGAAATCCACTTTTTGTGCAACAAAAATATAAACAGAACATAAGCATAAAATAGTGGGAAAAAATGTCACAATAAGATGCATCTTCCCTTTCCTTCATTTCTTTTTTCTTTCCTTTCCTTTCATTTTCTTTCCTTTTTCCCTTTTCCTTTTCTTTAATGTCCTTTCATTTCCTTCCTATCCTTTCCCTTCCTTTTCATTCTATTCCTGTCATTTCTCTGTCCTTTCCTTTCCCTTCCTTTCCTTTTTCTTTCCTTTCCTTTCCTTTTTATTCTATTTCCTTCCTTTCTCTGTCCTGTCCTTTCTTTTCATTCTCTTCCCATTCCTTTCCTTTCCTTTTTCTCTTTCCTTTCTTTCATCCGTTCTCTTCTATTCCCTCCACTTACCTTTTCCCCCTTTCCCACCCTTTCTCTTCCCTTCTATTCCCTCTCTCTTCTCTTCTCTTCTCTTCTCTTCTCTCTCTCTCTTCTCTCTTCTCTTCTCTTCTCTTCTCTTCTCTTCTCTTCTCTTCTCTTCTCTTCTCTTCTCTTCTCTTCTCTTCTCTTCTCTTCTCTTCTCTTCTCTTCTCTCCTCTCCTCTCCTCTCCTCTCCTCTCCTCTCTCCTCTCCTCTCCTCTCCTCTCCTCTCCTCTGACTCTCCTGAGGCTGGTAGGTGTTAAAGGGCTTGCTAGAAAAGGTCTAGCTGAAGTAAGAATCCACAGTACCACTTGTGTATCTGCCTGCTCTTTCCAATTAACCCCAATCATGCATCAGATCCAAACCGGCAGCCACCTGTTTACAGACACAGAAACACAATATATTTCATATATTTATTCAAAAAGAACCATATTGATGTCTTACTTTGTGTTCTGCTCTCTTTAAGAGTCAAGTGGGTTTTATATCACTAATGTAATATTTATACTATTTGAGTGTTTAATGGTTATTTTCTTACATGGGCTGAGTGCACCATAATTCTAGCACAAAGCAGGGGTGAATATGGAAATCAGAGCCACATTTTATATTCAAAACAATTTGGAGATGAAAGCATCTGTGTGGTGTGCGGCATTAATTTAGCGATGCTGCTACAAAAGTGCTGCTAATTTCCTTATGTTTACAACCAAAGCATCCTCTCCTGCATTCTACAGATCTGTAGGATAGTCACATTCTCTGTACACAACTATTATAGTAGTGTAGTATATTTTAATATTTCCTACTGCACATTTGTTTGGCGCCGTCTCCTGTCCCGGACTATCTTATATCTTGAAGCGTTTTTCAAAGTTTGCTTTGTTCCTTGTTTGTTTGGAAACCTTAATAGAAATAACAAAAATTTCTTGATGCACTTCCTGATAAAGTGAATAGTTTCGGTAAATCTGATTGGCTGAACCATGGGTAATGGTAACCGAGACCAGCTCACAATAATGACATTCTGTTTGAATGCACCGGATTTTAAACTTTTTACACTAATGCCTAGTACAGCTGTTATACACACACAGCCAAGAAAAGACTGCCACCCGGGTGCAGTAAGACAGACAGGTGTTTCCCTGTTCTCTCCAGAAGCCCATCACAACAGTAAAATTTACACTGCCTGGACAACCAGCACCTCACTGATTTATGGATCCACTTTAGGTTCTACCTTGTTGCTGCTTGCCAGCCTTCCTAACTATAAAGACCATGACAGCATTCACCAGCTCCACACTTCACTCTCAAACTCTCACCTTTGACAGCACTTGTTTTCCCAAATTTGAGCATGTTTGTGTTTATCTCATTGCAATTTTGGGGTATAAAAATTTACAGAATCTCAGAACGCAGGACAACTGCTAATAATGTTACTAGAAATGCACCAACAGCATTTATATTCCGGGGCATTTTATAGTCTTTATTTAAAGGATCGGACTGTGGTAAAACAAGAGTGAAGGGGGTAAAAAGCCTGGAAAAGTCTCAAGCCAAATTTGAACCTGGGTTGCCTCAGAGCACAACAGTGACCAATGGCATTTTCTAAAGACAGAGTACGAGTACCGATATTTTTTCCTGGTACTCGTTGATACTGATACCTGTACTTTTTTTGGGGTGTGGTATTATCTGTATGGCTCTAGGAATATCACTTGCCCTTTTTTCAGGCTAAGTGCTAACGGTAATTCTAATTCTTCGTTTTTACTTTTATGTTTAATTTCAAGTGTTTTAACAGATTACTCATAGTGTAAATACTCATTGTTTGTACCTCTTGCTATTTTTGCAGCAACGTTTGCAGTCTGCCATGCATGGGGTTGTCTTCATTAGTTTAGAAATATTTCCACACCGTTGAGTCTGACATTCTGTCACTGCTACCAGAGTGTTTGTGAATTAAAAGTTTTTCAATACCAGTGTCGATATCTGTGCAGCCCTACTTATTACTTTTTCTATCACATCCATGAAACAACATCTGTGCATGTTATACACTTACTCTGGGGTTCACTCCAAACCGTGTGCATTTTTAGGTGCATTTTTTACTGCTTTGTACAGAAACAAGCAAAAAAAATTTAAAAAAATCCTGTATCGTATATTACATATATGGTATTTGGAATAATGACATGTCCATGGGGACGGATTAGTTTAGGGGGTGCTGAGGAGCAGGGTTTGATTTTAAACTATCGGCACGGAATCAGGAGTTCCCACAGCTATGAATCCTAAAACAACTGATCCTATTTATTTAAAACATGCCAGCAAAAAAAAAAAAGGAATTCCCCTAATTATAAGACGTCTATTACTCAATTATGAAAATTATGATTTAAAGCCCTCTGTTCTGAAAGACAAGGCAATAATTGGCACACGCTATTGCAGCTCTTATTTTACTTTATTAATTGGGAATTCATCTAATGAGAGGAATTAGACATGTCAGTTGCTCATCTATTGATCAGATGAGCAATACTGTGATCCATTGTTTTTTTTAAACTTCCTAGATTGAGACACACATTTAACTGTACAAATATGTACAGATGAATGGGGCAGGTGCAGAATTAGACATTTAAACAAAACTATCAAGGCAGACCACAATTTTCTAAATATAACGCAATATAGAAACAATTTAAATATTATGCTGGTCAAATGAAACTTAGAGGTTGCCAGATTGTACATATTCAAAAAACTTTCTTTTCTCAGCCTGAGTCTTGACCTTAAGCTGTCAGCGTCACATACCCAGTCGAGCAGAGGGAGCCAGTGCTATGAAATCACATTACTAAAATGCATACAGAACAGAAAGTCTGCTTGGGATGAGCTGCCAACAGGCCGCCAATAATAGTCAAGTCTAATGTAATTTGCTCAATTGCATTTGCAGAGCTTTACAGTGTTGATTAAATTACATTCAGCGAAGGAATGGACACAGTTTACTGCTAATCAAATTAATCGTTGTCCTCACCTAAAAATGCTACTAATAACAAAAATGGAAAGGTGCTGATTAAAAATTAATTTTATCAAGGTAATATAATTAATATCAAACCCTGACTCTAGAGGGATGAAGAACTCTTTCTATTTCTATACACTATGAATAAAGGATCCTGGCAAGGTTAGCCGAGTGTGTGGGGGAACACGTCTTTGGCGCTACAGAATAAGGTACAAGAACTACTTATGTTGTTTTAGTCTATTTACAATGTGATAAATGTTTAAAATAACTGTGCTAATTAGTGTGGTCGTTAGCTCCTTATTTTAAAGATTTGAGTGTTTGCTTGCTAATGGCTGCTGAATGCCCTTAAGCGATTGGTCTGTCAGCAGCTTCAGGGACAGACTTTTCTCCCAGAATATAGGAGTGTGTGTCACTACACTGGGTGGTATATCCTTTGGATTTGCTTCCTTTGCCTGTTTAGCCGTTCCTTGCTTTCAACCATGCACACAAAAACACAGCATTTCCACTGAGGTGTAGTGACTAAACATTCATAATCCTTATATGTAATCCTGTCATTTTCTTTAGGGGTTCCTGCCAAATTCCCCAATGAGGACAAAATTGTACCACCATGGGGACACATGGTCCCCACAAAGAGGTAAATACATTTGCATATTCCTTTAATTACAAATCGGGCAGATGGAAACACCTCAGGTAGCAGTGAGATGCAGTGTGAACAGGAGGATGCGGTGCATGGCAGGATCGGTCCTTACGGGAAAGCTGTCACTGCGCAATATCCGTACTGACGCTCCAATAGCCAAGCTTACACTGCTCATCTACTGTGACAAGGGTGTCTCCTTTTGCTTGCATCTTTCTTTCCTTCTTCTTTTCGGGTATATAAAAAACACAACTCTCCTCCCCCACTTTGCAGTACAGCTAACCGCAGTGTAATAGTTGGATGACTGACTGGTGATTGAGGAAATTTTTTAAAAGGTCATCATTTTGTCTAGCCACTGTATCCCGACCTTCTGTAAAAGAGCTTTGTTTCACCGGAGTCAAATCGAATACAAGGAAAATGGCTGTACAATAAAGTATTTATTTACTGCTAGCTCAGTGGTTATGGCATTTGCCTGTTATTTGAAGATTATTGGTTGAAATCTAAGTGTCAGCGCTGCCCCCACAAACAAGGCCTTTAATTCAACTGCTTAGTTAAATACAAAATAAGTTAACTGTAACTGGCTTCGGACATGGGTGACCTCTAATGACAGAAATGTTTGTTTGTTCATTTGTTTATTGGTTCTTTAAAGTTTTAACACACCTCCTAAGGTTAAGTGCACTACAAATTTCTGTATTGACATGGTAGCTCAATGGTAGCTCGGTGTTTAAAGTGTTGGACTGCTAACCAGAAAACTGTGGGTTTGATTTCCAGCTTCACCAACTTGCCACTGCTGGGCTCCTAAGCAAGGCCCTTGACCCCCAATTGCTCAGTGTATAAATGAAACAAATGTAAGTGGCTCTAGATAAGGACGTCTGCCAAATACTGTAAATGTAAATGTATTGCGTGTTTCGTGTTTCATATCACTAAAACTAATCTGTGAGTTCTATGATAAATATGAATTAAGTTTAAAACGTATTATTTCTTAATTTAAAATCTGCTTTTCTGTAACGCTGCTTTAAGAGGATGTCTATTGTTCAAAGCTTTATACAAATAAAATGTATTAAAATTGAAAGAATAAGAATAATCCACAGGGCCTGTTCCATATGTCTTTTGTTATTACCTTTTAATTAACAGAAAATGGAAATGTCGGAATTGAATACCCCGAGTTTAAAATGGAAAACCCCTGAGTGCTCACTTGTTTTAATCATTTGTGTGTGTACAGACAGGTTCTAAAATTCTTCAGGCTTTAAAAGCCCCTTGAGCGGTCAGTAATAAGTGATGGTGGTAAACCACTCCTCGACCTCTCAGTAAAAATGTCTTCCAATGTCTTTAATTAACTCCTCAGCTTATGTATTCTCATCCATGCTTTGTTGTTGCTTCCGCTGTTTCTTTCAAATGTCAAGACAGTTCATTGTTCTGTTTAACTTGCCCCGTCTTTCTTTCCTCTGAACCCCGTTCAGTGATCTCATTTATTAAATGTCATGTAGGGAGTGCGCTGGCGCAGAACGCACCTTGTCAACTCGTGCAAAGCGCGCGGGCCTTCCGCAGCCGGAGCGCATTTAAGATACTAGCCAAAACGCCAGAGCGAATCCGTCATATGGTATAAAATAATTGCAGGCAAATATTGCATCGCAATATTGCATTGCATTGCATAATGATGTGGCATATTTGCTCTGATACCGGGTGACTATTAACACTGCAGTGCCGTGTGCACAGTCATGTTTGGTGTATAACACCGTCTCTTGCATGCGTATGGAGACATAATATATAATCATTTAGATGTTTTTTTTTAAACATCAATTTCTATTAATGCATCACCCACAAGTGTCCTGCGAGTGTCTGTAAGTCATTAATAAAAAAAAACTACACCAGCTGCCTGCGTAATCCAAAGACAAATGACCTCCTGTTTGCACGTCATGGCCCCCATTTTTAAAGGAACTGAGCGACTTTTTCTTCTTCTCCTCTTCACAGAATCTCAAGTACCCGCAAACCCACCTGTACGATTTTTCTTCAGAGAGGCGGTGCTTTCGGACGTCACGGGCTGTAAAGGCGGTCCAGGCGCCGCAATTGGTAGCCTAGAGACGCGCTCATGGCCCGGTAAGGAGCGGCGCGGAGGGGCGGGGGCGAGGGCGCGTGCTCAGCAGCCTTTGTGTATCACTTCCAATATCTCACGCATCAATAATTGAGCGCGCGAGCAGACGGAACCCCGCGCTATGTGCTCAGCCACGAGCCGACTAGACGAGGGCCTCGTTGCATTCACCGCCGACTCGAGACGAGTTCCCGGGGAAAATACGAAAGAGAAGAGGATTTAGAAAACCTTCCATATCCCATACAAGTGTCGGAGAAGAGACAAAATAATTTTGCATCACTTGATTTGGACATCCAAACGCGGAGAGCGCTTGATTTGATTTTTCGGTGCGGGGGAAAAAGGCTGGACACGGCTGGGAGTTTGTGCGTGAGTTAAAGAAGGAGAGGTTGAGAAGATTTGCAGGCTGAGGTTACAATGATGCTGCTGTTCGTGCTGTGCGCGCTGGCGTTAGGTTGCCTGGCGAGCGCGCAGAACGAGACCGAGCCCATCGTGCTGGAGGGGAAATGTCTGGTCGTGTGCGACTCGAACCCAACTTCTGACCCAACCGGTACAGCACTCGGGATTTCCGTGCGCTCCGGAAGCGCTAAAGTCGCATTCTCCGCTGTCAGGAACACCAATCACGAGCCGTCGGAGATGAGTAATCGGACAATGGTTATCTACTTTGATCAGGTAAGTTTATTAAATGGGATTTGACTTCTTTATGCTGATGTGAGAAAGGGTGGATGTACTTCATTTAAGGGGGCTTATGGCATGTCATTCCACCTCGTGCTTTGGGAAATGTTTTTTATGACACATGGGTCAAAATGATCGAAAGATGTGTAAATTAGCCACGTGTTGTTTTGCTCATATTAAGTAGGTTCTATTCAGCTAGAGTGAAATTGCTTAAGCGGATCAAATTGAAGATCTTTATTTCCTGAGATAATTTTTTTGTTTTATTCCCTGCACGATCAGAAATTGTCTGGCGGAGCTTATAACGATTAATAACGGGGATATTACAGGAGGTCTGTACGCGCTGAAATATCACATAAAGAGAAAGCCGCATTCTTTTGGCACACTGGTATATTTTTATCCAGATAATAAAATCAAAAACTTTTAGTACAATTAAAAGTACCAGTTGTGCAAATATCCATGTAACCGCATGCCATTTGATTGAGTCTGAACGAGCTTTAGATTTCATTTGGAACATTACAACCACACGAAAGCGGATCCAGAACCCCAACACAAACTTCTGTTCTGTTTATAACTGTTATATGTAGTTGTATTCTGACAGTATTTTGAACAAAAAAACATGATCGGGACTTTATTCTCCACTCTGCGTTTTCTCTTCCAGGTTCTTGTGAATGTCGGCAAAAGTTTCGATGAAGAGAGAAGTAATTTCTTCGCCCCACGAAAAGGGATTTACAGTTTTAATTTTCACGTCGTGAAGGTTTATAACCGGCAAACTATCCAGGTTAGTGGTGCTCTCCGTGTCTGTGCTCGCGCGCCGCTTTGTGTGTTCGTGTGCGTGTGTGTGTGTGTGTGTGTGCGTGTGTGCAGGTGGGGATTTGAATGATTATAAATATGATGTAAAGACGTATCAGTGTTCATTATTAAACTTTAAGCATTTGCAACCATCTTACAATTTAATTTTTACGCACTTAAATACACCTTGACGCACATGGATACACTGTGTAGCGCCTTCGTGTGTGTGTGTGTGTGTGTCCCATGGAGTCATTTGGGATTTGTAAGATTAACGGCGAGGCTTCCGTTAAATATCACGACGTGTAGAAACAAAAATTCATTTTTAAAAATAATTTCTATCCATAATTAGGTTATATATAACCTAATTATAGATAGAATATATATATATATATATATATATATATATATATATATATATATATATATATATATATATATATATATGCTTAAGCATATATAACTGGCGTTATATAACTGGCACAACTGGCGTTTCACCAGTTTTTCCAGCAATTGATTTGAAAGTCATGTGATTAAAATCTAATTTACATCTATCGTAATGTTTTTGCATGAATGTTTTATTTTAAGTTCTAATTACTACTGAAATTAATCTAAAGTAAAATAAATATAAATAAATAAATAAAAACACAGACTGCAAGGAACTGCCAAATTACACCTTGTGTGTAGGGTGTAATTTAAGATAGGGACAGGCATATAACACAAATTCACACACCACATCTCACACACTGTGTACAAGAAATATTTAGAAGGTTAAAGAAAAGCAGTTGATTAGTGTGTGTAGCAACTAAATATTTATAATAAAGAAAGAGGAAAATTTTAATGTCCATAGAAAAACAAAGCTTTTACATATTTTTTTACACGTATTTTCAATCTCAGACGTAGTTCTTTAATGGTAAAAAAGGTATGCATCTATTCGAAGGTTTCTTAAGTTAAAACTGTAAAATACAGCCCAAAAAACAATCAAGATCTTGTGTTGATTTTATATTTGGAATTTACAGTTGTTCATCCTAGGTTGGCTGCTTGAATTGTGCATATAGATAAATTCATGCATTAATGAAATACAGAAGAAATTGTGCAGATTATATCCCCCTTTTTTCAGGAGAGCATATTAATAAAACAATTCATTAAACGAATTGCACTCTAGCTGAAGCATAATGTAACCACGGGGCTTTTAGGTTTAAAAATGTGTACGACAGATTTTTTTTTTTTTTTTTAACAATTTCTGTTTAGTTTCATACACGGAAGCAGAAAGCAACTAAACATCCATCTTATTTCTATTCTTCAATAAATACGTAAAATAAAAATAAATACGATACACCCTTTTTATGTAAAATGGAAACATCTTTTAATGTAATTTATGTTAAATGGCAACAAAAATGCAAGATCCATAAAAAAAAATATTTACTTTTAAATGTAAAACTGTATGAAGCAGTGTACTTGTTACAATATACATATATACTATATTTTATAGACAAAGATCATCTATATAATTAAGGTAAATTTATGTTGAGTCATTAGGAATGAACCGTAGAAGCATTTCAAGAATAAAAGACTAGTTTTAAATCTCTAAATGGCTTTGGAATGTAATGACTATGAAGTGACTAACACAGTATAAATAAATATCCAATCCTGTAGATATGCTACATATAAACCTATAGCCAGTCTCAGTCATTATAACTGCACGTAAAAGATGAAGAAGAGCAAGAGGATAATTGGGTGGGTGGGTGCTTGATAGGCCACGTCACCATGCTGTTGCTCTCCAGACCAGAATTCCGTGTCAGTTCTGTTAAACTCTGAATCCATCAAAGTGTTCTGACCCAATCAAAAGAATTCTGTTCATATTTCTTTTCCTAATTGTGCATGTTAGCGTTAATAAAGTTCAAAATGACTTGAATGGAATTGACATCACGCTCCATTTGCTCTACTACGTAATTGGAACAATCGACTGCATGTCTTTGTGCTAAGAAAGATTATACTGACGGTTTCGTATATGTCTTTTAACCCTAACCCTATTAATACATTTACTGTATTATCATGAATCATAGACTCACATGACTCGAGCCACTGAGAAAGCATCCTGTTATTTCACTCCACTTTAGATCAGCGTTATAAGGAAAACGGCTTTCTCTACGCCCGTAAAAGCATTAATATGCTTCGAAATTCACTTAGTAAATTACCGCTGCTAAGACTGGGTCATTCACTGGCTTTTAAAAAAGTGTATGAGTGACCGTTGCTGAATAAAAAGGTGGAGAAATTGGGTTTGGGTGAGAATACTGCTATAAATACATTATGTCAAGTTGAAGTTTTACTTTAAGTAGTTGATTTTGGACAAATTGGAGGTTTTGCTCCGTTTTTTGGGTAAAAGTTATTAAGTACCTTGTCTATAACCTGTGTCCTTGTTGCAGGTGAGCCTCATGCACAATGGGTGGCCTGTGATCTCAGCCTTTGCTGGAGACCAGGACGTGACGCGCGAGGCTGCCAGCAACGGAGTTCTGATCCAAATGGAGAAGGGTGATCGTGCCTACCTCAAGCTAGAGCGGGGCAACCTGATGGGTGGCTGGAAGTACTCCACCTTCTCTGGCTTCCTGGTCTTTCCTCTGTAGACGAGGACTCCCAATGTAGAGACTATTGCTCCTCAGCTCACCAGCTTGTGGGACTGTGGCGATAGAGTGAGAGTGAGAGATGATGAAAGGGAGAAGGTTTGTGTGAGATACAGAGATATATATATAAGACGGAATTTTAGAAGAATTAGTGTGGCTAGCTTGATATGCTCGCTCCGCTGCTTGCCTACAGCTCTGGACAGCCAAAACCTTTTTGTTTTTCCATTTAATTATTATGATTACAATAATAAACAATTAACAATAAAACTATAGCGGTTAAGGCCTGTCTCCTCATATAGCTCCTTATTTATTTATTTTTTATCTGCAAAATCATTCGGGCCAATTAACATACATTGAGGCAATTTCTTAAACTCAAAACAACCCTGCATACATTTCCTGTGTCTTTCACTCTGTACAAGCTCACAAGTGGCAATCTCAGTTGTTTAAATCTCTAATGCTGTTCCCTTCAGTCTTAATAGAGACTTTATTCTCCTCAACACAGGAGGACATATTTCCGTGGGTTCTGCCTGGAGAGTATCCGAACTCCTGAAAGAGACTCTTACTGTATATTGGATATATACAGATATATAAAATCCTTCAAATTTCTATATGATATACTCTATGACTATCTAAATCTGATTAATATGTATTTCGGTGTTAATACTAGTGGTTTTGTGTGTGTGGGTGAATGTGTGGGTGTGGAGGTGTGTGTGTGTGTGTGCACGTGACATAATGCTGCAGCCAAGCTATCGATGCTTCTCGTTTTCGTTTCAGAAATGTGGCTATTCTTAAGCTATATCGAAAGTATTATAAAGTCATTTTATTATTATTGACTGTAAGATATGTGTGAATATTAGGAAATTGTTCCTTTTACTCCCCAAGCAATTGATTTAATAATTGTTTTTTTTTTTTTTATTATTATTTGCTTTGATCCAATAAAAGTTAAATGGTCATTTCTATTTTTCCTAATCTGATTCTCAGTCTGAAAATATAATTCAGTTGTCGCTCTTAACATTTCTAACTCACACAATGTCGTTGTGTGTGTGTGTGTGTGTGTACAGTCGAATAAGATTTTGACACACTCTGCTGCTCTCTGTTAGAGGTGACTTTCTTTATTCCCAGTAATACAAATTTTGTCACCCCCCAGTCTAGCTTTCTCTTTCTGTTTCTCTTATTCTTTTTCTTTCGAGCAGGTGATAGAGAGTTTCACTCTCTGCTGTGCTAAAAACATTAATGAGCTCCTAGGGGGAAATTTCTACTTGCATAATAACTGTTTACCCCTAACAAATAACTTGTGTTAATCCTTTTTTTCCCCTGCTTATTCCTTCTCTCATTCCTTTTTTTGTCCTTGTCAGTCTCAGCCTAGTCACTAAGAGACAGGTTTTAGATTTTTATACCTTTCAACGATAAACTCTGCTTGGTCAATCAAGCTGCTAAAGATGCCATTGTGCTAGAAAGAAAACTGGCAATGCTCGTAAACAAAAGGTTAAAAAAAACATGGAAAGACTATTGTGGAATAAACTCAAGCACAGACGTCTGTCAACTTCCCAAACTGCATCGGGTTTTAAATAGTGCTGATGTATTAAAGGTTTATCATGCTTTACACCAATCCCTGCAGTGTTAGTGTTAGATGCTGGAAGAAAAAGGAAGGTATCAGATCTATGCTGTTTATATTGGTCTGGATCTGGGTGGTGCACTCCTACTGAGAGACCCTCATTAGGACCCAGCCATCCATCTGAAGAACAAATCAGATCAAGAGTCGATGGGCCAGCAAGGCATGAAAAAAAGAGACACAGAAACGGAGAGAAATGGTCTTTTTTTTCTCACTCTGTCAGAGCTGATGGAGCACTAGTGCAGATAATGGCTCTGTATGAGTCTGATGCTTCAGATATACTGATGTTCTGGCGGTATCTAACACTCAAGTGCACTGCTGACATGCCAGTGTGTTTAGGACTGGAACTAGTATTGGAACACCTATCAATCACATCCATATTTTATTCATCCTATTCCAGATTTTGTCTTCCTCTTGCCAGAGGCGTAGCTACGGGTTTCAGTCAGGACAAACTTGGCATATTTTTAGTGTATGATAGGATAAAAAAGCCAAAATAATAAAGGCAACAATGGTACTTTGAAGATATAATTAGGGAAAACATTTTATTCTGAAATTCAATTATGTAACATCAGTTTGGCAACCCCAGATGCTGCGCCCGAGGACAGATGCCCCCCTCCTTCCTCTTGCTTCTACAGTAACCTTTATACTTTTGGTTTTCACAAAATTTTGAAGCATGGCTGTGTAGATTTGATCATTCAGACATAATAGTATTGTTGGGTTAGGGTGAGGAGGTCTAAAGTGTCGTCAGTGTTCTAGTTCATACCGTAATACACCATGTCTTTACGAAGCTTAGGGGTCTGTGCACAGGGGAATTGTCATGTTGGAATTATAATGAAAGAATAACATAATGCCACAACATACAAATACGTTCCAGATAACTGTGTGCTTCCAACTTGATATCTTGGATAGAAAAATTACATTTCTATTTACAGTATTTGGCAGACAACCTTAACCAAAGTGACTTATATCTTATATACAACTTAGCAATTAGGGGTTAAGGGCCTTGCTAAGGGGTCCAGCAGTGGCAACTCAGTGGTGCTGGAAATCAAACCCTGATCTTCCAAGTATCAGTCTAACACCACTGCGCTACCACCTCCCCACAAATATTGGTTATTATACAGTTCTAATTCTGTTAGATAAATCATGAACATTTTTATGCACAAATATCATGTTAAAGCAAGTTATAAAGTGGAATCACCTTAAGGTCACAGGAGATACATGGCAAATTATGTGCATTTTGGCATGTACCAGGTGTGTCTTTTGGGCCCGAGCCCAGGCTGTTGACTGCAATCTGACATGAAATCAGTCTCTTCAGCTCAGTCAGCGACCTTGGCAAGCATCTGATGCAGTGGAGATGAGTGAGGAGCTCCTAATGTAATGGTGTAAAAACAGCCATATGGCATCACTCCTGGAGGCAGGATCTGGTTTAAGATTGATAGAGTAGTGACCGAGAGAGTGAGAATAAGAGAGAGAGAGAGAGAGAGAGAGAGAGAGAGAGAAAGCAGATGTGGTAGTTAACGCTTACATTACCTATATATGCTATCTCTTTTGTAGTTTGCTCAGTAAATTCTTTTACCCAAAACAACAATGGGCTGGTTTAGCTACCCACCTAGCCTTCTTCACTAAGCACACAAACTTAGAGCAATTACAGGTCCATGTACCAACTGCTGTACAAGAACTACTTTGCTGAAAGAAGCCTACAAGCAAAAGAGTGTGGCAATTAGATGGGAAGGTGGTGCAACACTGCATATTGAATTTTAATTGCCATACAAAGAACTATTTTAAGGATGTTTGCTTTACCTGCGACAGAGCAAGAGCGAAACAATTATAGCGCTTCTGGAATTCAATTACCCACCCGCTGAATTGAATTATTCTGATGCGTGCATTTTCTGACGCATTCACATTCCTTCAGCAGCATGCAAAATTCGAATACTTCACCATTAAACATAAAACGTTCCCCAGAGACATGTGTCCAAAGCTGTATCATTAATAAAACAGTGGACAAAAAGTAACCACATGTCATATTACATCTTCTGTCAAAATCTGAGGCGTGAAAACGGACTCGGACCACGATGCAACTTCTGTGGTGCTCTATCAGCTTTGAGGAGGTTGCAAATGAGGCTGAAGAAGAATACTTTAGTCTTTATTAACATTTAATAAAATGTATATACTTATTTATCATATATATTTCATAGACCAGCTGAAAGTTTAAAGGAAAATGATTTATTTGGATTATTTTTACATTTTTTTATTTAGAGCAGACTTCAATCCATCCACGGGGAACAATAATATCTAATACTTTAAATAATATAGAAATTACATAATATACCCATCACATACACTAGATATTTGGAAAAACATCACCTGAAGGGATTCTATTCTGGGGAAAATGGTGTTTAGCTCCAGTGACTTGCAGAATTTGTTCCAAGGTGTAGCACATGCGGACTGGGACATTTACATTTCTGGATTTTGACATTTAAGAGTCCTGCTCAGGGGCATGTTGGTGGCAGTTTAATGGTGCTGTGCTGGGAATCGAACCCTAATACTCTGATCAGCACGCCAACACCTGATACACTGGGCTCACTGGGGACACTTTGTATGTATATGTTTATGAAAAGCAGTTTTTCTGGTGTTCCATGGTTGCAGGTAATGTCGTGTAGCTAGATCTTCAGACTGACATAAGAAGTTTAGGGAGCGCTTTGAATGGCTAAGCTCCACCAAAGAGGCTAAACGTCTGACAGGTGAAGCGGCCAATGATGTTTCGTTTTGTGCCCTGTCATGTTTAGGGGCGTGGAATTGTCCCCACAATAACAGACAGGTATGCAAATGCTAAATCATTCATTCACGAAAGAAAATGTGGAAAATGAGACATTGCCAGCGATGTAAACACAACAGCTTACTTCTACGGTTAGACAGCTTTAAGTTGTTTCCAGGCGACACAGATGTCTACCAGAAATCCTGTATAATTCAACCAAGCAGAGGATGACATCAAAATCCTGAAGTGCCATATGCATCAGACATTCAGCCAGCAGTCTGTAGGTGTGATGTCTTAAACTGAGACTAGGTTGCAAAGAAAGTAATAACCTATCCTAGAGGACCAAACAAGGAGCCACTCACTCACACACCAATTTATATGGACTACAGACAATTTAGAGAGGATTGTAGATGATAGGCTTCCTGAAGTATCCTAAAGAAACCACCCCAAGCACAGAAAGAACGTGAAAATTCCCTGACAAACAGAAATATTATATTTTATACCTCTGGGAAACACTAAAAACTTTAAGACCTTAAAGATTCTTTTCTTACAGCAAATATTTCATATAGCATCCCTATTGTTCTTAACAGAATAAGGCTAATCCACACATCTGGCCCCAGAGATTTTTTTGAAAAAATGCCCTGCATTTATAATTGTGTTAAACTGTACTATCCTGGAAACATATACAGTACATGTTTAGGAGATCTTACTTATAAGATCGAACTGTTCTACATTTCACATTTCATCTTGTGGATGATGGTGGTAGTCACCATCAGGTCATTGTGGATTTCAGACGAGCTAGCAATCACACTCATCCTCCATCCTCCAATACACATCAACGGAGCGGCTGTTGAGAGCGTGTACCTAGCTAGCTTCAAGTTCCTAGGAATCCACATCTCTGAGGATCTCACCTGGTCTCTGAACTCTTCTTTCCTGGTCAAAAAGGCACAACAGCGCCTATATTTTCTGAGGAGACTTAAAAAGTCCCATCTCAGCAACAGGATACTGAAGAACGTTTACCGCAGTACCATCGAGAGCATCCTCACAAACTGCATCTCAGTATGGTACAGCAGCTGCACTGCTTCAGACCGCACAGCCCTTCAGAGGGTGGTGAAAACCGCCCAACGAAATCATCGACACTCAGCTACCCACCCTGGACAACATACACAAAAAACGCTGCCTGCAAAGGGCAAAAGGCATAATCAAAGATCCCTCTCACCCCAACCGCGGACTGTTCACTCTTCTCCCATCAGGCAGACGCTACCGATGCCTCAGAGCCGCACAAACAGACTGAAAAACAGCTTCTTTCATGTGGCTGTTTCTGCACTGAACAGCTGATATACAGTATTTTAATTACTACTGCACTGCCACTTCTGTACTTTGCACTACCTTATCATTATGCATCTTTGCACGATCTATAACTATCTATTGTTACACCTCTATATTCTATCCATATACCTCTGTACATTATTTACCCCCACCTCTGTAATTATCAACCCCATACCCTATTTATTACACTGATATTTATTGTAAATAAGCCACTTATGCACTACTGAGATGAACTAATCGATTATTTCCGGCTTAGACTGCATTGGTTAAGCATATTGGGGTTGTCACGCCTTAAACCCAAAACGCTGTCAAATAAGAGGTGAGCTGAGCTGATCATAGACTAAAGACCTAGGTAAAAAATGAATTGATCATTTCTGTTTCTCATAGAATTAAAGTTTTGTATTGTTTGTAGTGTGGTCAAGGTTTGGGTAAGTAGTAGATGTGTTAGGGAAGTAACGTAACATTTTAAATATGTTTTGCTAAAATGAACGAAATGACTCGAAAATAAATTCGTTTATTTTGCTGAACATGACTCAAAGGTCTGAGTCTGTAAAATAAGCCGTACTCCCTATCATTAATGTAGATGCAGAGGAGCGTTCTGGGGTCACTAGTTGAAGCTCAACCAGTCAACTAGTCTGTAAAAAGTTGTGCGTGTTCTTGGGTCTACATACTAGGAATGAATGAGTATGTGAAGGTGTGTGCATCATTTCCTCCCATAGACATGAATTTAACACAACATTACACCCATACAAAACTCTGAAGCCACCATAATCAAAATATAGTGCTTACTGAAGAGGCATGATTAAATAAACCCATTAATAAATAATTAACAAATAAATGAATTTTACCAGACACATGCATGGACCATTGTCACTATTGACTCCGTAGGCTAACGAGTGAATTCTCTGATATACCTTTTGGTAGTAACGCAACTCAAAGTCAGCCAAGCTGTCAAACTGACATGGTAATTCTAGCTGTGTCACACAAACAAGGCGTTTTTATTGTTTTGTGTAGAGAGTCTCTCCACAGGAGTCTATCAATTATTCCTGGGGGAAATAAGCTTGTGAGCCAAATCTTTACTATTTACTAAAATGCCTGAGCTCGACAAAGACATCAGTGTTGTTTCATTACATCATTATAAAGCCAAAGACCACCGCCTGTCACAATACCTCTGCACTGTCCTAGTCAGGATTAATGTTTCCTTGCCAGACAGCACATTCAATACTTTAGTTATGTTTTAAAAACAGTTTCTCTGTCTCTGCTGCAAATGATTCTGCTAAAGATATAACTATATTTACAGTGAAACATCAACAGGATGGACCCTGACAGCCTTATAAAATGGTAGAACATTTGTGTAAAAACGATTCATATATTTTCCTGCCTGAAAAGCAATATTATGAGAGAATCGCACTGCTAAATGAAACAGATTTGAAACTAGTCCCACATTAATTCTAAGAGATTTAGTTATTTCGCAAATTAATCGACACCACGCAAACAACAATGTATGCCAAATGCTGCAAATGTAAATGTAAGAATGTCTTATTAACAGAGCAGCTGGAAAAGACAGAAATATAATGAATTTATACATGCTTGATTTAGCCACACAATATTTGAGCCAGTTTGCAGTCAATTATTGGGTTAATTTATTACTATTATTTATATTAACAAAAAACTTAATGCCTACTGTAACCAAAACTGTATAGACTTGTGTAAAAGTAATATTTTGATCTAAAGCTTAGAATTTATAGACACTGAGCTCCAGTTTCTTTTGTCTCAGCAAAGTAGCAATTTGCATATGTAATATATACAGGAATGTGTGTGTGTGTGTGTGTGTGTGTGTGTGTGTGTGTGTGGATCTGTTTGTACCCATATCCACATAATGTGTACTCAAGCAAGTGGGAAACGCCGTAGTGACCCAGTAATTGGGAACAATTACTTGGTTTTGACAGGAGCAAAAACAGAGAGCATTACAATATTACTTTTATTACCTAGTCATTCTAGCAAGAGCTCTTTAGCAGCCATTAAACTGTCACAAGGTTCAAATTTGTCATTGCTATAAAGGCTTGCAATCCTATAAGTCATCAAATATGGATGACGGTAAATAGAGGCGGGACGGGTAGTAAGAGGAGAATAATTGTATGAGATATGACTGCAAAAGAATTCAGCGAATTGTATGAGTTATGGCTGCATAAGTATCTCTGATTATATTTAAAAAGGCATTAGTGAGAATGGGGGGGTGACTGAAGAAAAGTGTATAGATATGAAATGGGTATTTAATGTTTGCTTGCCTTTACACACATTTTTTTCATTTTGTATTCATAAAACGCAATCTTATTTTACTTTCTCATGTAAACGCAAGCGTTCGAAGAAAAAAAATGGAGAAAATGTTTAATGTGTTGTAAGAGCGAAATGTATTTTTATACATTTTATAGAATAATTATAATACGTTATGTTATTTCAGGGATAAGAGAAGGAGGAGGAGGAGGTCCTTTTTTAATTACTGCCTAAACAGTAACGAAATGATATTCCCGTGAGCAGCAGGCTTGAAAACACTCACTACACTTTAGCGTGGATTAATTCCTAATGTAATTATCCTCTGATTGTCCTCATATAGAAAGTTACAGGACAATTTAACATGAAAGCCATCTGTCGATTAAACATCCTATTTACAATTTACAGACCCCACAAACTTTCGCGTTTTATAATTTCATCAGAACAGTGATTTCTTCATTCTTTTTAATACACACATAGGATACCACACCTGTTTTGCTTCCTGTCACCTCCACACCTCGTGCACAAAGCATGGCCATTGAAGATGATAAAGACTCTCTTTCTGACATTTAGTAACCTTTTCTACAGAGAAGATGGAGAAATGGAGAAGGATGCAAGAGGGCGGAGGGAAAGCTACACGTGGCATTCTGCTTTCTCTCTCATCACCACATGTCTCCATGAGCTCATCCCGGCCTGCATAGCTCTTTCTATAGTGAGTTATATTATGTGGAAGCATCGCTCAAGGTGAAAGACTGTTATTAGTATAGTGTAGGTCATGTGTGTGGGCATCAAAAGGGACATTTTGGGTGTTATTAAGGATGCTTTTCCCAAATGGATTCTTTAAACAACATATGATCTGAATGAACTCAGGTATATTTCAAAAACAAAAAGATGAACTACATCATATGGATTATCATATTTAACTAAAAAACTCATCTGCCTCATTCACCTAAACAAAAGGCAAGTCTTCATCCAACAAATAAAAAAAAACTTTAAACCCAAGATAAATATACAGTCAATTGCATAATTATTTGCGTCGTTTGGAAGAATAAACAAAATATTGTATAAATCAAGCATAAATATACATGGGGAAAAATAGCAGTTTCATTCTTTTATAAAAATAATTAATTAATTAACTGTCTGTTTTTAGACACTTTTTTTAATTTAAAAAAATTTTTAATACTATAAATACTAAATTTCTAAATATTTGGCATTTTTGTACAAACAGGATTGCTGACCCCCCCGTGTACCTGAACATTTCTTTACATTATTTAAAGGCATGGTAGGTGATTTGGTTCAAAAACATTTTTATGTCGGCTGACATAAAAGTCTCTTCACATCCCGGTAGCACTCATTAAGTGGTCTAAATGTATTGAGATGCATTTATATTGTCTACGGAAGGTGTAGGACCAAAAAAACTTGTTTAGTCCGAACATTATGATTGATTTCTCTAAATATGAATTAGATTAACATATTTAATGATGTA
Organism: Bagarius yarrelli; assembly: GCA_005784505.1. Lineage (NCBI taxonomy): Eukaryota > Metazoa > Chordata > Actinopteri > Siluriformes > Sisoridae > Bagarius > Bagarius yarrelli. The sequence continues at coordinate 8,486,240 of VCAZ01000011.1, forward strand.
TCTTTACACATCCTGTTTGTGCAGACAGGATACATGATCAGCCAGGGTTGCCAGATCTTGCGGTTTTGAAGTTAATTCTGCAGGTCAAAATTGTCTAGGAAAGGTATACCAAATTTTATGAATATATATATATTTTATAGGTTTATTATTTAAGAAAACCTAAGTGTGAAAGAAAAAAAACGACAACTCTATCAAATGGATTTGATAGAGTTTTCAACTCTATCTATCTAGCAACACTGTCATCAGCACATTTACTCACTCCAAAAAAAAAAAAAGATTAAAAACAGAGCGAAAACTTAAATTAATATCGTTGTTAGGTTTCCACACAGGAGTTGACCACAGCAGTCAAAGGGTCTGTAAGATGACCCTGTAAGATGGTTGCGGTATTTCTTTTGGATAGGAATATGGTATAATTTGATTTTGGTGTGTTTTGATAGTAACGCGTAGCTTATGTAGTTGATGTATTTTCCAGAACTAGTTTAACTACAGCATCAGTGTGTAATCGGGTAATGTTTCCTATGTTCTGTATTTTAGTACTGTTACTATCAAAAGTTATATGGCTTACAGCCTTTGAATGTATGATGTATTGTATTTACATTTAAACATGTTATTAGATAAATATTGATTCTGAACTGCTCCAGATGATGTACGTGGCACAGTTGTGGTTGTATTGTAGAGGTTTGGAGTCTTAACAGGGTTTCTTGCTTTATTAAAAATGGTTTTTATACCCAATAAGCGAAATGTCTCCCTCTTTTGAATGTCACGTGTTATATTGCTTTTTTGTATAGTATTGATGGTTGAGTATTGATGATTAAGGGGTGTATCAGTCGTCTAATTTTCCACTGACGGTCCAGTTACCAAATACACCGCTCGCCACTGAACTTTGTATATAGCCAGTGTGCGAGAGGAAGTTCATTTCACTATGGTATTGTTAAATTGCACTGTATTGCAGCCAAAACAGTTTTGGCTCTCGAGATTTCTGATGACTGCCATTTACAGCGTTCAGGTAGACACCCTTATCCAGAGCAGGATAATTTTTTTAAATTCATACAACTGAGAAATGAAGAGGTTTCTCAATACTTGGCAATGCTCACAACTATTCTATCAGCAGTGCAACGCCCTAAACACGGTGCTACAACTTCCTGTTACTATGAAATAGAGTAGACAGATGGAGAACTGTGTAGGGAAAATAGCCTGGAGCATCAGTAAGGCAAAACTGGTTGCAAATTTACAGCATGTTAGGGAGTCTCTGAGATCAGTCATCATTTCAGTGGAGGACGAGGAAATGGAAGTACTCAGGCAATTGGGCTCTTTATGAATTATAGACTGGTTTGGGAACTGTGTTCAGGATAACCCAAAGCAATATCAAATAAGGAAGCTTTTTATACCTTTCCAAGGAAGCTCATATCTTTTATACATTTCCACGGAAGCTGACATCTTTTTATACCTTTCCAAGGAAGCTGAAATCTCTCCAGCAGGCTAGTTTCGTGGCAAGCTACAGTAACAACACCACTACAGAGAACCCCAAACACCTCTATAAGCTGATTAGGATCACAGAGCAGACTCCAGTAAGCCTTATCTTTTGCCAGCTACCATCAGGCTCCATAGTTCTGTATCTCAGCTTGTCTCCAGGACAAAAACTCATATCTTTGGCACTTTTTGTCTTTTTTTCTGTCCTTTTGTTTTTCTGATAGACATCTCTGTCTTGATAATAGTAGCTGAAAGGTAATCTGTATATGGACATTTAAATTGCACTTCTGTTACAGCATAATAGAAATCTGGAAAACTGGTAAAGGTTACTCGGGGTTTATTACCTGTGCAGCCAAAATGCTGCCAACTGCAGATTATTCGAAAATCACAACCAAAATCTTTGTTATTAGGAATCCATTTTCAAGGTGCTGCTAAACTCTGGGTGCAAATTGACATTTATACCCATATTTATGGGCAATTTTGGCATGAAATGTAACAATTAGCAGTAGGGAAGTAATGTTAGGAATATTAGGAATATATATATATATATATATATATATATATATATATATATATATATATATATATATATATAATATATATATATATATATATGATATATATGAATATTTGTGGATACCTTGGAAGTTTCATTATTGCACTTAGACACGGTAGCTCTAAACCGCAGCCCAGCATTTTTTTTTAAGGTATTCCTTGAAATAGTTATTAATCTGCCATAAACAATGAATGTTTTCTTTTTCTTGCATATTTTTATTTGTTATTAGAACTACTAAGAAAGGAACACATTTAAATCTCTTCCAAATGGTGCCATAAATGGTGGTAGTCATTTTTGTAGTTTAAACTGAAATGTGTGTTGGCAGTGTGTGTACACGGCAATCCTCTGTTGATAAAGATCCACCCTGTGTTTTTTTTATCTTGTTAAATCATTTCCCTTTTCTTAAATCAAGTCGTCACATGAACTAAGGCTGCTCACACTATTTTGGATTGGCTGTTATAGAACTGACCTGCTGCAAGTGAGTTGTAATCTGTTCATTATTGTTTTAAAGCTGAAGCAGAATGTTGCCTAAGCCATTAGGGTGTGCAGGTGACATTGTGGTTTGCACGGCAGTACACAGCAGTCAGCATTTACTGCCAACATCTGCGCAGCTGAAGACGTAGTGGTTGATTTTGGTTTTAAAGGACATGTGTCCCCAATCCACTTAAATGCGTTTATGTTTGCACAAATCATTTCTCGATAGACTGCTTCATAAATGAGGGTCAATATAACACATATAAGCATAAATTACTCCTGAAAAATGGATCTGTAACAACTATTAGTGTTCCTGCTTTACCTTTAGGGTTGATGAATCACTTTTTCTAATAATTTGCTACAGTTAACAAGTTTTACGGTAAACGCGGCTACAGTGTAAAGTTACACTCATTGATATGTCATCTTTTCTATGTACAACCTTCTCAACGTTTCCTAATCACACGTTTATTATAAACAATGCATTAAAGGTGATCGTCTTATTAAAAAGATAACATGGTAACACTACAGTTCTTCCCTGTAGATGGTTTATAATGTTGTCTGTTAATGATTTATAAGTCATTACATAATATTTCAGATTGATTTGGAGCAGTTATAACTGCATGAAGAACAATGGTAACTTTAACGCAATACCTGCAAAATAGTATTTACAGTGTCGTGTCCAAATGCCCCACAGAACAGAGGGATGGGATAAACAAAGCTCATTAACATTTAAAGTAACTGGGAACAGAACTTTTTTTGACAAAATAAAATAAAATAAGTGCTTTTTAATCTACCAATGAGACTTTTGAATCAAAGTATTTGGGCATCTGATGATCCCTTTAAATTATAAATATTTTTTATTTTTATTTTTATTATAATAATAATGATTGTCAGTTTCTGCCTTTTTAGGCGTAATTACATTAATACACTTAAAAGGGAAATTGCTTGTGTGTTTGGGGTAAAACCCCACACAAAGTTTTCTTTAACTCTTTAACTGTCAAATACATTCATGTCCTTGTGGCAGAACATTGCAGGCTGTTTTGTCTCTCTCTCCAAATGTTTTTGGCCATGCATGAGCGCAGCTTGTTGCTTTAATAATATTTTTTAATGAGTTCTTCCCTACGACATTTCCCACCGCAGGCAGCTCAATTAATGCCTCGTTCCATATCTCCACATCTGAGAACCCCCTAGTGTACAATCCCACTCTACCCCACCATCCTACACACACACACACACACATACACACACACCTTTCTTTTCCAGCACCAGGTAAGAATGTGACATTGTTTTTTAACTGAGCTCAGTCTAGTGTAAGCTATCACAAATGAAAAAAAAATGGGTATGAAAAGAGAAACACAGAATCCACCCATTTTCTGTCTTAGTGGTTAAGCTACAGAACTCTCAGTTTCACAGTGTTATGTAATCATACAACCCAAAAACTGACTTCTTTTTTTAAAGACAATTGGGGTCAATTATTTAGCAGTTTGCTTTAATCAAGTCTTTAATTAAAAATGGCATTTACTCTATAGGTTTATAGATAAGTCTATATTTTGTAAAACATTCACATTAATGCATTGTAAATCTAAAGTTTGTGAGATTGACTTTCTCTACCATGCCCATCAGAATGTCACTAGCCAGTCGTGGGTTTGTGTGATTTCATGGCACATTTGTCTTATAAGTTTGTCGCATGAGCAGCAGTATAAGGGAATGCTTGTCTTATCACATGTAAGTCTTTCACCTTTCATGGTGGAAGTAGTAGCGCAGTGGTTAAGGTGGTAAGGATTTCCACCACCACCAAGTTACCACTTCTGGTCCCCTAAGCAAGACCCTTAACCCCTAATTGCTCAGTTCTATAAAAGAGGTAAATGTAAGTCGCTCTGGATAAGGGCGTCTGCCCAATGCTAGAATTGTAAATATAAATGTGGATAGTAACTGTCTTGTGGTAACAGAAAGAACTGCCTATATATTTGTCTATAAATTGGCAAATAAACAAACAGAAATCCATTCTAATCTGCTAAAAGTTAAGAACATATAAGCTACACTAAACAGATATTCTAAAAAGACACAATTGTTTGGGGTTAATGTACCAAAAACCATTGAGCAGGTCTCCACAGGTAAAACTTGAAAATCTCTGTAAAATCATGTATAATTTTTTGGAAGCTATTCTGCTAGAAATTTAATTTTCCGTTTCACAGTTATTTCAAAGGCAGGGATAATAATAGTAAATTAGGCTGATTTTGGTGAAATGCTATAACATACTAAAATGTTGCTAGCATGGATTGCTAGGCAACAGTACATTACAAGGCCCTAAACTGCTTAGTTGTATAAGTGTGATTCATGAAAGTTTCTTTGATCAATAATATATATTTACCCAGAATTTAATTCATTCAACTAGACAACAAACAAATAAGCAAAGATTTTATGGGGTTTTTTTCTACTGGGTTCACTTAGTGGCTCAACATGGTTATTTGATGCTTGTTAAATAACCTACAAACCTCTTTCAAACCTATACAGCTATGTTAGCTAATCGAACCTCTCCACATAGATGAATTCATCCCTGTCTGTCAATTATTTGGTGCATATACAGACAGCCCATATAGGATAAGTAAATGAACAGAAAGCAATGTGAGGATGAGATAAGCCTGGGATTACAGCAGAGTTATTGCTATATCTTATGAAATCGATAGGAGAGATGGGTGACATCTGTCCAATCATCTAACATCCATTCCACTTTCACCCCTGCATAGTGCATGTGGAAGTGCCCAGAGGAAGGGGTTTTAGAATAACGGTTTTAAATATGGGACCTTCTTACTTTAGCAAGCACTGTTTAATATAGACTGCAAAACTCTTTCTGTGAGTTAAAAAAAAAACCAGTTAAATACTACTTTTCGAGAGCACATATTAAGTATCAAGCGGTCAGTCTGCACTCTGGACATTCTGTGTTAAATGTGACACAATTTGGTTAATTGCTGCAACCAATTGAACAAATGAGGGTTGAACCCTGTGTTCTGCCTATTATAAACTGCCCCCAACTTATTTTAATATCACCAAGCCCTGGGTAATTTTATGCATATTTCCTATTGTTTGTCATTCATAATAACGACTTAAATAAAGTAAATCCAAATACAGTGGTACTTTGACTTATGAGTGTCCCAATACAAATTTTTCAAGATACAAGCTGTCTCTCAGACGATTTTTGCTTTGAGATGTGAGCTAAAATTCAAGTTACGAGCCAGCTTCAGATACCCAACCACTAGTTGGCGTATCGAACGCTACAGTGAATGCCATAACACCCACCCCGCATCCCATGTCTTACTCGATAGCTAATCAGACATGCGCATTAGTGTAACTGTTTATTGGGTTTGAATGTGGTAATTTTGTGTCAGCACTCATTCTGTGTGTGTGGGTGAATGCATTTTCCCCCTCTGGGCATTTAAAAGCTAACATGTTAAGTTTAAGGGTTTAAGTTTAACATAAGGGGAAGTGGTAGCGCAGAGTTTAAGGTGTTGGACTGCTAACTGCAGGATGGTGGGTTTGATTCCCAGCACCACCAAGTTACCACTGTTGGGTTCCTGAGAAAGGCCCTCAACCCCCCCCCTGCTCAGTTGTATAAATGAGGCAATAAGGGTGTCTGCTATATGCCAGAAATGTGAATGTAAACTGGTAAAGTGGTAGCGCAGTGGTTAAGGTGCTGGACTATTAACCTGTACATTAAAAGCAACATCACATGTCCACTACTGGGCTCCTAAACACGGCTCTCAACCCCCATTTGCTTAGTTGTATAAATGAGCCAAAGTGTAAGTTGCTCTTGAAAAAGGCGTTTATTTTAGTGCTAAGAGATAATACTATCGAAAGACTTATAACAATAAATAGCAAACTCGAGTTAATTAATAGTGGAAGTTAACAATAAATAACTAAATCAATGCTTTTTGCTTAAATTGCATGCGGAAAACTGCATCCTGACCACTGTATATAACCAGTTACTGTAGGACTAATGTATGTTGTTGATGTTGTTTTATCTTATTTACTTTTTATCCAATGTTAATTATTAACATACTGTCTACTACAGTTAAAACACACTATACATCCGTTTATTTGTGCAATTATAATAATCGGCCAATCGGGTGGTCGCAGTACAATACATAACATTTTCCAGGATCACTATTCATTTCCAGCAAAAGATTATAAATGAATGATTTTGGGTTTGTTTCTTGACATAAACCTTATAATCTCTAGATACTGATTAGCAGTTACTGAGGCCAATAAGATTTTTTCCCCATTTTGGATTGTGCTACCACCAAATGATTGATAGTATATTTCAGTTAAATCAGGTTTATCAGTGTTCCTATTAATGGTGTGTGTATATATTATATGATCTGACTTTTATTTACAATATGTCATTATATTGTGTAACTCTCCAGCATGCTCAAAAATAATCCAGCTAAATAAATGTATCCAGTCAATCCGGGGTTATGAACAACCTAGCTTTTTTTTGTACTTTAGTTTTATTTTTAATACAGGAATCACTATTGATAGCCTTATATAGAAATATATACAATATCAATACCTGTTAATAATAGGTGGACGTGATGTTGCCAAGTAGGATGTGATCCTGGATTCACATAGTGTGTCAACCAAGCCCTTTTTGCAATTATTTTTTGAGACAAACTATACATTGTACATTAGTGGATTTAGACTGTATTGATTATGATAGCTAAAATATCCATTTATGAATTTAGACAGTGATTCATAAACAATCGCTAATGAACAATGGAACATAAAATGTTCTGAAACGGTGAACTTGTAGAACCGCAATAGGGCAAAATTCTTACTATAAAACAGGATTATTTCATTAAAATTTGATTTCATTTGAAATTTACCAACACAAGCCATATTTTTTAACAACAATGAATTTACTTTTTATTTATGCACACACACCTAAATACATTTTACGGCACACACACATTTATTTTTGGTCATGAAAGCGAAGGAAAAGGTCAGACATTAACTAAACTGCACATACACATTGTATACAGTTGTTCAGTACAGCATGTAATGTATTACATGTCATTTAAGTAGTTCATGTTTTTTTATTTAATAAACATATTTATAATATAAGCGCACACTGATGCTATTACATAGTAACGATCGGTTAATTGAAATGTTGATCTCGGATTAACAAAGGATGTTAATCCAGGATCACATCCTAATTTACAAAATCACGCCCACAAAGTGGCCACAGTTCTATTGGTCCTGTGTGTGTGTGGGGGGGGGATTTAGATCTAAGGGCGACTAAGTTCCATATTTTTAAAAGTGCTAGTGGAAAGAGTCTTTACTACCGAGTGATAGTGGTACCGTCATGTGCCAGCCAGTTGCAGTCTGGATGCAATGGATAGGATAGCAGTGCCAGCTTCTGATGAGTAACTCTACGAAGATGCACAGGTGAAGCTTCATTGATTCCTCAGCAGGCTATCGGCTACAGACAGGCAATGAAGTGAGATAAAGCCAGTTGTAAATTGTTTTACTTGAATAAATACCAGATGTGCTGCTTTATTTCAGATCATATGCAATAGTTGATAGCATGTGGAGTTTGGACAATATATAAAGGGAGGGGTTAAATTGGGTAATTATGTTTTATTGGTCTACCTGTTTCTGAAGTTGGAGACTCAGTCAAGTGCGTTGCCATGGCACCACTTAGCTTCAATCTGCTTGCCTGCTTTTTAATCGCAGCTGTATTGATTGCAGCTCTTTTGTTTGTTGACCCTAAAGTTTTTGCCTTTTTTTCACATTTGTGCATACTGTATCTAAAACATTTACCATAGCTGTAGAAAGCAAGTAGTGACATAAAACTTTGGACACCAAAGTGTGGCTGATTGCATTTAGAGTTAAAGAAACCATGGCTTTTTTTCAATTTTTGACAGAACTATTTTTAAGCCCAATACAGTTAGCTAATGAGCTAAACCAGTGGCATAACGCTGTGCAGGTTTGTAGCCCCATCGAGTCATCCCCTCGCTTATTTCCTTCCTCTTGTCATAATCTACCATTTTACAATGCTATAAAATATTCATTGTTATTGTTCATACACTAGGCTTTAATAAAAATCACTAGCTATTGCAACATGATATTTATTAGAGGATGCAGCCCACTATATCCTATACACTGCTTATAGGTACAGTCTGCCCTTTAAAACACAAAGCTCCAAACTATTTATCTTTGTCAATTTTTTCCAGTAAAGTTGTATTAAAAAAAGTGTGAAATTTTTCAGCGTATTGTCTTCTATGCAAGTTTGGAAACCAATTTTTTGGCTTGTGCACAATGCTAACAGGAATTGTTGTCATCCCTTTGCTTGAGGGAAAGTTCATCTCATTTTCTCACCATACCTGCAGGTGAATGATGCGTCGCACGTGTGTGTGTGTGTGTGTGTGTGCGCTTGTAGCTTTGTAGATATCAAAAAGAAAATATTATCTTTGAACAGCATGTTTCAATTTTTTATCCCTGCGATACTTTCCTTTAATGTCTATATATTTTGCTGGATTGGGAAAGGTGCTGTGTGATTTTATTCTTTAGTCAAGAGCCTGTCAATTTATTATACTTCAGTGTAAGTGTGTGTGTGTGCTTTAGTGTGCTGTCAAAGGATAGAACGCAGAATATATATACATTTTTTTTCTTTTGCCTAGGTTTCAGATTTGAAAGGAATGCATGAGGAAATTGTGGGCATTGCTGGATTTCTTCCCCCAGCCTGTCAGTATCATTGAGAATTACTGCCAGCCCTCTTACTGTCTCGAACTTACATTATTGCCACGCATGCAGTCATCGAGCTGTGAGATTGTGCAGTGATTATTCCTAATGGGCAGTGATTTGTCATGGCAGGGGTTCTAACGTTTTTATAATTGACTTCAGATCAGACTGATATGGCGTAGAAGAGACAGATGTTGTGGCTCATTGTGGCTTGTTGTTTTCGCTTGCCAAGAAGAATTTTAACACACCCTGCACCTGTGTTCCGCCGTTTCCATAGGTGGTGATTCACTTAGTATGTATGAAACATTTACATTCAATTGCCCTTCTAATTGTGGTGTTTTCATATCAACCCAGTTTATTGCCCGCGTAATTAATCAGTGTAGAATTGAATAAGCACAACTTTACTGTAAACTAGGTTACTTTTTTTCATGTTGTCTTTTATAAATGATAATTTATTATAAACATAATAAAAATATCATTATTACAAGGGAAAATGTTTTAATCGTCGTGATGAAACCATTTAAAATAGAACAACTTTTTGCTTATTTCCAGAGAAAAACTTTTATATTGTTGGATATATTTGAAAACTCTTAGCTGATTCTAGAAAGAATTATTTAATATCTAGTTTTTAAAGGAAAAAAAAAATATATAATCTGCTAACAGAATGAGAAATATTAAATGTTGCCTTTTTTTTAAAAAAACCAAATCACACATAATGCTCCCACATAATGTTGATGAATTTAGAGGGAAAACAGACTATAAGTTGGTATCTGGTTAATTCCTGTTTTATATTAATTTCAGCAAAGTAAAATAGTAAATAAAGATATATACTATATTCTATAGTATCTATATAGTATTCTATACATCTATATATTCTATTTTATATTTTCTCACTTTTACCTCTCAATTGGTTGCTTTAACATTTAAGGCTTTGGGTTGCTGATTGTAGGAATAGGGTTCAAGCCCTTTACATCCCTTTTTACATCGCTGAAATCCAAAGGTTTTTGTTTGTTTTGTTATTGTTGAGGTTCTTAGTACAGCGGTCCTTGACCCATCAACCGACAGAAAAATTGAAGCATCCATGATTTCGTACGCTTTCATTTGTCTTGAAGTGTAAAAGGATGATTGAAAAACAAGGTAGGTGCTCATCTTTACCCCCTGGATGGCAGGCAAAAATTTTAAATTGTCAGAAAAATCTCTTCTTTTTATGAGTTCCACATATTTAGTGATTGTCTGTTTATATCTTTCCTTGAAAATGCTGTTTAAACCGCTACAGTATGAATTTTCCTCAATGTCTTTTATTGTGTTTTTTTTTTGTTTTTCGGCCCTCTATCAGGATTTCTTGCATCATCCGATTGCAAACAAGCTAGTCAGCTATATACACGCAATGTTTTACATTTCCACATCACCCCACATCAACGCTCCCTCCACTAACTTCTTGTATCTGCCCACATTAGATATAAATCACTGATTTTTGCCTACAAAGCCAAAAATGGACCAGAACTCAGTTACCTATGAGCACTTATAACATCCCACACTGCACCACGTGCCTTCAACTGAGTCACTGACTGACCTCAAATGATGTCTGAAGACATCGTCTGCCTGAAGTACTCGAATAGGTACATAAAAAAATAGTAATGCCTGTGTGCTTTTCTTGCTATATTACCACCAAACCAGGTATTTCGACTGACGTTATTCTTTGTCCATGGACTAATGAACCAGCATCAGAATGCATTCATTAATAGGCACTTCAAGGCACTTCTGTGTGAATGAGGCTGTCTAGAAAATGACATAAATGTAGATGGTGTATTCAAAGCCAAAAAAAATGGGAAGCTTTGAACAACTCTAACAGGATTTACAGCATTTGGCAGACGCCCTCATCCAGAGCAACTTACATTTATTTCATTTATACAACTTAGCAATTGGTTAAGGGCTTTGCCCAGCAGTGGTGGCTTGGTGGAGCTGGGAATCGAACCCACGATCTTTGGGTTGGTAGTTCAACGCCTTAACCGTGAGTCACCACTTACCTCCTTACTTGCCACCGACGTAACACACAATTTATTGTCAGTAATTCATATAATTAATACGATTAATTTTATTAACTCATTAAAAAAGTAATGCCGTTATTTCCCCCACTAACCACAGCACACCGTCAGAGGTTCTATGGCCTCCAGGTCGCAACACAATCGCATCGCAAACGCAATACAAGTGTAACTATAAGAGCAACAGAGACCAGAGAGTGTTTTTTTATGCAATTCTCCTCATCGTATTGTTACAGATTTATTAAATATCTGTGTTGCTATTTATTTAAGCATTTTATACCTTTCAAATGTTTCTTTTTTATCATTCCAACATTCTAGACATTTATAAATTGTTTCAAAGCCAAAAAATCCTTCATAACTAACTGATGTGAGAGAGAGAGAGAGAGAGAGAGAGAGAGAGAGAGAGAGAAAAGGTGGGTGGGGCTTTGTGAACTAAATTCCACAGTATTTCAGAAGCATTTTATATCCAGGGATCACACCTCTCCGCTTCCTCCTGTCATCTACTAATTTTACTAAAAAAAAAGGTAAAGGTGTAAAAAGAGAGGGAATCATTATGCTCGTCAAACAGTGCAGATGTTCTAAGAACGGAATTGACAGATCATGAAAAAATGGAAAAGGAGGAACGAAAAGACAGACAGGGAGGATTCAGTAGAACAGGATTAATCAGTTGATTGCTCATTCATTACAATTTGAAGAGAAACATTTATGTGGTCTCTCAAAAAACATTAGTTATACTGATGCTTTTGACGAGCAATTATTAATTTAGAGCTTAGAGGTGTAAATTTGCATTCTAACATTTTTGTAAGACACTTTTTTTGATTGTTATTAATTTAGTAAATTATCAAACACATCGGTGGTAAGATGGCAAAATCATTTAGTAAAATGAATGCTAACGTTAATATTTTACAGCAAAATACACACTTTTTATACTTCCTATCATATTATAATAAATATTGTTATTTTTTTCCTTTAGCTGGATCACCATGGGGTGTATTGTTGGGATGTCGTAAAACTACAATAGCCATAATAAATGGCAATGATCATTAATTTAAATTATCATCCACATAATATTGTTATAATTATTAATGATTACGACTAATAAATTATCGTTAACCTAAAAAAAACAACTTAGAATTGATATTTTAAATAATGTTAAATGTGATTGACATTCAACAATTAATCTTACCATCGATTCTGGCAGGTATTCCTATGAGGCTACCGTCATATGTAATTATACCAAATTAATTTGTAGCGTTTAATATTGCATCATTGTCTTTTTAATCAAAATGTTATGATATTGTAAAAATTGGATTCAGTGTTATCATCAAATATTTAACTGACTTAAATCATAAATTAAAACTGCATAATATAGAGGTTGTAATTGCACATTTTTGTACCTGTAGTTGGAATCCTTATTCTCTTACTATTGAATATAAACTTTCCAAATTACATAGTTTTCAGTTTCCACATTTTAGATTTTTTTTTTTTATCAGATTTGAAGGGTTTGGATAAAGTAGAAAAACATAAAAGTCGATATTCTTTCTCATTCTAGAGCCTCCACATACAGCACACTACCTCCAGTGTCCCCTTCTACCACCACCAGAAAGTAAGGTGACTGATCTAGTTTCATTTATCCATGTACTATAAGAGATGAAGTGGAGAATAGAGAGGGAAGGAGCGAGATGAAAGAGAAAAGGACCCTCTCGTACACTTAACCGTAATCTATGATTGGACGGTACTATCCGCCTCTATTATCACCTTCGTTCTCAAGGGAATGGAGTGAATTACATCTACCACTAAATTCACCCTGGCTGCCAGTACACAGACACACACACACAAACAGAGGTTACATGGAAGAGGAAAATGGTATAGTGAGGGTCTCTCTCTCCTGAACCAGTCATGTAGCAATCAATTCAGATAAAATGGAAAACAGGAGCAAGAGAATGAAAAAAAGAGAATGAAAGAAAAAAGAGAAAGAGAGAGAGGAAAAGTAGAATAGAAAAAGGAGAAAGAAAGGGGAAACGTGACAAAGGCAGGTTGCAGTAACAAGTTAAACTGCGACATGTTTGTAACATGTTTGTCCAGAGCGACTTACTTTCAGATCATTTATACAACTCAGCAATTGGGGGTTGAGGGCCTTGCTTAGGGGCCCAGCAGTGGTGGCTTGGTGGAGCTTCAAATCGAGCCCACAATCTTTGGGTTGTTAGTCCAACACCTTAACCATGAGCCACCAGCCGGGTTAAACAGTCTACACAATTCTGGCAATATTTTAAGTACGTTGTTGCTGTAGAAGATACCAACAGACATTTTTCAGACACACACACACACACACACACAAAACAGGTGCAGCTCTATAACTCTCATGGCTAAGTGGTGTGGAGTGAAGCTCACCCAACAGCCTCCACTAAGAGAAATGCTACAGAGCTTCAGACTACTTTAGACCTCTTTAGCGTTTCAGTGCCCCCCCTCTTTTCCTTCCCTACAGAGAGCTGAATTCATAGCCATTCAAGATGTCAATCATATGTCTGTTCCGTATCATAGCTGACTACACACACTGAATAACACAGTATTCAATTGATCAGTCAGAGCACAGAACATATTACAGTTTATTGACTATTAATTAGGACCCGCAGCTTGTCCCTGTCTGATTTTAACAGTGCTGTGATGGTGCTGTAGAATAACTGCCGAATTGATAATTACTAACATTTCGATTAATGTTAAAATCACAGCAATTATTTGGCCACTTTTGTCCTCAATAAATATTGCTTCTTCCATTTACAAAATTGTATAGACTGTGTATCCAAAAGTATATCCTACCAGCACATCCACATAAACATGTCTTTCTCCAACTCTTGACACAAATTGAAAATACTTTTTCTTTGTAAGTCGTATCGTTACATTATCCCTTCACTGGTACTAAGAGGCTTCAGCACGGTTTCTGTAAGCTTCATTAAGACATAGTTAGCCAAGAATAGTGTAAAAGATCTGTACACTCTGAGTGTTCTGTGCAGAGCCCTCAGCCCTCTCCTCAACCCCAGTGAACACCTCTTGAAATGAACTTGAACACCGATTGCACCCCAGACCTCCTAACCCAACAACTTTCGTCGATAAAGTGTGACACAGTGCAAACTTCTACTGGGTTCTCCAGTTTGTCACCTGTATGTGTGTGCATGGTGCCCTATGATCATCTGGCATCCCAACCAGGAAGGATTTTCTGGACATGCTCTAGATTAACACAAACCCTGACCAAAAAAAAACATAGCTGCACCCTTTCTATAGCAATTAGCTTAACATCGTGGGCTCTGATCAATACCTTCCTCTATGTCTATTCGAAAACTGTTTGCTGAGTGTTAACCGATACTTGCTGAATTTTCATTTATAGACCCTAATTGAAATGTATAGTGTAGGATTTCTGGGACACAAGGACATTTTCTTGGTGTTTTAACTGAAAAAATATCATTTGTATTGATTGAGGCAACCCACCGACGTGATGGTCTGCTGACCAGACTGGAAAGAGTGTATTGTTCTGCGGTTACTCAAACAGAGATGTGAAAGCTTACTGAATGTGTTTGTTTGTGGTTACTCTTGATTTATAAATACTTTATTCGTTAATAAACAACTACATAATGCATTTACAGTTGTTTTCCTTTTTTTTAGTTAATTTAACACATTCATACAACACATCCTTTTAAACAATAGCTAATTATTTAGCAAACACATTTTCCTTACAGGATAAAACAGTCAAAACATAAATTGTTCAGTTTTTTTTTTTAATTAGGACATAACAGGTAGAAAATATTTCTCAGTTTTGGTTAAACTGCATTATTAAAATGTCTTTATCCACTCTAAATAGCACTGTTTTTTAATACATTTTAAATTACACACCTATAATTTGTATTGGTAATTGTATTGTACAATAGATTTATTATTGTATTCTTTTATAAATTTAAATTAATACACTACTATAGTTTTCTGGGGTGAAGTAAAAAAAAAACTACTAATACTAATTGTTTTGTTTTCTGATATATTTCCAAAGTATATTTTAAATCAAAATTCTGTTTTCTATTTATATCGAAGTATTTTAACAGGCTGATTTTTTACAGCGTTGATAATTGTTGGATTTATGTTGAATTTTCTATTTGAAATATATTTTTTTTTTAAAATGATTATCATCCAACTTTTTTTTTTACTTTAGAAGCAATTTAGGATAAATTTTGAATGTCATTTTTAAAAAAAAATATCATTATACATACATTTACATTATAATTAGTCAATAAAAAGTTTTAAGTATATACATAGCACCTTTCTCATCTCCAGTAGAAACATATAAAACATTTTTTTAGCAAAGCTACACCTAAAACAATTATATGGTTCAGCACAGTTCTCCAAAACCTTGTTTTACTTTATCAGAATGTTTTGAATCTAATCTAAAGACAAATACCTGACAATCACTTTTTATTTTAGCTTGCAATCTTCACACTTTCACATAACATTCTCATTTACATAAACTCTCACAGTGATGTCAGCTGGATTTTAAAGCGCACAAAGAAGTGCAATTTGCTCAACTGTTCACACGCTTCGGTTTGGGATGCCAAACAAAAAAAGAAGAAAAAAGGAGTCAGCAGAAAGGGTATCAGAATATGCAAAGATAGCGCGGTAAGACTGACGACGAAAGACTAGAAGCTAACGGACATCATGGGAAAAAAATGACAAAAACACAGACTGAGCAATCCAAAATAAGACACGTGCTACTCCAACAATGTCCTGATTAACATTTTCCTAAATCACATCCTTATTCCACATCAGAAGCAGTTGAGACGTAGGCCTTAGTTTTGAATAAAAAATAAACATTTAACCGACACCCATCAAAATTTTTGTTATATACTGTATAATCACATTTGTCCCAAATCTGGTCATGGTCCTCTCTTGTCTCTTGTTTGAGATAATATAAGAATAGAACAGCCCATATGATGAGGTAGGACAAAGGTAGATGTATCTTAGACACAGATCAACTGTTTTCTTAGTTATGGTAGGAAAATACAGGATATTGTGTGACATGGCTTTATTTATGTGGTGTTACAGAACTAAACAGCATAAATCATTCTGAAGCTCAAATCAACTCAAATACTCAAAATCAATGAATGCGACTCGTTCGGTTTTTAGTCTCATTAAAAAAGTAACAAACGGTACTTTTTTAATACATCGAAATGAAAAAAATGTTGTTATTTAAGAAATTGTACTATAAAGAAAACATTTAAACATAAAAGTTTATCCCATAGAATTTTTAATAATTGTTTATTCAATAGAAATAAGTAGGTATTCTAGTTATTTTGTTTTCTCAACATATTTTATTTCCAATAGAAATCATTATTCTGCACAGTTAAGATGGTTTGCATGACTGCTATTCAGAAAAAAAAGATCTAAAACTTAAGATATAATATATATGTACAGTATATACATACAGTATATATATATATCCAGTATGTACACTTACTGATTCTCATGTTATTTTCTGCAATACTTTAATATAAGATATACATATTGTTTAATTAGTAAAATTAAAGACCTGACCTGACCTGACAGACATTACAGAACTGTTTTCGACACCTTTGCATGGAATAATAGAGCTAATGTTAAAATCAGACAGAAGTTAAATAATTAAAAATGTCCAGGCAAAATCTAA
The DNA here is from genome assembly GCA_005784505.1 of Bagarius yarrelli. Lineage (NCBI taxonomy): Eukaryota > Metazoa > Chordata > Actinopteri > Siluriformes > Sisoridae > Bagarius > Bagarius yarrelli. Next base: position 8,503,203 of record VCAZ01000011.1, read on the forward strand.
TCTTTATTATAAAAAATGAATAGTGATGTACATTTTCTTCATTTTCGAATGGTAATTCTTGTTTATATTTAGCTTATTTATTAAAATGATATATTATTGTATTTGTAAACCATTATTATTTGATCTGTAGGGGGTTTTTTTTTCAATTCACACAATATACAGCAAAATGTGTTAAGAATCACCTACTAAAATAAGTGATAAATGATAGCATAACAACTCACGGCTCCAAACAACACAGTTTATCTTACTAGATGGGGCAATAAAAGCTTCCACTGCACATTACTTGTCAGAGACTGGATTACTTGCTACCCCTCAAATTGCCTTTCCTGCATTTAGTTTTATATTTATAGACTCATTCATGCACAGAAAGCATGTCCTATAAAAATGGCCGCAATTTGTTTGGTGAATATGCGTTATGTCGAAAAAAAAGTTTCATGGTAAGTAAAAGAAAATATAGTGTAAGTTAACGATACAAACTTTATTTAGAATAGCTACAGCGATCTCCTCCTGCTGTTCATATATTTGATTTTGTGATGCTGTTGTTGTTTTTTTTATCAGCACTTTGCGAGTGTTAGGAAAATGATGGATGTGAGCATGTGGCAGTGCATGTTTTAAACACTGTGTTGAGTTTTCTCTTTGCAAATGTGGCATATTAGAATGTTGACAGCATCAATAATTTCTCTCTCTCTCTCTCTCTCTCTCTCTCTCTCTCTCTCTCTGTCTCTGTTTATACAGCAAACAGGCATTAGTGTATTTATTCCTGTATTTAAAATGTGTGTATTGCACTTTTTATAGTGTGTAATAAAAGTGAAAGCGCTTTACTGTTTAAACTCTGCCAGTTAATAAGAAGCTTTTGCCTGGGAAAAGTTTTTAACATGATGCCTTTATTGTATGTTTTTGATTGTAAAAAAAAAAACAAGATAAAGAAAGGTAAAGAAATCAAATGTATACTAGTGCAGTTATAGTTGCATAACATAAAATCTTGCCCTGTTGCTGTATATCGCTAGACAGCTGGGCAATATGTGTGTATATGGACTCAGATTCTCTAGCTACTTCTTTGTCACAGCCCACCTGTCTGTCTGCTTTTCCACATGTCTGTCTTTCTTCCCTCTTGCTACATTTTTCTAGCTGAATAGACCTGCTCTGTTATCTGACAGCAGCATCACAGCATAGAGACAACCATGCTGTGTGGAGTGGGACAAAAGACCTGAGACAAGGGAGATGTACCTAAATGAGCCACAGAGACCGGAGACCAGAGGCTCCCAAATTATAGATATATTACACCTTTTACCGTGTGTCTATGGGGGTTCAAGCTGGTAGGGTACAAGCTGACAAACCTTAAATCTTGGCTGTGATGAATGCATGTAATATGTGTTTGTGCCAGAGGGGTTTTATCATCTCTGTTTGAATGGAAACTTCTGTATGATTCATTAGAGACCGAGAGAGAGAAGGGTGGGGGTTCTGATGGTGGTTCATGCGGATCTGCAAAATGCAAAATAATAATAATAATAAAACGAATGGATTGCATAAAAAAGACACAAAGTCTCAGAGATTTTGAAACGTAACTGTTTTTTTAATTGTAATGTAGTAGTGTGAGGTTCTGTAACGTAGCAAAATCCATTTACGTACCTCTTTAATTATAATACAACAAATAAATAAAAATATATCTATAGCTAGAGTAACAGAATAATTAGTGGATTATTTTCTATAACCACATACTTTAAAATGTGTTTTTGCTTCTATACTATAGTATTTTAACAACATTTACAATTATAATGTATTAATAAAAGACATGTCTGAATGACCTTTTTAAACCATTAAGCGTTTCATTTTTTTCTGCCAAATGCCCTTATTATCACTAGTTTTATAGCAGCTATTAATTCATTATTTAATCCAGTCATTCCCATATCAGTCTGTCTTTTCTTTCCCCAGAAGTTACAACAAACAATCTTGTAATACGTGCTGATGTGATGTTGTAAAAAAAAAAAAGCTGAACCCTGAGACGTCATTAGGGCAGAGTACGAATATCATACAGCCTAATATCGTGATTTTATTTCAATGATAGTGTATCGATATTCTAACATTTTTATATTACTGTTTATTCTGATTTACACTTACGTTAACATTGAATGAAAACCCTTAGTGTGCGTTGAACTACTTCCTCTTCTGCTCCTGTAGTTGGCGCTGAAACTAGCTGTCATTGACTTGGAAGCAAAGCATAAGGAAGAGGATAAGGGCACCTCCGGCTTTGTACTTAATTTTGAGTTTTACATTTTTAAAGTATTGCAATATATACAGTATTGTAAGGCAAAATATCATAATATTTTGCAATGTATTGTGATATTTTGTATAGTGACCAATGTATTTTGATATGTTTAGTATCTTGAGGCCCTTGCCAATACACAGTTCTAGACCCCAGAAAGGTAACATATATGTATTCTTACAGAAATTCAACCTTATTTTTAAACCGTATATTTATTTAATCACAGAAATGTCTGTTAATGTGATAATGTAATAGAATAAGTTAATTGTTAATAAACCTGTCATTTAGTACAGCTCAAATTACTGTCAGAGGCATGCGGTTGTAAAACAAAAAATCAACACCTTTTTGATCTGAGAATTTAATAGCACTAGGGTATGAATATACTATATTCACCGCAAAGCAAATGTACTTAACCTTGCAGTATAGCATGCAAGGAGTCTCCCTGAGTGTATGGAGCTCAACAGTGAGTATTTAATGTTAGTTTCAGCTAAACACACACTTTTACATTTATAGTGATCATATAGAACATTCTTATCAGCATCTTTTTATAATGTATGCATCATTTTTAACTTATAGCCTTTTATGTATCACAGTAATAACAATAACTTTATAAATTCATAAAATCTAATTGCAGATAAATAAAGACTTGTGTTATGTGTATGAATCGTGTTGACTTTATTTTACCAGCTTAACAACTTTAATGTAAAATGGCCAAACCTAGTACTAATAAATTAATTGGGTAATATAAATAATAAATTAATTCCTCATGTGTATTTCTATGTTGTTGCATTTCTAGTAAAATTCAAGACCTTCTTAGACGACTGTAAAGCATTAAAACACATGATTCTGTATTTAAATTGTGCAATCTCTATGCAACCCGATGTTGTATTCTGCCTGTCTGCAAGTAAATTGTGAATGCAGTTTAACGCAGGTCTGCAAGACCAGGTCAAAAATACAGTTTTTTTTATTGAACTTTTTTTCCTCATGCATTAACGATGGGCTCGGGTAAGCATGGTTTGTTCAATTTAATGTTTACCTTGCTGATTAAGGGTCTTTGCACTCCTTCATCCAAAATTGTTGTATGTTAAAAAATAAATACAACTTCAGGTTGTGCCGATCATGCTTACACACTGCCTCCGGAACTTTCAGCCATCATAAAAAAAAAGTCAAACACGGTTAGATTTTTTTTTTTTGCGTATTCGCATCAGCAGCAAGCATTTTAGGAGGTGTTCCAAAAGATGGACCACTGCTGTAACCTATTGTATGATTGATGGCCTCAATGCCCAGCTGGCACCTTTGCAAAGCCATTGTTTGGTATGTGTGTGTGTCTGTGTGTCCTTAGACAAATACTACCAGTCTCTGTTCACAGAAATTGGTGGTCTTCTGTATTATTATGTGGCTCCAGTAACTATCAAAGTATCAAACTGAACCACTGACATCCTAAAATAATATTTGAGTCCCTGACAGTGGCTTAGAGATTAGAACTTTTGCCTCACAGCAAAAAGGCCCCGGATTCGGGCAGGGAATCGAACTCGACACTTCTGTGTGGAGTTTGCATGTTCTCCCCATGCTTGCTTGGGTTTACCCCAGATACTTCGGTTTCCTCATACAGTCCAAAAACATGTATGTTGGGTTGACTGGTGACTCTAAATAACCCATAGGAGTGAGTGTAAGTGTGTGTGGCCCTGTGCTGGACTGGCAACTTGTCCAGGGTGTCCCTCTCCTGCCTTTTGCCCTTTCAGACCCAGCTGGAATAAACTCCAGCGGATCCCTGTGACTCCGAATTAGGGAATAGGCGGGTATAGAAGATAAATGAATGAATGTGAAAAGACCTTAAGACAAGCAGCAAACTAACACATCAAAATGAGCAGGCAGTATATATTATAAATCCCTCGATCTAAAATAAAAGCTAACATGAGCAATTTGGATGTCTTTACTTACTTGACTCAGTAGTTTATATGGTTATACACTTTATATGCTTTAACATTTTTTTGTTAAATCCGTTGACTAATAAAAGATTGGAACACTGCCGTCACATAACTAAGATCACAATACAAACATCTAATTTTGAAGGCGTATAATTGAATATTGTGTTTTTTGTAATAGTTTTACTCTGCATAGTGTGCACCGTATCCTATCCCTTTACTTTACTCAATATGTCAATGATGCAATTTTTGGTTATACATTATTAGGATATAACTGACTTTTTATGAGAATTGGTAACATTTACTTTCTGACAATAGCAGCTTGCTGACTGATCAGTGCAAAGTGATGTTATCACATAATATCAGCAATATCAGTATTTAATTATCTTAGTTATGAGACTTGAGACTTTCAAAATTTATATTTCTGAATATTGATATTTATACTTGTGTCTAGATATAATCCTGATAGTGGCATGGTCTGGCCATTTTTTTTTACATAAATTGAACTTTTTCCTGAAACTATTGAATAGTTCTTGAAAAAATAGCTGTAATGTCAGAAGAGTTTCTCATGTTCATGTTATCACTCAGGTCTATAACTGGTTCAATTTTTAAAAAATTTTGTTTGCACACCAGCAAACTATATATTTAAAGAAGTATTGTATGTGATCTAGTACTATAGCCATACTTAACTGCTGGTATTGTGGCAACCATACAGAATATATGAGCCTTTTTGCTACAGCAAATCAAACTGCATTTAAGTTGACCTAAAACACATCACTGTAGATGTGTCTGAAAATATAAAGAATGCTTTGGTGTATGGTTAGTGTATGTGGGTGTGCATCTTTTGCAGTCATGAATCTGATTGTCCTCTGATGCACAGGGTTTATGCATTTTTTATACTACATCCCTGATTGAAATGCATTCAGCTATTAGTTCCAGGTTTCTGGCGAAACATCAAACTGAATACCGTGGTGTGGGAGAAAGTCTGAACTCTGACATGCACTTCCTGCAACACTGAAAAGGAAAAATCATGAAAAAAAAGCAACATAGAAGAGAAAAAGGGGTTACGGTGTCAGATGTGGACTGGCTATAAGTCTTTATACACTGGCAGTGTGGGAGTGTGTGATCAGACATGGCCCATCATGCAGTGTGTCTGCATGTGTATATATGTGTGTCTGAGAGAAAGAGAAGTGTGTGACTCATTGGCCAGTATTAATCTGTTCCTGTAAATGATCTGACTGGCACTTTCCTCGCCTATAAGCGCCGGCTGTCAGAGCGATAAGAGCAAAAGCCTCAGTTTGGATGTGTCTCCTTTACTCTTTCTCTCTCTCCTTCCTCTGAGAGATCCAGATAAAGTCCATGTGCAGGGGGCCTCCACAACACACCAACCTCACCAACAAACCCCATTATGAGCCTGTCAAAGCCACACACACACACACACATACACACGTGCAAGTGCCAAGGACATTCCCAGTGCATAAAAGCCTCCACTCACGTAAACACATTTCTTCCTTTCATTTTACCCTTTAGATTCCCAGACACATACCTTTATATTAAGTATACTGATTTTCCTCAAGCTATTAGCTGTTAGCATTCTATCATATGCAGGCAGCCACGTTCTCGTCCACACTAGCAAACACTGTAACTGTTGTATATCACCCTGACAGAAATTAGTCCCATCATGAAGCCAACAGCTTTAATTATGCCATTGTGTTTGTGCTAAGTGTTAATTAGGCCTCAGATTCACAGTAAAACACAGTTTTAACAAACAAAATTACATTAATTAGGATTTGATATGGTCATTTTTTAAAAGGATATCAGGAAAATGATTCACTTTGTACAGCCATGACAGTGATGAGTATTCTGTATATGATGAGATATAGTTTGGGTTGGATTTTTGCTACATCTTGATCGCTCATTTTAAAACACACATACATCTGAGCAGTGGCACCTGCTGGGGAGTTTGGGGGCTCTTTTGCATCCTGTGCTGGTTAGATAGGGCACAAAGTAAGCATGTGAGTCTGATTGGTTCGTGTGGCCGAGGTGAAGCCGCTCAGTTAGCGAGCGCTCCTCTCAGCTCCCAGAGGTCTACTGCAAAGAGGCTCATCTCTTTAGAATGCATGCTATTTTCCCTTTTTCTCTTCTCTCTTTCTCTCTCTCTCTCTCACACACACACACACACACACACACACAGAGCTTTAAACACTTCACTTTAAACACATGAATTCTTGAATTCCTAATCATGCAGATTATTTTCCTGATTCTTTAGCCACTGCCAATTAAATCAGCTGTAAATCTTTTTTTGTTGTTATTTTGCTAAACGCAACGCAGTCTTTTTTCCTGAAAGACTGAACTATTACATCACTAATTATTATAAATGTCCTGCTGATGCTTAAGCCTCTATGCTTCTAAAGCTTTAAAGGACCTACTGAGGGATATCTTTTTTTTAATGATTTGATGCGGGTGAATAGCATAGAAATAGCGATCAGTGTTATTAGCATTTTTTGACACTATCACACGATAGATTGTCTTCCAAAAAAACCCTCTTGCATAACTGCACCCCCACTACTGCAAACTCTCTTCTTCTTCTTTCTGTCACAAACAGTGCAAGCTGTCAGCTTCTTTTGTACTGATGCATTGAAGGAGAGCAGATACAACACACCACCAAGCCCACTAAGTCTACCAAGGACAAGGTCACATGACTTTCAGACGAAAGCCATCTTGTTCTCAGCTGTCTGTTTGATTTTTATAAAGTGCACATTAAAGAACACGCCATAAGGTGGGCCATATGTGCCATACTAACATATTTATTTTATATTTATGGTTGTCTCCTGAATCCAATTAATATATATTCATAATAAATACCGATCATTCAATATATAACTTTTTTTGAAAAACAGCTGCTGTACATTTCCTCAGATTCGTGTTGGGTTTTTTTGGGTTACCTGGTTTATATCCAACTCTCAAAACAAGCTGGTGGGCAGGTTGTGTTTGCTGATTTGACCTGAGTTGTGTTTCTTGTGCCCTGCCATGGACTGGTGATCCATTCAGAGTCAAACATGACTCTAATTAATGTGAAGATTAATTAACAAACATATATTTTAAAGTATATCTGCATGTTTAATTTTAAATAGAACAGGAACGCAAACCTGTGTTTGCTAAGACAAATGCAGCAATGCAATATTATTTCAATTCTGTGATCTCATTTTTATCTCACAACCTCATAAAGAACTAAGTAATACAATTTGTTCTGGACTGTGCTACTTCTATGCTTCATATTCGGCTAATACAGGCAGTACTGATGTGCCCACTAATTTTCTCTGCAAGGCCACTGTTGTATTGAGCTGGGGTTTTTTTTCTTTACATTTTTTGCTTTTGAAAACCTACTGCTATAATTATGGAAGCCCATTTTTGCCCCTGAATAAAAAAAAGGAAAAGTTTGTTACTTCTTATATCATATTTCTGACTTTCTTCTTAGAATTGTGAAATATAAACTTGCAATTGTGAGTCAGAAAGTCGGCACCGCAAAATAAAAAGTCATATTTGTTCGAAAAAGTTGATATAAACAACCAATTCTATGGAAAAATTGAGAGATATAAAACTTTAAAATTCTATTACTGAGATTGACCTTCACTGGAGCGTCAAAAACATGTCCACGGTCAGTGAGATTGCATATTCTTTAGCCTATAAAAATGGAAAAAATTATAGAGGATCATTTTAGTGTGGTTTCACTGATATAAAACTAATATAGAATATTTTTTGGAAGAATCAAACAACATAAAGCATAGTTCCATTTCGAGCTTCATGAGAAGCTCATGAGGGTTCCTTCTAGAGCAGCCAAAGGACTCAAGTTCACCTTAAACCCAACAGCTGAGTCCAGACGAAGCTCCTGCTTAATGCCCCCATCTCCCAGTTGGCCTCCACCCTTCGCCGCCAAGCCATTGTCCTGACATTAGCAGATGAAGGGAAGAAGAGTTCAGAATAAGATGGCCACCTTTTGTGTGCAAAGTATGTGTCAAATGTCTAGAATAATAAAATTGAAGGAGACAATTACAAAAAAATTACACCCTCTCTGCAGTTCCTCAATGTACCTAAGTTCTTCCTGTCTTCAAGCAGCTCACAACGTCCACTGATGTTAGGAAACACTCAGCCGCCACTGGTGCGTTCAGCGCTTGGACGTTTAGAGCCACTACATTTACATCATTTGGCAGACACTCTTATCCAGAGCGATTTACATTTATCTTATTTATACAACTGAGCAATTAGGGGTTAAGGGCCTTGCTCAGGGGCCCAACAGTGGTAGCTTGGTGGAGCTGGGAATCAAATCCACAATCTTCAGGTTGGTAGTCCAACACCAATTCCCCAAGTAAGTAATTTCATGAAAGCTTTAAGAACCATTCCCGGGAACTCGCACTAATCCTCATCCCCACTCCAATTCAGCGGCATGCTGCAGACAATGATTTTACAACAGAATGTCTCAGGTATGAGGCAGAAGGTTTGTGATCTCCTTGAGAAAGGCTCTGGGACCCTTCAACATAACGCTTTTTTAAGCGCTTATTTAGAATGTTAACGCTTAAGAAGATTCTGGCACAGATTAACCCCAGAATTTTTTTTCCGATCCTAGATCTAAGGGATGTTTACTTTTACATTAAGATCACTCTGCATCAGGTTCACCTGGGTGTTCAAGGGCGTGGCTTAGTCCCCGCCTTCGGACTGTCTCTAGCCCCTCGTGTGCTTTTCAAGTGCATGAACGTGTTTATGTGAATATGCAGAAGTGTGTTCTTGAGCCCAGTCAATCTGTATTATTGGGAGTGTGTTTTAAATTAATCAAGAAGCGAGCTTGCCTTTCTTAGGAGTTGTCATCCTTTCTACACTTTTACCTCTTAAGGCAGGACAGATTGTTGCATTTGGAAGTTTTCCAAAGACTCGTTGGCCTCATGGCTTCTGTTTTTTGCAATCCAGGTTGGACAGTGGGTCTCTACCATTCACTTAAATATATAGCAGCTAAAGCAGAATTTTGCTTCCCACTAGATCGGCAAGTATGTGTTGGTAGTGAAATTTCTTAGAGGAGGAAAGAGGTTGCATCCTACGCGCCTTCCCTCTGTAGAGCCGTGAGACCTAAGAGTCATGTTGGGAGCTCTCACCCAGCCTGTGTTTGAGCCTTTGGCTTTGATTGCTATTAAGAAGCTCTTCATTAAAACTAAAAACAAAGCTGGCTATGTGTTTCTCTACCTTCATTAGAGCGCAAGCAGTTGTTTTACAGGCCTTAATAGAACCACATCTAGCACATGTCGTTAACACTTCAAGCCCCAGCAGCCTTGTGATGGCGTTGAGGGACTGTACCACTGATTTTTGGCAGCCCGATCAGCACAGGCAGTGTTCAAGCAGAGATTTTCTTCTCAGTGTTAAAGCACACTCTACCAGAGCTGGGGCTATTTTCTGAGCTTGCCCTGGAGGTATAACTATCCAGAATATTTGCTTTGCTGCAGGTTGATCTGCAAAGTTTTACAAGCTGTATATCCCCTCCTTAGCAGCACAGCTGCTGGCAGCAGGGAATTGATCTCTTTACTGCTTTCTTGAGGCTCCTATATGTTGTCAACATGGGGTTCCACTCAAATGCTTATGTCTGTCCTGTTTGGTGCAGCTTAGTGTTATTACTCTGTAAGCAAACTAGTCACACCTGCTCTATGTTTTCACTAACACTATACATGGTATTTCTCATGCCTGTCTGCCCCATTTTGGTTCAGCTGATTATCCTGTATACATATCATTCTTGCATACTAAAGATTTTTTGTTCTATTGCAGCAAAGCCTTTATCTGCTTAAGCCAGTATGCAGTCATGTTCATTGCCAGGCGCATCTGGTGGCATCACTGTTGGCTTGGAAATGGCAGTTTCATCCTGGATGTGTGTAGGGGTGTGTCATTTTACGGTCGTAAGGGATTGCATACTATTCCAAAAGTGTATGCCTTCCAATGTTGCGTAAAGCTCGGGACACTTGGTGCACAAGGTTCCCTGACAGCGTCATCGAGACATTGCAGTCATCACCACACTTGCTGCTCCATGGAAGGGTAGTGTTCAATATCAGATTTAGAGTAATTTAGCATCAACATAGCCTTTTATAGCATACGTGGAGCATCGTGTCTTATTACTTATTTGGATATGCCACAGCATCGGTCAGTTTATTTACACTTATGTTAGCCAAGAAAACTTCATGAGATTTAAAAATAGAGAAAAATTTTCAAAATGGATACTCCACAATGTCAATGACAATTCCTAATCTCAGGGAACCGAGGTTACGTGAGAAACCAGAAACATTTCAGGAATGCCGTAAACGTAGTTTGGAAAAAATTTCGATGACAACATGACTTTTTTTTCACAATAGCAAGTTTATATCATGCAATCTGAACTGTTTTTCTTGCAATTGTGACGTTTTACAAATTTCTATTACACAATTCTGAGTGAAAAAAGTGTGAGATAAGAAGTTGCAACACTTTTTATTCAGTCACAGAAACTGCTTTCCATATATTACAGATTTAATCCGTGGAAGGAAGGTCATTCCAGGTGCACACTCATTGGACTGCACTGTAATTCTTTTCTTTACAAATTGAAAGTGTTTGCTACCTAATTAAGAAAATGTTGCTAGGTTAAGTAAATTATTGCTCCAATTAAATGTGCATTGATTAGTGCATGTAGTGGCACCCAATGCATGCACTTTTGCACAGTCTACATTTGAAACCTCTGCCTGGTTTAGTGAGGAGGACAGGGGGATAATAATTGCCACACAAACAATAATCTGTCTCTATTTTCTCCCCACATCCAGTTGTAGCTCTAGGCTGATAAAATACTGTACTGCTCTTGTTTTTCTGAAAACGATTTGAATATTTCTTTGGCAGGAAATCGCATTACGGGCTATTAAAAAGTAATTATTTGTACATAAATTCCCCAGCGACTCGGCAGCGGAAGCGGCTCGATACAAAGGCAGTTAGGAGCTGCTCTTTATGGGCACAAGGCGCGTTTATTAAAAAAGCAAGCTGCTCCTCCATCATTCGGTGCGCGACTGCGCGTGTCAGCCACCTCATATTTTGTAGCTCATGCTAATGTAATTGCCACAGCTTTAGCGCTGTCAGTGCGGACGGTTGCCGCTCATTAACATTTTTACAAATGTTTATTTCGTCAAATTTTTGTCAGGATGCGGAGGCCCTCCAGAGATATTACCGCTTCACTACAAACATGCATGAGGGGAACATCTCCTGAAGCTCCAGAGGAGGCTCCATGTACAACGCCTCGGGTAAATGTACCTGTCAATCATGATGTCTTGGACTTTGAAAGAGCTCTATTCTTACGCAATGCTTGCACGTGGTTTTAGTCAGTCTTTTTTTTATTTATTCATTAATCCACCCATTCATTCTTTCATCCACCTGTCCATCCATTCACTGCTTTATCATGGTTGGAGATCATTGCAGAAACAAGCAAAAAAATGTGCAACACAGGAACACATGCTTGAAGGGCCACCAAATCATCATAAATCAACTTTTCTGGTATTTGTAATCAAATATTAAATAATAAGCAGCTGTGGGGTATGTGGTGCAGAAGGTAGGGTTTGCAGGTCAGGTTCTGTGTAGAGTCTGAGCTTAAGTTTTTGTCTGTTGGGATTTTTTTCACGTTTCTTGTTTGATTCATCTTCAATCGTTTTGTGCAATCTAGTCTATCAAAATTGTCTAGTATGCAGAGTTAGCGGTGAAATCCTTGTTATTTGCAGATGGGATTTTAAATCTCCTGTTCTGAATGACTCTGTTACCATGTGGGAGGATTTTATTTACTGTATCATTATTTCCTTCACGTAATATAAAAAACGGTGTGGAACTGTAATGGCACTACAGTAGTTATTTTTTTTTTATCTCTTTCCCATGTCCCTATCCTTACCTATTGGGTCCTGAGTACAAGCTAAAAAACAAGGTTCCTTTTTGCATGGATTTTGGACTTAGTTTGTCTGCAGAAAAGATCAGCAGAGGCTCCAAACAGAGACATATTAAGAGGTAGATTGTGTGACAGGCACTATATTTAAAAATACTAAATCTATAGCAAGGGTATATATATCTAACCTGCCATGTCTTTATAGATGTTGGGATGATTTTAATTTAATTCAATGCTATAACATACTGTATATAAAGACACACTATGAAATGTCAGTAAAAAAAACAAATATTAAAACAATATGTGTCTCACTAGAATGACTAACATGCAGTGATTCCTGGTTGCAATACATTTGGTTGGACAGATTATTAAGACTCTAAAACAAAGTTTATAACAGACATCTAGAAAAGGGGACATAATTACTTTGAAGAATTGCCAACAGACATACATAGACGTGTAAGGGGGAATGGAGTGCTACTGTGGAACTTTAGCATGAGCTATAATTAACTGAAGGATGTACCGAAAGAATAAACAAACTACTATACAGATGGAAAATGGGCACTAGGTTATTGCCAGTCTGCTAAAAATGTGCAAACGTGTTAGATTCTAGTATAAACTTGATCTGTTGTATTAGCTAGTTTATATACGGTAGCAGACATCAAAAGACCAATATTCATTCACAAACATAATAAATATGGGTAAAAAGTTAATTGCAATGAAAACATAACAAGCATCCATTACAAACACATTGTAATGCGTGCATATCAGTATATTTTGCTTAAATGAATTCCCTAAATATTAGCTACACTGCTCTTATATAGAACAGGGTGCACTTGAGTACTGAGGAAAAGCCACTTGAATCATATTTACATTTACAGCATTTGGCAGATGCCCTTATCCAGAGCGACATTTATCTCTTTTTCAAAAGTAAGCAGTTAGGGGCCTTGCTCAGGGGCTCAACAGTGGCAACTTGGTGATGCTAGGAATTGAATAACGATCATCCAATTAGCAGTCCAACACCTTTACCACTTCTCAGTATCTACAGTTTGTGATATGTATGTTTGGAACTACAAATGTTGTCCATATCCAAGTTAATATTTTTTGTATTTGTATTTTTGTGTTCACACAGTCCTGAGCAAATCTGATCTGTGTGAGATAAAAGCAGAAAATAAATACGTGTCTATTCAACATGCTATTATAAATGTAGCTTTATTTGTGGACGTAGGAGTGGCGGGACTGTTACATAAGCAGTCTGCATTCCTGGAAAAATACAACTTTTTTTTCCTCCTTTAAGAGGTTTATTGAATAACTTAATGTGTATACATTCCAAATAGGTTTTTAGGGGGTTTATTTGGAAACTGTTCGAACTGGAAACATTTCGTTATATGGTTTAAACAAAAGTAAACAAAAGACACAAAACAAGACAAAAAAAAGAAATCAGTCCCTAATGCAGAGCATAAGATTTAAGCTAAAAGCAGCTCTATATTCTTACTATAGGACTTTAGGAGAAAGCATACAGCTACTGTACACCTCAAGGCTTTAGGCTCAATTCCCAGCTCCACCAAGCCACCACTGCTGGGCCTCTGAGCAGGACCCTCAACCCCAAATTGCTTAGTTGTATAAAAGCGAAAAATATAAGTCGCTCTGGCTAAGGGCGTCTGCTAAATGCTGTAAATGTAAATGTGTGAAAGGCAGGCTGATCATGAAGGTATTGTCTCCCACATTACAGCCACACCCCAATGGGCCAGAGACACCACAGGCTTATTTTTAGAGCTCAGCCTACTGTACGTATGCTGTTACTTTTTTGTCAAAGATATCTCTATATGCTTGCAGCTTAAACCACGACTTGTCCTCTGCCAATGCTAGGGTATGTTTGGGAAATTGAGATGTGAAGATGATTAGGCCTCCTAGGCTCCAGCTCTAATCCAGTTATACTAAAGCATTTTCAGCATTTTCTGATTTAACGGGTAATTATACACTTCTATTTTTTAAGTTAGTGATTAAAACAGCCATTTCTTAACATTTTAGAAGCAGCTCAGCCTGCGTGATCTGATAATGACTTTTCAAGTAAATTTGTTCCGAATAAAAAATGTAAAAAAAAAAATCACACTCAAGCAAAGCCACTTAAACACTCAAATACATGATTGGTCATTTAGCGCATGACCTAGCACTTCTGTCGGTGGCAGCAGCCAGGCTATTTATAATAGCTTTCTCTGACTGCCGCTGAACTAGTATGATGAACTGACCTTCTCAAAAAACAGAGGGACAGGGTGGGAACAGCCAGGGGGCTACTGACCACCAGGTTCACACTGGTGGACAAAGCGTGGGTGAAAAAAAATTCAAACAATTTTTTGACACACCCCTTCCTTTTTGCTCTTCACTGTCCTCCATAACAGCGCAGAATTACTCAGCCTGTTTGCATTTTGGGAGCCTGGTGAATCACACCACGACTACAGGGAGTGCTGACATTTAAGGGGAGCAGATGAAAAGCAATTAGCATGCTTTGCGAAACAATTAGGACTCACAGACTGCACAGCTGATCAAACATTGACCTCCCATTGTGTTCCCAAAGCATCCAATGTCTGATAGCACATCTCCTGCCAGGCTTCACCCAAGCTGTTGCTTTCTCAGCGAAACTCTCCTCCACCCTCCTGGTCTTCTGTCTGACTCTGTGATTTTCCTTTACACACAGGCACACATAGTATATAATTTATTATCAAGAAACACATTCCCTTATATATTCATTTACAGGAGCTAAAGTGAAATTTGGAAGTTGGTACAATTTTCACAGTGATTAGAGTAATTAAAAACTGGTACTACAAAAATTTCCTAACATAAAAAAGTTACCCCAGTCCGATATCTATTCCACTTTCCACACATGTAGCATGTAGCACCATAAATCCCTTATAAACTGGCTGCAAATCTGAGCAGACTCTGGTTAATCATAATTGTCAGGTGTGTAGACATGCTTATTGGTTATGCTAAATTATGTTTAAAGATTTTTTTTTAAATGTTGAGATAAAGATACTACGAATTCGCAGATTATTAATCATTGATGAAATTTATATAAATTAACTTATTCCTCTCTCTACAGCCTCTTATTCAATAAATAAACTTACCTGATAGGTACAAAATCACTTCGTCTTTTGTTTTACAACTAAATAATTTTCATTTGTGTTTGTTTTTATTTATTAATCACCTTGTTTGTGTGTTAAATCCTAAATATTCATGAGAAGCAAAAGTTAGGGAGAAAAAAGAGGAAGTGTCAGCTTGTAGTCTATCGTAGTGTCATCAGACAGGACATTAAACACAAGAAAGATACCTTCTTACTTACAGACACAACAAAAACACTGTCTGATCATTTTTCCGTATATATGCCATGTAGTGAGTGACAGGACAAGCTCTAATACGATAGTAACGATACGATAAAATGAAGGAATGAAGTAAAAGAAATGAAGAAAGTGACAAACTACATGTTCTTTTATTAGAGTTCAGTCTATAATTTAAATATCTGCCTTTATTATATTTATTTATTTATTTATTTTTACGCAGGTAGCAGCATTTTTGTTTCAATCAAATGATAATATGGACTAACTCCAAGTTAAGGCATCATTTAAACTTACCTTATTTAAAGATACAATGAGTTTAGTTTGATTAACATGTAAAGATAATTTATCCACACTTTTAAGATCAACTTGACTCAAAGTTATTTTGATTATTTACGTTTCTTCAATTCAGCAGATGTACTTATCCAAAGCAACTCACATTTATTTGATCGTTATCTAACTGGACTGTTAAAGGTAAAGGGCCTTGCCCAGGGGCACCACAGTGGCAGCTTTATGGTGTACTGAGCTTACAAACACAGCAGTGAAACACCTTAACTACTGCTCTAGCACTTTCCTTGATCAAACATTCTCATCACCAAGTGTTCACACATCTTGCATCAGTTTACACATTGCACAGGAAACAGGTTGATCTCTGTTAAAGATGCAACATGAATTGTTTTTGCTTTTCTTATTGTAGCCGATATGCAATGGAGTTGCCACGAGGTTTGTTTTCTATCTGGTCAAAAATGTGACTTGAATTTTTGCCCTTACTAAAGAAAATAAAATGCCGTACTATTTTTTTTAACTCACTTTAACTGAGTACAACCCAATTTTTCAACACTGAAGGTTTGTAGACTTCTAGCTTTATCAGTCTTAGTCATTACAGCCTCTTAACTTTCCCAGCCTCATCTCTTTCTGTACCGCTAGCTTGTTGTACGCTGGTGGTGTACAGTACCACGAGAGAACATTAACAAAAGGGACCTGCATACATCAGGAGGAAAGAAATTAGCAAAGCACTGGGATAAAAGGTTGGGTCAGTAGTCTTACACTAAGTAGACAAAGAATAATAGAATTTGCATCTGTACTATTTCCCATGAGACCCCCATACCACACACTCCACCACCAAGCTTTGTGTGTAATATATAGAGGATGCACTAGGATTGTGTGCTTGTTTATAGGAGAATTGAGCAAAGTAAACTGCAAGCACAGCACCCAGAGCGATGCTTAATGGCCTCATCCTCCGTCTCTCTCTCTGTATTTCCTTCCTGTTGTTGTCTCGCTCGTTGTCTTAAGTCTGCCTGCTGAGATCATTTGCTGTTCTCCTCTTGAAAAGATGCGAGTAAATTATGGGGTATTTTTTGTCTTTGAGTAAAATGTCTCAGCAGGCATTTCATTAAAACTATGGACTGGATAACAATCCCAGTCGGTCTTCTGAGCGAAAGTGTATGTGTGTGGACAAGGGCGCAGGAGAGTGCCATATCTTACTATGACGCCTAAAATTTCCTATTTGTTTTCAGACTTTAAAATCCACCAGGCTCTTATCGTACTGGCGGAACCACAGCCATTGATGCACATCTCTTATCTCATTAATCACAGACGGCTAGTTTTGTGCAGTGCGAGTCTGACACTGGCTCAGTGCTGGCTGTGTGTGTGATTGGAACAAAGCGAGTGTGTAATGAGTGCATGGATCAGAGCAAGGCTCAGGATTTCTGTTCTCATAATAGGCCTGCAGCAGGATGTATATCCTACTTGCTGAGGGAATTTAGCCTTGATTATTGGCATGCTCAATGTAGAAGACAGGAGCTTACCTGTTCTCTAAACGTAATAGAAGAGAGCCATAGACCAGCTATCACACACGGCACTATAAATCCCTTATAAATTGGCTGCAAATCTAAGCAGACTCTGGTTAATCATAATTGTGAGGTGTGTGGACATGATTATTGGTTATGCCAAATTATGTCTAAACTTTTAAATGTTGAGATGAAGGTACTGGAAATGTGCAGATTATTGATCAGTAATAAAATTCATAAATAAATTAATCTCTTGCCAGAGCCAGTTATCTTTTAAACCAAGTTACCTGATACAAAATAACTTAGCTTAGTTTTTAATCAACATGCGGTTTTATTTTAATTTCTTGATTTTTTTAGGACAAACAGACTGGAACTTTTCATTTGGGTTTGTTTCCTTTTGACCAGTGCCAAATTAATAGAATCCCAGACATTTCTTTATTTAATAATCACCTTGTTTATGTGTTGAACCCTAAATATTTATAAGAGAGAAAAAGAGATGTGAAGTGTCATCTTATAGGCTATTGTAGTGTCATCAGATAGGATACATTTCTCATAAAACACCATCTAAGCATTCTTCTGCATATATGCCATCTAGAGTGAGTGACAGGACAAGCCCTAAATTGGACCTATGGGCTCAGAACCTTTGATTTACTAAGCTGATTCTTGTAACCTTGAGCTTTTCGAATCTAGATGATGAAAGTAACAAAATAAATGTTCCGCTATTAGAGATGAAATATCTAAAACATTCACCTTCATTACATTTATTTTCATTACTGCTTGAACTGATTAAATATTAATAAAGCATTTAACCCCGGATGACTGCAATCAAAGCCTAAACCAATTTTTAAATAAGCACCAAATGCTTATTCAGCAGCAGCAATGACTGAGACAAAGGATTCAGAGAGGAGGTTCAGTATCTTCAGTTTTAAAGACTTTAAGGTGGACAATACAATAATATGATGATCTGCAAATGATGACACGCCAAACTTGTAGAGATGTCCTCATATCATATCCTATCTAAACTTTAGAAGGAAGCCATTAATCCATCAGATATTTAAGAGAGCAAGGTAGTATGAGCGCTCCATGATACTTGTGTTAAACATATAACTTATTAATCTATAAGTGTCCTTCAGACATGGTAACACTCATCATAAGGTGTAATGAGCATCTTTGCTAAATAGCCCATTATACTGCTTAAAAAACTGTAAATGGATCATTTCTAGCCTAACAAGCTACTTTTGCCATTAGGCTAAGTTAGCTATGTTAATAATGCAGGTGGTATTTACTATAGCATGGCTTACATGCTTATTTAACCAAAAAATGTGTTTTCTAAATATAGAAAAATACAAAAAAAAATTTCTAAATTGTTAAAGTAGTTCTAGCCCTGCTGATAGGCGGTGATATGAATAATGGAGTTATAGATAATTGGCATTATTATCGTTACGTTACTTATTTTCAGTAACAAACTATTAAACGAATTACTGTTTCTCCTGTTATTATGCTGTTATTATAGAAATAGAAAAAGACTGGGTGTGGAAGAGAGCGAGAGAGGGAAAGACAGAGCGTAAAAGAGAGAAAGAGAGAGAGAGAGAGAGAGAGAGAGAGAGAGAGAGAGAGAGAGAGAGAAAGAGAGAGAGAAAGAGAGAGACAGAGCTTAAGAGAGAGAGAGCTTAGAGAGAGAGAGAGAGAGAGAGAGAGAGGCCTGACTGCAGGGGTGATAAGGTGAATACCACTGTGCGGAACAGCTGTCTTCACAGCCACAGCTTTACACATACGCATGAATACACGCACCCAGACTTACACAATGAAAAGTAGACAGATGCTGTTCCAAACAGGTCAGCACTAAGCCCTCTTAATTTTGTTTTGTTTTGTTTGCAAAAACAAAGCTGTTTTTAGTACTGTGAAGCTTATTGAAACTGCATGGAGTTGCAAGTCAGGCTAAAGTATCATTCAGTTGATCTTCTACTTTTAGGCCAAGACTCCACTGCTCATTTGAAAGGGAAATAAAAGCTTCCTAGTCTGATACACTTGTACTTGTTACACACTGGATTAGCAATAGTACTGCTAGTGTTTAGCATGGGACCACTCCATCCTCTCCATCCTTTTCAGTATGCTAAGAGGGATTGAGGACCTGACAGGATGTTCTCTCTCCCTGCTGTCAGGGGCGAGTAAAGAAGGAGCTGACAGATGCCTGCCACTCCACAGAGCTACACCATGCAGTGCAATCCCACCACAGGCATCGTCAATTCAGCTTGGGAGGTAAGTAAACCGCTTCTCAGCGCCAAAGGAATGATACAGTTTCAAAAACACTAAATTTACCTTTAAAGCATGTATTTCCTATACAAAACACTAAAGAAGCCGATTACTATAGTACAGATTGCAATTAAACAAAACAATGCACTTTCACAATGCAACTTTAAAAATTGACCTACAGTACATAATTTATACAAAATAACTTATATTTGTACATGCTTTGCTACCAACATATCAGTGGCAGGCGGTACATTGGGTACCTGGGCTTTCAGTGGGGATTCACATATTGAGGATGAACTTTTTTTTTTTAAAGCAAGAAACTGTTAAGACTCTAAACCTCTACAATACAACTGCAACTGTGCCACATACATCATCTGGAGCAGTTCAGAACCAATATTCACATCATAGAAACATTAAAAAAAATAAATAAAATATGTAATACATTCAAAGCCTGTAAGCCAGTGCTACCGTCGTCGGCACTGGTCTGAAAGTGGCAAACATACTCTTTCCCAGCCTGAGACAAGCTAGTTATCTTCGGGATTAGCTCCTCACAATGTCTAACTTTTCTGGAAAAATCTGCCTAAAACACTAAAAAAGACCAGACAAGTTCATTTTTCCTCCTCCGTCAGCCATTGTGGGCGTAAAAATTTAAATTTAACTGTACAGACGTGTTTTTCGCTAGTCTGTAGGCTGTAAGAATTTACTTTAATCAACCAATCAGAGGACGAAAAAATGCTGATGTCAGCAGGCGCCATCTAGCGGGCTTGGGGAGGCGGGTTTAAAAATCTGATTGGTTAAAGAAACAGTCTCTAATAATATTAATCAATTAGCAATCTGCCACTGATAATATAGTTTAAGTTACATGACTTTGGCAGATTATGTTAACATGGCAGCACATAGAAATTGAAATTTAATCGGACAAGAAATCTAACATCCACATACTAGAAGCAGTGCAGTCAAGAGAAACGCTATGTAATCAAGAGAATAAACTGTTGGGAATAAATTAATACAATTTAATAAAACAAATATTAGAAGGTAGGTTGTAAATGTAGGTCAGCTTCTGATAGGTCAGCAGAGAAGACCTTGCTGGCCCTGGCTGCATACCATTGCATATGTCTTTCGGCCACACTTTTATTTCTATATTAACCTCCACATGTCTGGACGGGCTTTTTAATAGGTTGTGGATTGTGGCTGTATGTTGTTTCTCCTTCAGCTAAAATATCATTGGTAAGATCAGGCACTGATGTTGGTGCTCAGTGGAGTTGCAGTCAGGGCTCGGTGCAGGACACTTAAGTTCTTTTACACCATAACCACCATAACACACACACAGGTCTATATGGAGCTCAGGGGCTTTGTGCACCGGAGCAAAAATTTTGAGGATGTTTTCTGGAACAGAAAGTCGGAGTTGTACTTGACAACAAAACCCTAACCATTTTAGAAAAAACAAGTTAACAGCACAAGCAACAGTTATGACTACATATAGTGTCACCACTGTAGATATTCAGGATCTCTGATTCAATCCTGAGCAGAGGTTATTGTATATGTGGAGTATTGCATGTTCTTGGAGGTCAACTACTAACATTAAACCATTAGGTATAAATAGTTAAATAAATATGCCTTGCTTTAAACTGTGCACCAGATTGAATATGCTATATATCGATGTTTCTGAATGTTCACTGCTGTAAAGTGTAAAGACATCAATAAAGAAATACATGCATACATGAATTAAAGCAACTTATTCACGAATATTCTTTTTCATATTTTAGAAAATGCTTGAAAACAAAACTCCAACTCTTTTTGCTTCATCAAGGGTTCTATGGATGAGGAAATAACGGGCAAGAAAACATAGCCATACAAATATCAACAAATGGATAAAAAATTAAACACTACAAAAATAAATCTATTGATTACCCTTTTTACTATTTAATTTTTAAATATACAGTATAGTTAAATAGATATCTATAGATATCTGTCTGAGCTCTGAAACGCCAACTTAAATTTTTAGCTTTAATAAAAAACAGTATAGCAAAGTGGACAACAAATTTGTTATTATATAGAATAGACTGGTGTGATGACAATATAGAGCATTACTAGAGTATGATATAGAGTATTAATTACAGTATTGGTGTGCCCAATAGAGTCACTGATATACAACGGCAGATGGAACATAGTTTGAATAGAAAACAGCATGTAAGGAAATATTAGATATTATTATTTTTATCAGTTTTGTAAAGTAGGAAATGTGTCACACCTTTTGCACAGTAGGTGAAGCTGTAATTTGCTGATTGGACAGTTTAAATGTCACACCCTTCGATTTTAACGCTTCCTCTATTTTGAAACCAATTCAAATATGTGACCATAACAAAATATTGCAATTAATTAATAAATTATGTACTAACTTATATGCTACTCTTGACCCAACATCAACATCAACATGCAACCTATTGCAATACAATATAATCACTCAATGGCAACTGCGCTTATGTTCGTCATTGGTCTAAGTGGCAGTGAGAGGTAATAAACAAAAAATGTACAGTTTTATGCCATAGTGCTGACAACGTCTCTTCGGGCCTTCGTCAATCCTAAAGCCTAAAGCACTGTAGGCAAACCACTCTTACAGTACGTTTAATCGAAATAGCATAATAGCTATAGTCCAGACCGCACTCTTATCACCACTGATCCCAGAGCAGCTGTTGCTCCTTATGCTCCTTATGAATGTGTATCCTCAAATCTGTGTAATAGCAGAGGAACTCAAGCAGGTGGTTGTGCTAAGACTGAATGCCAGAAAGTCCTTTAAGATCATTGCCAAAGACAAGTCTAAATGTTACCAAACATGAAAAATGTAATCAAATAGAGAATGAAAAAGAAAAAAGATATACAAAAAAAGTCAGTGAGCAAAATGTTGACACTTCTGTACAACCACTACCAACTTTACCAACACCAGCGCCTCTTTTCTCAATCCTTTGTTTTTATACCCTTCTACTTCTCTGTTCTATCATTGTGAATGACAGTCCGATATTAATCTTCGGGGCGGGGGGCAGATCACCTTGATGTGTTGCTGTTGTCCTTGGCTGTGTTGCTTACATCCCCAGCTCATTACACATGCTGCTGGGTGTCTGAAAAAAGCATCTGTCTGTAACAAAGCATTCAGGGATTGCATCACTAACTCCCATTGTCATTATGTGTGTCAGGGTTTTGTAACAACACATACTGTAAGAATTGTGAAGAATGGATCCATACTTATATTCAGGGCACAGTTTACAAAGTCCATAAAAGATCCACACAATATAAACACTAACCATTACATATGTATGAATATTATGTATCATATAGCTATGATATGTAATCATGAGGAATGGAATAGAAGTAAATGGTACACATAATAGTTATGACTACATTATTACCAATATTACACATAGCGTGGCTCAGTGTTGCCACTGTAAGTTTCCAGGTTCTTGAGTTCAGTCTGGAGCACAGGTTACTGTATATGTGGGGCACATCGGTTGAGAGGGGTGGTAGCAAACTGGAGTACACAGAGTAAAATCCTCACAGACACAGGAATAATGTACACATTTATTCAACACAGACACTAAACCAAATCCAGAGATGGTAATTTTCATTGCAGTAATGCTAATACAAGGAGTGCACTGGGCTCCTTCTAAGATTCCATCTATTTATTCTGTTTTCAGACATGATATGTTATAAAAAGCATTTATATTTCAATGAAAAAAATCTATTTCTATTTCTAAATCATCATCTCCATATGATTCCTCTTTTTTATTTTAATATAAACCAGGGATGCACCGATATTGATACTAAGATACCAAAGTGTGGTAATTCTTCAGTGGCGGTCAGTGCATTTAGTACCTGGGCCTTCAGTGGGGACCTACCCAACTAATACACCTCTTAAATCAAGTCAATATAGCGCCTTTAAAAACGGGATTGTTTCAAAGCAGCTTTACAGAAATACATCAGACACTACAATATTAAACATTCATTAAAACACTTCATTTGATTGATATCTACACATTTTGAAGCCCCAACTAAGCAAGCCAGAGGCGACGGCAGCAAGGAACCAAAACTCCATCAATGACAGAATGGAGAAAAAAACCTTGGGAGAATCCAGATAAACCAGTAGGTTACCCATGCTGCAGCCAAGTTTCCGTGGTCTTGTCCAGATGGTCTATTAGAAAACAAGAGATCACTGAGAAACTGTCTTATTATCTCAAGTGATGGTGGTGACGGTGAGCTTGAAATAACAAAGAACAGACATATGTTAGTGTAGATGCCATTCAACTTGTGTTAAACAAATATATTGTGTGTTATTGGAGGTGTTCCTGGTTCCGGTTGACCTGACTATTGCAGCCTGACAATCCTTTAACGGATTTGAATAATGAAAATGTGTGTATTATGTGTAGGCCAGGTTAAAAAAGATATGTCTTTAATCTAGTTTTAAACAGGCAGAGTGTGTCTGCCTCCCGAACAATGCAGGGTAAATTATTCCAAGGTTTAGGTGCTAGATAAGAAAAAGATCTGCCACCTGCAGTTGATTTTGTTATTCTAGGTATTATCAGATTATCAGACAGAGTCCTGAGAGCCATCAAGTGTTAGACAGCGATCTGGATTGTTACAGACAGAGGCTTTATTGCAGATAATTAACACCTTTGGGGTTTTTTTAGAATTCAGCAATAAGAAATTATTTGTCATCCAGTTTTTATATCAACTATGCATTCAGTTAGTTTTTCGAATTGATATGTTTCGCCAGGGTGCAAAGAAATATATAGCTGAGTGTCATCAGCGTAGCAGTGACAGCTAACACCATGTTTCCTAATAATATCTCCCAGGAGTAACATGTAAAGTGTAAAAACTAACGGCCCTAGAACTGAGCCTTGGGATACTCCATACTTTACTTGCGAGCGATATGATACCTCTTCATTTACTGCTACAAATTGTTGGTGGTCAGATAAGTAAGATTTAAACCATGCTAACGCACTTTTGCCAACAAAGCTTTCTAATCTATTTAAAAGAATGTTGTGGTCGACAGTAGCAAGAAAGAAACAGCTGATAGCAGCAAATCATTTGTAAATCATTTGTAACTAAATTAGAGCAGTTTCAGTACCATGGTAGGATCTGAATCCTGACTGGAAATCCTCACAAATATCATCAGACAGAAATGGAAGGTTTGAGATCGGTCTGTAATTAACTAGATCTTTGGGATCAAGTTGTGTTTTTTTTAATGAGCAGCTTAATAACAGCCATCAGAAGCAGACCTATGACATCAGGAATTACCTCTTTTAGGAGCTAGGGTGAGGAGACATGTCGTTGGTTTAGATGATTTGATCAGTTTATGAAGTTCTTTCTCTCCTATAGTAACGAATGAGTGAAATTGTTCCTCCGAGGATCTATAGCGCACTATTTGATGTAATACTGCGGCCATTTGCTGCATGGTCACAATTTTATCTCTGATAGTATCGATCTTGGAATTAAACTAATTCATAAATTCATCACTGTTGAGCTGATGGGAAATGTCAACACATGTTGATGTCTTGTTTTTAGTTAATTTAGCCATTGTATTGAATAAATACTTGGGGTTATGTTTGTTCTCTTCTAGAAGACATAAAAAGTAGATCTAGCAGTTTTTAATGCATTTCTGTAGGATAGGCTACTTTCCTGCCATGCAATACAAAATACCTCTAGTTTAGTTTTTCTCCAGCTGCACTCCATTTTTCGGGCTGCTCTCTTTAAGGCGAGTGTGTGCTCATTATACTATGGTGCCAAACTATTTTCCATTATCTTTCTTAAGCGTAACGGGGCAACTGTATTTATAGTACTAGAAAATAAAATCTCCATATTTTCAATTACATCATCAAGTTTTTCTGAGCTATTGGATATGCTGGGGAATTGGAATAAATCAGGAAGATTACTTACCAAACAGTCTTTTGTGGTAGAAGTAATAGTTCTTACATACTTGTAACAAGTTTTAGAATTTAGAGTTCTAGCTATATTAAGTTTACAGAGGACTAGAAAATGATCTGAAATATCATCGCTTTGTTGCAGAATTTCAACATCATTAGCATCAATTCCATGTGACAGTATTAAATCTAGATTATGAGTTTTTTATTATGAGTGGGACCTAAAACGTGTTGTCTAACTCCAATAAAGTTCAGAATTTCTAACATTTTTTTAATTTTCGACATGAATATTAAAATGACCAACAATTAAGACTTTATCTGCAGCTGTAATAATTTACTCTTAAAGAAACATTAATATCTTTAATAATATTAGCCAATTAGCAATCTGTCACTGCTTATATAGTTTAAGTTACATGGGCAGCACTACTGACTCTAAAGGCTTTGGCAGATTATATTAACATGGCAGCACATAGAAACTAAAATCTGATTGGACAAAAAATCATCCACATACACATACTGGAAGCAGTGCAGCAGGAGAAACGCTATGAAACAAAGAAAATAAACTGTTGGGAATAAAGTAATACAATTTAATAATACAAATATAAGAATTTAGGTCGTAAATGTAGGTCAGCTTCTGGCCCTGACTGCACACCACTGTAATTCTTGTGACATTATTGACAGTATTTTCAGTGCACAAAGACTCTGGCAGCAGGGACAGAATGTCAGGCTCAGCAGTGTAGAAATATTTTCAAATTAATGATCACAAACTCAAGCATGGCAGACAGCAAACTTTGTTTCACAAAAATATCAAGAGGTACAAAAAACACCTAAAACATAAATACATAAAATATCTAAAATAAATCCTGGCAAAGAGAAAATGGCAAGAGATAACCTGAGAGCCATACAAATAATCCAACAATATTTAAAATCCACAATATTTAAGATTACTCTACATATTAAACTAATATTAAAATAAAATAAAACTAATATTAATTCTAAATCTGTTTTATTTTCATTTAGCAGAATTATTTCTGAACTATAATGTTTTTATTTGGGACTAAAAGGTTTGTATATACTGAACATAACTAAACAATACACTGCATATTTAACATTATTATTGATAATACAATAATAAATTTACTTAATTTTTTATGTCAAAATGCAATCAATGTATGCAAATCCAGATGTATATGATATTTTAAGACTGCCATAATCAATATTCTTTAGTAAATTGAAATTAAATAAATTGTATAATTCATACATACATACCAAAAGTAAGTTTACTTGTGTTAAACATTTTAGGAATTATAAATAGTTACCATCAAAGGAACAAATATAAAAAGTGTACAAAACGAATAGTTAAACAACTTTGCTTTATTTTAAGACATAAAGGTAAAAACATCAGAATACTCGTGATTATAAGTCGGTACCTTGCGATACCAAGTTCCTATACCTGAAAAATCCAGCGTTCCTTATAATAATCAAGCATACTGCATCAGTTAAGGCAGGCCTCGTAGGCAAGCTTGCTATTGGCTGATTGGGAGAAAAGCGACTCAACACCTATCAGCTGATTGGTCCTAAGCGCCCAATTGGCAAATCTCAAACAGCGGGCATTTTGTTCTGCTCTCCTATTTTTAAAATAGGAGGGTTGCCCTTGAGGATGCTGCTGTTTCTACCACCAAATTGGAACATAACATTTAAAGTTAACCCAAAGGTTGCCTGATTTGTTATATATATATTTGATACTTAAAAGGACCTGACTGCACTATATTTCTTAGAGTTCCTTACAGAAATCTCTGACTAATAACAGTCCAAGAAAGAAGTGAAAGAAGAGTAGGAATTGAGCTGCAGCACATACAGTAGGTTGCAGTTTAGTTCTTGTAAAGCACTTTACCAGATATTTCAGCAGGTTTTAAAGCAAGTCTCTTTCAACACCCAGCAGTGACACAGACAAATCTCCACTGGGTTCCCCTGCATTCATTTCTGACTGTACTAAGAGGTCAGCATGTTTGACTCTGCCGCTTGAGGAATAGGCGGGTCACCTCTGGCTCCTCAGTGCAGCTGGTGTCAAAGTATAAAACAAAGCAGCAACCTGTTGGTTGGGATATAGACAGCCAGGGTCATTTCTGAAGTGTACTGTTTTTGTTTAGAAAACAGGATGTAGTCCTGTGGGTCTGTCCTTCCAGTCTCCAAAAAATATCACAGAGCTGAAGGAGATTTTGCCAGTTTAGAATATATTTTAGGAGGGTTGAAGGGTTTATTTGTAAACAGAAAGGATTTCTGCATGTAGCATATTTTCCCAAGTAGAATTTGCATAAAAGGTGTCATGTGATGTGAGTGTTTCTTCAGCAATTGCTCTCTCTTTTACACGTTATATGCCAAAAAATGTGGGAAAAAATGAAAAAAAGTCTGAGTTTTTCATAGAAAGATAGATTAGGTGTAGTTTGTTTTCTGTCATGTGAGTTTTTTTCTGCTTACACACTGCGCTATTATCCTAATATGTTCTTTTGCTGCTTGCTTTTAGAAATTTATGTATTTGCATGTTTAAAAATATCCCAAACATGTTTGAAATATTACACTCTAATAACCATAATTCTTAATAACATCAAACCTGTCAGTATTGTAGCTGTATGTAATGTGTTTAAAAGTTTAACAAATAAACATTAGTCAGTAACAGTAACATTTATTTTTGCCATCATTACAATAATGTGTTTTTTTTCTTAAACTGTTGGAAGTATATTGTTGCATAGAACGTTCAAGCATGACAATTTCCCTGTGCACAAAGCCCCTGAGCTCCATGAAGACATTTTATGAGAGATGTGGAAGAACTCAACTCTACTGAACACTTTTAGGATGAACTAAAACACCGACTGCACCACAGACCTGACAATCTAGTGAAAAGCATCTCCAGAAGTTTGAAGTTTATTACAGAAGTAAAAGGGATGTTCAGAAAAAAACACATATGGATCTGAAGACATGTTGCTCCTAAATGTTTGTCTCTATAAGATTTTACATTTCTATTTCTATTCTATATAGATATAGTATTTTTAATTTACATTTTACATTGCCCATAAAAAATGTGACTGTCAAAATGGCTGTTATTGCAGCACGATGGCTAAAGCTTGTGTCATAATATAATAGAATTACTAGTCTAGTTATTACTAAATTATTACAATTTTGCAGTGGCGGGTGGTGCATTTGTTACCCAGGCCTTCAGTTGGGATTTCCCCGACTTAATACACCTTTTAATACCACGACTATCACATCACAATTATAGAAACCATCAATACTATACAAAAAAGCAATATAACACAGCGCAGCATTAAAGAGACAGAGACATTTTATGAATTGAGGGTGAAAACCATTTTCATTAAAGCAAGAAACCCCATTAAGGAAATTGCAAACCTTTAAAATACAACCGCAACTTTACCACGTACATCATCTGGAGCAGTTCAGAATCGATATTCATCTAATAACATCTCAAAAACATAAAACATTTGAATAAAATACATCTGACTCACCAGAGATGCTGATTATTTATAGACAAATTCCATCCCAAACTGTATTAGTGTGGTTGCTCTGATCAACCAATCAGAGGATGGAAAAATGCTGATGTTATCATGGACCAGCTATCTGGCCCTGTGAGGCAAATTCGAAATCTCATTGAGAAATAGTCGAATTCCTTATATAGATTAGATTAAAATAGGAGCACATAGAAACTGAAATCTGATTGGACAAAAAATCGAACATACACATACACATACTGGAAGCATTGCAGCCAAGAGAAGCGAATAAACTGTTGGGAATAAATTAATAAAATTTCATGGAACAAATATTAAAATGTAGGTTATATATGTAGGTCAGTGCATCTGCAGAGAAAGGCCTTGCTGACCCGGATGAACCACCAGTGTAATTTAGACAACAAATCTATCAAGAATTTTAAATAAATGGTCAATTTTAACAGTTTAATCTATCTATAAAATGTGTGTTAATCTGGCTAGTCATACAATTACAGTGACTGAGTTTTCTATCGGGTTCATTTACACAAGGTTAGACCCTCTCTGCAGGTACAGAAATAAAAGCATGATAGTACTTTTAGCTAGAGCAAGCAGCAAGGTAGTGTTCTATATTCTCACGTTAGTATCTTCTGTTTTAAGCACACTGACACTCCAATTCTACGATTTTAAGAAGAGGGAAAAGCCTTGAGAGCAAATAGAGCACTGACGCTATGGGTAAGGCGAGGGTGCGTCTGACTGCACGTTGATAAAGGTGGTATTGCACCAGATCGTCCACCTGTGAGTGCTATAGACTGTGGCAGGAGCAGAAATAGAACATCTGCCAAAAAAATTCAACTCACACAAACACTCTTTCCCTCTCACACTCTGTGATTCGTTCTGATGTCTTATTTTGTCTTGGGGGCTTTTAGTTATCTGTTCCACATCCATAGCAGGGAGAGTGGAGCAAACAAGAGGGAGATTCGATCCTGTAACCGGGAGGTAAGAGGAAAAGGAAGGGGTTTCTGATGTGATCATAGTGCTGGCGGCCTCACACTGAGCATAAAGATTGAAGACATAGCAAACAGAGCACACAAAGAGCAGGGAAGCTAGAAAGGATCCGCAGCTGTGATGGGTGGGATGTAGGGAAAGGGATACACCATTCTGTGGTTGGTGCTTGCTTTGAAGAACACAGCAATGTGCATCGGCGTGCCCCCAATCCCAAATGCTTCTTCAATCTAAGATTATTCTCAGCGATCAATCTTCTGCAAGTGTGCCGAGCAAAGACACACACCCCGTCAAAGGCACACACACACACACACATTCTTGCAATCACAGTGCAACTTACTGTTTTATATATATATATATATATATATATATATATATATATATATATATATATATATTACACACACCACACAGACACACACTTTTTTTTTGTAAACTTAAATTTGATATCATACAAAGCAAATATACATTACTCTATAGGGCTTATGACACCAGAGTAATGTCACATTGCTGGAAAATCGTTCATATTTCCTACTATTTAATTAAAGCAAAGAGTATAGCTAATAATATCAAGTGAGGTTTCTGCAGCTAGCAATTGTCATGGGTAAGATTTAGACATTTTTTTACTTTTTAAATGTGGAGAAAGAATACTAAATATTTAATCAATTGGGGCGCGAGGGAAATTGTGAACAGTTTGGGCCAATTAACAGTTAAGGGCAATAATATGTAGAATTAAAAGCAGTTAAATTTTGGGAAACTATATGTGCACAAAACATATCTGATCAATCCCTTAATGAAAAACTGTAAAATACATTTCTTAGTTCTATGTTCTAATATCTGTTGATTTAATATGGAAGTAAAGGTTCTCGATTTTCATTTTACTATTTCATATAATTTAGCATGTTTTCTGCATATAATGCCATTTGTGACTTGTATGTAACTCCTTAGACAGATCAGTAAACTCTCACAGCTGTTGCAAAAATAATTTAACATGTGAATCTTTGTTGATTTCATTGGATATCCCAGATGTAGGGTTTTTTTAACAGGTGCATATTTTTATATTTTCAGTGTCTAACGAAGTCAAAGTCTTGAATCTATAGCAGATTTTATTGGCAAACCGACATGTATAGCAATTTACTAAAAACCCTAATAAGTTGACTGAACTCTTTTGTAAACTTGTTCCCTCAATTCAGTTAAGTAATGGGGTCTACCAAAACGTACACATTTAAGTTTATTTAAACTTGGTGCACGTGTAGAAATGTATTTAAAATTAAATGTATTTAAACCTACTCTACATGGAATTAAAACTGAAAATAATTCTAGGTAAAAGTAGTAGATTTAATTCTAAATTATAATGTTAAAATTTTTTAATAAAAACTTTACCAAACAGAAATAAACGATTCACTGCCTATTTAACGTTATTATTGACAAACGTCACGATAATGATACTACAATAAAGACTGCAATTAATTATTTACTTAATTTTTTCTATTTTAAAAGGTTGGATGAAATAAATATATTCAGATGTATATTTTATTATATTTTAAGAATGTCATAATCAATTTTTCTCTAGTAAATTGAAATTATTTAAATTGTAAAATTCATACATACATACCTGTTAAACATTTTAGGAATTATAAATAGTTGCCATCAATGAAACAAATATGCATGAAAGTGAACAAAACAAATATACATATATTCAATATTCAAATATTTATTTTAAGACATAAAGGTAAATACATCTGAATACTTTTACGGTAACTTGCAAGTCCTATACCATGAACTATACCTGGAAAATCCAGCGTTTCTTAGAATAATCCAGCATACTGCATCACTTCAGCCAGGCCTCGTAGGCAAGCTTGCTATTGGCTGATTTGAAACAGCTGATTGGCCCTAAGCGCTCAACTAGCAAATCTCAAACAGGGCACCTTACTTAAACACAGCTTGTCTGCTCGCTCTGCTGCTTCCTCAGAACCTTCTATTCTTAAAATGGAAGCGTCGCCCCGAGGATGCTACTGTCTCCCTGTCTAGGCTTTTTTTACTTTTTTTACTGCTTAAACTTTAAACTGCCAAACTTAAACTGTTAAACATCAACTTTTGCCATTTACCTTTGTTTAAAACCTAAACATCATACCTAAGTTTGTTGATACTTCATTAAATATACATATTTCTAAAGTTTATTTGTTCAAACTATATTTTACTAATATGTATTTATTTAACTTATAGAACTATAGTTAATGTATATATAATTTTAACGTTAATAGTTAATATATAATTTGTTAATTAATTGACATATTTTAATTAAACGGACCTGACTAAACTATATTTCTTATAGTTTCTTACAGAAATCCAATAGAAACCAATTTAATCAAATTGACTTTTAAAATCCTGAAATCTTTTTCATTTTTTGTGTCATATGCATCAGAAATTCAGGCAAAAAAAAAAATCATGGGTGTGGCATCTAAGGCTAAGACTAGGAAGTAGTTAGCTATGAGAAGGGAGGTAGTCCTAAAATATTTCACAATTATATTTTTCACGTCATTCGAATTTTAATGTGTTTGGGTCTTGAACCATGTACATGTGTCCTATGTGCCTGATTATATGGCTTCTCTTCAGATTTTGGATTTTTTAATGCTTAATTGTATTTTCGATAAGGCCACAAAATTGGATCATTATGTATTGTGTGATCTCCTTCGACTAAATCATCCCGATCCCCAAACCTCTTTTTTTATGTTGTTGTTCTATGTATTTGTAATATTGCACTCAAATAGTTCCTCTAATTTAATAAATTCTATTTAAGCGTATCTACGGCATGGATCACACTTAATTATCTAATATAAAGCAGTGTATTGTGCAAATTTTCTTTGCAATCGAAAAAATCAAATGAATAAAAAAAAAATATTATTCCAATGTCTTTCAGGTTTCAAAGAAAAGGCAGAAAAATATTTCAATAAAGAAGATGGGGACGAGTAAGAGGCTGTTTGAAAGCGGAGAAACGACAACGTTATCGCTCTCTCTCATTCTCTTTCTCTCTGTCTTTCTCTCTGTCTCTCTCTCTCTCCTCTACATTGGCCTTGGGCTGTCTCTCTTGTTTGCCGAAGGTTGAATCTTAGGTTCGTTGAAAAGCGAGCAAACACAAGCGCCCGTTCCCAAGAGGGTTCGTGCGCCTCCTTTGTGAATGTAAGAGTGTATGAGTGTAGTGCCACAGCTATGCTTCCTCTGCAGCAGTGCACAGTCCCCACACATACATGCAAATCTTTTTTGACTGACCCGTCTAATAAAGAGATAGAAGAGTACACCCTGAAAAGCTTTTCAGCCTACACTGCAGCAGAAACTCTCCACACTGCGGTCTCTGTCGCTGATTGGAAAGTATATATACTTTTTCCTTTATTCTTCATTTATTAAACCTCTTTTTCTCATCCTCACTTAACCCTCGTATAGCTTTCTCCCTCCTTCTATTCCAGACACGCTTTTTTCCTTTTCTTTTGTTTTATCTCTCCGCCCGTGTCATTTTTCTCTGGTTCAGATTTGTCTTTATACATTCCCAAAGAGCAAGCAGACAGGGTCGTGTCATCTCAAAGGTTATGTGGCTAATAGAAGCCCAATTGGATAGGAAATTGTATAACTTGTCTGAGGAAAGATGTCTATTTTTTTTTAGCTTTAATGTTTCAGTCTGTTCTTTTTTAGACAAACAGGGATGATGTAAGCAAAAGACTCTGTTTTTTCCGAGATACAGTATGTAATATAAAAGTACGGGCCGGCAGATCCTAAGCGTTTTACCAGTTTTTTATCGTCATTAAAATTATCATTGTATGATGATGATGATCATCATCATTGTGGTCATTTTTATCTTTATTATCATCAGCCTCTTTTTTCCTTACTAATTATTAGCCAGTCCTGGTGAGATTCATTTAGATAGAGCGTTTAGAGTTTCACTGATTTTTACAAATTAATCTTAGAAAGAAAGGAAGAAAGAGAAAAAAAAAGAAAGAAAGAAAGAATAGCATATGTGTGTCTTTTTGTGTGTCTATAGGTATTGAAATACTTGAAATACATCATCCTGTACATTGTGTTAGTTTAATTAAACTTCACTCCAGTATTATTAAAATCAAAAACTTGTATTCTTATGGGATTCTTATATCCCTGAGTAAAAAATTGTATTTTAAAATAATGTATACATAACATATAAATCTTATTGTTATATATATATATATATATATATATATATATATATATATATATATATATATATATATATATATATATATATATACACACAGTGGTACTATGACTTAAGTAACGAGTTCAGAATACAAACCGTCTATTGGTCGATTTTTTGGTTTGAGTTGCCAGGTTATGAACCAGCTTCAGATACCCCAGCACTAGTTGGCGTAGCAAACACCACAATGTTTTTTCTTTTCTTTTCTATTGTCCCGTCAATGCTTCACACTCCAGTCCAGTTCGTGACGGTGATACACCATAAGTTGGCTTGTCAACCATCAATAAACCACACACAAGAAGAAGAAGAAGAAGAAGAACGCCACAGTGAATGCTGTTACAAATCCAACCGTGTCTTACTCAATAGCTAGTCAGTTGGAGTCAGTCTGATCTCCAAGGTAAATGCTGTACATTATACTTAATAAAACCAGTTTATTGCTATACTATTGTACTGTTTTTTTTATACAATATTCGTTATTAATAAGTATATTTTTCTTATTTAAAAACTTGTAACAATGAAATTTACTGTGTTTTTTGGGGATCTAGAATGGATTAATGGCATTTCAGTTCATTTTAATGGGAAAACTGATTTGACATACAAGTAATTTGAGTTATAAGCTCCTTCACGAAACGAAAGAAACTCTTTTTTTTACTTGTGTGTATTTATATTATTTTATATATAATATTTTATATATAATAATATATATACAGTATATATAATATATATATATATTACAGTATTTAAGTTACATTAACTACTTAAAGTGATTACTGCACAGAGTATTACCTGACTGCTCTTCCTGACTGCAGAAGAGGCTTTCAAACCATTTTAAAAAAAAATAAATTTCCCACTTATGAGCACTAATGAACGCTCATGATAAAAACTATCCTTTTTTCTTGGTTTGACCGATTTGCGCATCTGTAAACAATGTGAAACACAGGAAGTTTTTGCTTGTGATTCCTATGTATAAAAATTACATCCGGCCCACCAGCCACACTTCATTGTGAAATATAATTTGTAAAATAATAATAATAATTGATATTGCAAGCAGTGACTTAATATCAATGATGTCAAACTGATGAAGTCACAGTGCAGAGTATATGTCCCCCTGAACAAAAACAATTATGAAGATTCATACGTTTATTTTATTATTTATTTTTGCTATTTTCTTGTTCCCAATAGACAAAGCATATACAGTATAATTAAAAATTAAGCATCACTCAAAATCATGCTTTCACTTACTATATTATGTTTACATCGAAAATAAAGTGATAGAGAAATGTGTTTGTGCTCTTTATTAGCTTTACAGTCTGCATGGCATGCAGAGGCTTCTACCAACCTGCCATTACACAACACAAAAGATGTGGATTTATCTATTGAATTCTATGTGGCCTCTGTGTACGCATGTTGGTTCAAGGTAAACTGAGTTGCCATGGTTGCGCCTGCCAGCTCACTACACTTCCCTGGACCTTTTTAGTGCATTTTTTTTTACTTTCTCACTTTTCTTTCTGTTCTCAAGGGCATTTCTGTAATACCTTAGAGTGAGAAACCAAAGGCTTTGTAACAAACAGCTTGAACAGCATTCATGTGTTTATTGCACTCAGAACTTTGACAGGAGATGCTGTAGAGCAAACTTTATTGCGCTTTCATTTTATGTGTGTGTGTGTGTGTGTGTGTGAATGTATGAATGTATGTATAAAGGAGTTTCTTAGAAGAAACTTGCAGGCTATCTCACTCGATTTGACCTTTCCTCATTAATCTCCTCCAGAGAGGAGATGAGCAGCATTAATCTCTAGCCTGCTGGGAAACTTCCCACTAATGCCCACTGAACTGACCACAGGCCTGTCACCACCAGCAGACTCCTTTACTTACAACAGAACTATCACTCCCCATAGACTTGGCCAGCACCAGATTTAGATAAAATCCTTCCTCTGCTGAGACTTTGCCTCTGCCAGCATCCCAACATCGTCAGACTCTATTTGGGCATGTTTCCCTGGATTAAACCTTAATGCAGCCAAATACACTGCAGCAAACATCTGTGCTAATAGAGCTTGTGCCCATACACAGGATTTACTAGCCAAAAGGCTCAAAATTAGTTCGTTCTTTAAAAGCTAAACAACAGATATGCTAAAGACCAGCTGACACTTTTAGATTACAAAAATTGCTGGCATCTTTTTCAGACAACAGGCTGTGTGTCAGTCAGCCATTCATGCGCTCAAATGGCATATTTTATATAAGAAACTACTAACAAGGTAAACGTTTTAAATTTATCACATATTAGCAGTAAGATGCTAAGTTGGGAAAGACAGAAGCTTAGCTTTTCTAAATTTCTATGTTATTAGCCTTCAGAATCAGTAGTGTAACTTAAACTATATCAGCAATGGGACTATTTTTTTACCCAATCAGATTTCAAATTTGCCACAATAACGTTTTCATTCTCTGAGCAAAACTGTTACAGCCAAGTTTGACTAGCTAAAAATGTCTGTTGTGATATGCACAAAATAATACAGATGAATTTGATTTTTTTTTTATGCCCGCAATGGCTGACGAAGTAGGAGAAATTGACTTGGGTTCGAAACATTACTTAAAAATCCATTTTTAAGGTGGATTTTTCCAGAAAAGTTAGACATGGTGAGAAGAGATCGGCTAATCCTGGAGCTAACTAGCTTGTCTCAACCCTGGAAAGAGTTTATGTATATGTTATATTTTATATATAATATATAAATTCTAAAATCCACATACACATACTGGAAGCAGTGCAGCCGAGAGAAACTCAAAGAGAAATGAAGAGAATAAACTGTTGGGAATAAATTAATTTTATTTAAAAATTGTTGTTTATTCCGAACAATTTTATTACACAAATATAAGAAGTTAGGTTGTAAGTGTAGGTCAGATTCTGATAGTATTTAGGCCGGCAGAGAAGACCTTGCTGGCCCCGACTGCACGCCACTGCTAAAGACAAATAAATGTTTATAAAATTCTGCCTCAATTATGACAGCATTGATGTTCAACCAAGCAACAACAATTTTACTTGGTAAAATGAAACGTTTGTTTTGTAAAGGGCTCTGCAGTTCGTTCTGGGTATGCATGACTAGGTAGTGTATAAATGTTAACACTGCTAATAGTATTTTGCACACAGTAAATTAAAAAAAAACAGTGCGCTTCAGTGCTTTTTTGTTACAGTGTCTTAGTGTTGACATCTGTAAAATCATGCTTTCGGTCTGGGAGACTCTATATGCGCTTTTTTGTCCCTGACTGGTCCTCTCCTGCTGTCCCTGCTGGCAACCCTCTCCTCATTATCACCTACATCTATGCTGTTGATCTTGTAATCAGTATCCTGTATTCCCTGTACTAGGCAAATACAAAAATTATTATTATTTTTTTAATTTTAGTCGTTTTAATCGCTGAAATTTACTTTGACTTTTTATAGCGTCTTTACTTATTGTAATTTTTTTGTATAATAACAGCACAAAACCCCACTGATTTGTTAAGGTACGCTTAGTTTAGAAAATAATGACCAAAGAGGGAGAAGATAGGAGCAAATCAGTGAAGACAGGTCACCTATTACATAATGCGATACCTTTTATGTGCAACAAAACAAGTTGACATATCAGTGTATAGCAATTACAGCTTGGACCTGAGAAAACATGTTGCCTTAAATTCCATAATAATGATATTTAAGGGTAAATCGCATATTTTATGCAGTCGATTGTTAGTATTTTTTTCTGGATTTTGGAATCAGATCTAAATTAACTAGTAGAATAGTCTTATCATTTAATACTTTATTACTCTTACTTAAGTGATTTTAAGTATTAATACTGTTACTGAATAAAATGACCACGGTGCCTTGACTTATGAGTTTAATTCGTTCCCGTGACGAAGATCAAAACACACAATTACTTGTATGTCAAATCAATTTTTTTCCCATTGAAATGAATTGAAATGCCATTAATCAGTTCTGGGTCCCCAAAAAACACCACAATTTTATTTTGTTACATGATTTAAGTAAGTAAAACGTACTTATTATGTTGTATGAAAAACAATACAATAGAATGTTTTTAAACTGTTTTTATTTATTAAGTATGTAACCAAGCAATCACCTTAACACTATGATAAATGATAATATATTATATAGTATGATAAAATAAAGTACGAAAGCAGTCCGAAATCTACTGAACTGATTTATTTATTATAGACATGTGTTTGAAACTTTCCTCCCGTCTCACTCTTTTGCGCGCAGGCACCCACACCAAAACTACGGCAAGCGCAGAGGGGAAAAATGCATTTACCGACACACACAGAATGAGTGTCGACACAAATTACCATGTTCAAACCCAATAAGCAGTTTAGTCTGTTACAAGTATAATGTACAGCATTTACCTTGGAGATCAGACAACTCCACTTGCTAGCGCATTGCACATTTCTGACTAGCTATCGAGTGAGGCATGGGATGCTGGGCAGATGTTACAGCGTTGGGTGTCTAAAGCTTGCTCGAAACCTAAATTTTAGCTCGCAACTTAAAGCAAAAAGTCGGCCAAGAAACGGCTCATATCTTGAAAAAAACTCGTTGGTTGGGACACTTGTAAGTCAAGGTACCACTGTATTGTTATAAGTATTGGTATTTAGGTAAAAGTTTTGGCTATTCCATCCATCTTTGATCTACATATGGGTTCTGAACATTATAGTTAAGATTTAGTCGCTCCCTGACTCCCCAAATAACCTCCACACTTCTGTTAATGCTATTTTACCATATTTTAGGTTATGACTGTAGGGATTTGCTCATTTAGTCTCAGTGGTATCAGTGAGATCAGACCTTGATGTTGGGTTAGGGTGAAGTCATTGTTCCAGTTGATCTCATATGTGCTCAGTAGGATTGAGGTCAGGGCTCTGTGCAAGACACTCAAGTTCTTCCACACAAACCTTGGTAAACCCTCAGGGGCACTGGACACAGGGACATTTTTATGCTTGAACAGGTTGTGCTTTTATGCAACAGTTTGGGGAAGACACATGTTCAGGTACAGAATGTGGGTGTGCTGTTAATGTGTCAAAAAACACACAAGCATATTTGGCCATATGATGTATGTTAGCTAAAGGGCCACATTTACACTGCAGGTTTTGATGCCCAATTCAGATTTAGTAACTATATTTGTTTCTTGTTGTTTTTTTTAGAACTCTGCTTACATATTCTTTTAAAAGTAACCAGTATATCTGCATTTACACTATACACCGCAAAAAACACAAGGTAGACAAACTGACCAGAAACTAAAGTAAAAACGGTACAAATATAATTACAAAATAATTATTTAGTATTTTTTTTTGCTTTCTGCACCTTATTTAAAGATTGGCAAAACAATGCTCTTTTTAGGTGGAGAAAAAAAGAGGAGAGTCCTTGTAGCAGCATAGGCGAATGTAGCATTGACCGCTATCGGTCACTGTTGGTGTCCAAATTGACTTCATGCACCATTATCGCTTATTCAGTCACAGACAACTTACATTGACAGGTGAAAATCTGATCCGTTTGTTTCCATGGCAGACGCTAATGCAGGTATCGGATTCATATCCGATTTATTTCCAAATATAAATAAGGCCTGAAAACAATCCAAAAATATTGGAATCCATGTGCTTTTTTCCTGCTTATCTGATTTTTGCTACATTGGGTCACTTGATACATGCAAAGTAAAAGCGGCCTTGTTGGTATTGGTAGTTTTGTGTATAGGCATGTCAAGCCAAATCATTAATTAATGATAATATGACCTTAACAATCCAAGGTTTTTACTTGTCACTTTAGAAAGTATGCAGTTTTTTCTGTAGGAACTTTTTCACTTAAAGTTTACTTTATCCTTTTTAAATAATTAATAGTTTTGTTGCTCACAAATTTATCATCCATTATTCATCATCTCCCATGTTTAAAAAATATGAAAATAAGTTTATAGTAATTTGATATACAAAAATATACACTCACATGCCGTTATGTGTGGCCCTAATGGACTGATGTGCCAAAATTCTTTTAGGCAGAATGACTTCTTGATTCCTTTGTACTAACATCCTAAGGTGACTCATTTAATTCACAGCATCCTGAACTGACCCATGACTCAATTCCACAGATCCACTTTCACCTCCACCTTTCCTGCAGCCCCTGCCATCACCTGGTTGGAAAGCCAAGCAGGGCACTTAAGCCCCATCCTTTTAACCTTTGCTACTCCGTGTCCTGTTGTGAGGAAACAATGATGTTTTCACACTTAATTTGGGGTTCATTTTAAGAAAGGTGTCATAATTGCAGGTTAGTGTTCCCATGGACAAATTTCTCTGCATGATATTTTGCGCTTCTCCTGTCTATACTTTGGTTATTATATATGTTTACTATATCCTATAAGAATATATAAAATCTAAGTTCTACTGTGTGTACACTGGTTGCTATATATGTTTACTATATTCTATAAGAATATATAAAATATAAGTCCCACTGTGTGAACATTGGTTACTATATATGTTTACTATATTCTATAAGAATATATAGTATATAATTTCTACTGTGTTTACATTAACTATATATGTTTACTAGATTCTACAAGAATATATAGAATATAATTTCCCCTGTTTGTACATTGGTTACTATATACAGTATGTTAAATATATACTATAAGAACATAAAGAATATATCATTTTTTCCATCACCTGTCATCCTGGTGGAGATTTCTAATCTTTCAGAAGACCTTTTTAGAAACACGACTCATAAACACTAGGATATTCATACTTTTTTCGTTGTATTTTTTTAGATTTTCAAGGGTAAAGAAGAAATTCAGGTAAACAGGTAAAACGCTGCACAAAGAGAGACCCAAGCTCAAATACACTGTGGGGACTGTTCAGGACTTTTTTAATGGTGGATGTTCTTGTGTTGCTTTCCTTATTGTTTTATATTCACCTACATTCACTGGTACAGATGTGTCTAGACTGTTTAAAAATAGTTGCTAAGGAGTTTAGAGTTTACATAGAGAGCAAAGACAAAAGTTACTGTCGTACAAAAAATCCTCCTCTAATCGAGAAGAGGAACTGTCTGTATCTAAGTTGCCAAAAAATATATATGCTCAGAAAAATGTGTGAACCATGTGAAAACCTGTCTTATTATCTTTTATCTAGGAGGCATTTGTTCATTTTTATTTGCCAAATCCTGCTAAATGTGTCAAAGTGAAACCTAAAATAGGAAATAATGCGACAAATAACTTACTGACCAGCCCCAGGAGGGCATCATTTTGATACAAAGTGCGTCCACACCTAAGTTAATTTGAAGTGAATCCGAGGGTACTATTTTAAGGTTGACTAAAGATCAGCGCCAACGACTGCATCCAGGTTTGAAAATGTCTTTCACACTTAACCAATCGTACTGTTTTCTCAGTGCAAATGTGAAATTTTTTTATATGCAGTATGTTTATCAGAGAAAATGACTTTACAGATTCTCTCCCTCATTAAAAAAAGAAATGGCACCTTTGGTAGTAGGTTATGCTTAATTAGTACATAACACTCAGAGTCATAATCCAACACCCAAAAGAAAGAGAATACACTGACAAACCCACAACACACCGAGGCACACGCGCATACAGATTATATGCTATTAAAGATGTCACGATGTTCACTTCGAATAAGGCTGTCAATCATTGACCCTGAGAGTGAATATGAAATTGAATGTGTGTGCCTTACCAATGCTTGACATCAGCCTCAAACTCATTTCTCTTTAACGTCTTTCATTTCCTTTCCTCATTTCAGTCTCCTGTTCCATTCTTTTACCCCTTTCTTTTTTCTTCCTTTTATTCCTTGAA
The DNA here is from genome assembly GCA_005784505.1 of Bagarius yarrelli. Classification (NCBI taxonomy): domain Eukaryota; kingdom Metazoa; phylum Chordata; class Actinopteri; order Siluriformes; family Sisoridae; genus Bagarius; species Bagarius yarrelli. The sequence continues at coordinate 8,545,122 of VCAZ01000011.1, forward strand.
CCTGCCAAAATATTACAATGCATTTTCATTCTTTTTTGTTTTACGTGCTTTGTCATTGATCAATGTGCTCCAAATGCCAGGACTCTATCACGGTTACAGCGTGTGATAGCGGGGCTCGGCTGCGGCCCAGTGGAGCTTATCTGTTCCATCTTAGGCTCTCAGGCGAAATGTCGCTCCGGTAGAGTAAGCGAGGCTAAACTAACATGTGTCAGCCGTCCTGTCATCTCTTGTTGGGCCGCCTGCGGTGGGGTGTGTGTTTGCGTGTGTATGGAGGAGCGTGGGGTGATTGGGTGTTGATTTGACGAGCGAGGCAGTCATGGCTGTGTGCTTTCAGGGGCACAGGGGTGTAAGGGCAGTGTATGTATATGCTTGTGGAGAAAAGATGAAACAGTGTTGGTTAAGAGTCACTAAATGTGGTGTCCCCCTTTGGCGAAATTGCTAATCACCCACCCTGTGACATGTACCCTGCTGATTAAACATGAACCACTGAGATAGAAATAAGAGTCAAGATCTGGCTAAATAACACTGCATCTAGCCTGCAAGAAGGAAGCACCTTATACATTCAAGCAGCAACAACGCAGAATTGCATGAACTGCCATGTGATTGACACGATCCTCAGGAGCTGTCCATGATTAACAAGAACAGCCAAACAACCCAGCTTTCAACCTGACACTGTAACGCTGACAAGAAAAGCGGATGAGACAAAATATGTAATCTTATTCACACTTTTGCCTCTCGATTTGTGTGTTGAGTACTAATTTTGCACGTGCTTTAAGGTCTTTGTCTCTGTTATGCTTTGGATTTTGGATGACAAAAATAGATTGATCAAGAACAGACAAAGATCCGAGCTCAGACTTTGGCTGTGTTTCCTGGGAAAGAGCCATACAATACCAAGCAAAGCAAATAATTCTCCAGCAGATTAGAATTGAATTTCAATTTGCTAGGAAAACGGCGCTCTGCTCTATGTCAATATGCAGCAAGGCTCAGTTTTCCCTGCGAGGCTGACACGCAACCTGTCTTCTAGTCTCAGCGCTAGAGCCAAGCAATACAAGGCTTTCCTTCCTACACACGTTTTATTTGTTTTGTTTTCTTTTTCTATTAGTCCAAGGTGATAATGTTAATTGACACATTTGTTTTTGTCTTTATAGACTGAGCTGTTATATTTTTCAGGTAGGGATGTGTGTAATCTCTAGAATGATTTTATAATTGACGTTTTGTTTTGCCAGCTTTCAAATATCACTAATTCATAGTGAAGGTTATATTTTCGATTAATAAAGCGACCGTGGGTACAAAGAAAAAAGACATTCTGTCAGGTGATAAAAAAAGTCCGACAAACGCCTATAAAAAATAAGCACTTATCAGTCACCAAGACGGACAGGATGTGCGATAACATTGAAGTCATACCTAATTTAAGAAACCCATTAGGCAGAAGAACCAGAGCTTTTTTTTCATAAAACACAATCTAGCCAGACTAACCAAGACTACAGTCCAGTGAAAAGTTGGTATTAGTCCCATCAATTATTATCTAATGTCTCCTGCTACCTGCTGATGAATTAGGGGTATTTTGTTCTTTATTTTGTTTTGTGTTGTGACCCTCATTTTGTGACAGTGCTCTTATATCTCCTATTCCGGTGGGAATACTGCTCGCCGCATTATGCTACAGCTTCCAGATGAAGATGTATCACAAGTGACCTCGTAACTGATGGGAGTAGTGTAGAGATGCAAGGAGCATAACTTCTTAATGCTCCTCTGCTATCATTTTATACAAAAATGTCTGGATGTGTCATTGTAGATATGTATGAATGAGTGCATGCATTTGTCATTGTATAAGTCTGCATCGGTATATATCATTTTTTTATTTTCTGTAAGTGCCAGTTTGCCTCAGTTTTTCCATAATGAAACTGTATGTATGGCAGTTAGGCATTAGGAGAACAGACAAAGGCATAAATAGCGCACACAAACTACCGACAATTTGAAATAAGCCTTTTTTTCCGTATGTGCATATTTTTGAATATAGGGAGTTCCTATTACGACTCAAGACTAATCAATTAAGGGAAGCTATTGTATATTTAAACTGAAGTACATTAGTGAGGTATTGATATTTTGGAAAGTGTGGAAAAAACTTAACAACTGGGAAATCAAATTATATAATAAATATTTAAAACCATCTTTTGAAATGATATTACAACATAGATTGTTTTAGCTAAATTTCACTTTAAATGCAATTTACATTGATAATCTGTTTACAGTAAAGTAGTGTTGTTGTATTGTGTTCCCTGCACAGTGCCCCCTAAAAACCCTAAAAAGCACAACGAAATGTTAAATGCATGCCAGGTCTCCTTGCCTGACATCCACAGCTGAGCTATTAATGTTTTTGTGGCTGATGAAGCAAATATTTACAGTTTAGCATTAAGCATTATAAATATATAGTAACATCGTCTCGATAGCAACCTATAGCATCAGTCAGCATACTCACTGTGTGCTGCCACCCACAGCTAACAACTGGATACCCAAAAAAGTGTTTTGATGGGTCCCACCTGAAGGCTGGCGGAGCAGGGGCTGATCAGGGACATTGAACTTTTATCAGCAACCTTAAAGCCCGCAGTGCCTCATACTATTATTCCTAAGAAATTAGAAAAAAATATATATATATATTGTCTGACATTTAATTACACACAATTAAGTGTTACTAATAAAAATCCTGAGACATTATAGAGAAACCTGTAACAACGATTTATTGATTTGGCCTGAAGTCTGGCGTGTCTCCTCAGGTCTGCACTGTTTCTGTCTTGTCTAAACACTTTCCATTTGTACAAACAAACACAATTTGTACAAAATAGAAGCAATGGTAAAAAAATAAAAAATAAAAAATAAATAAGAATAAGAATAGAAATTAAAAAGATTTTTTTTCTTAAATATTTCTGTGCTTGAGTTTGAATGGGATTCACTAATATATTTATTTTTTGGAAAACTTGTAATAGGGCAGCTTTTAATAATTTGGGGTTTGCTCCCAGTTTGGACCATCTAATATTTTTATTTATTAATGTGATTTGTTATCTGGATTTGTAACAGTTAAACTATGGAGTCAGCTGACTCTTTGAACAATCAGAAATGTCATTATTATTGTCATTGTCATTATTAATATTTATATTAATATCCACATGGAGCAATATATCTGCATCCTCCCTAAGGGGCCCTCTAGCGCATTGGCCTGTTTTTCACTGATGCGTCAAGCTTCCGTTTCAAACTAGCACAGTGCTTACTCGTGCATTTACTAATTTAATCATAAGGAGGACTTATCCTTCTGGCAACCAGGAGCAAGAAGTTGAGGAAAAGAGAAAACATGACAGCGTAATTATTGAAGATAAGATAATTATATGACAAATAAATATTTTCGTTGTTTCATTCATTTCGCAAGATGAATTACTTATAATAACCCAATTACTAATAGAGTTACTGGGAAACAGGTTAGCACGGGTTGCTACAGGGGAAATAGTATAGCAGTAGTTTAGCAAGTAAATTGATATTTTGTTAAAGAATGAGCAATTTATGTTTATTATATGAGTTTTGACTGTGGTTTATATCTTGTATCAATATATATCTAGCTGTCCAAGTTATATTTTTAAAAAATCTTTTAGAAGGGACTCATCTATTAATTTTGCCTGGGGCCATTTCTTCATCTTGGTTCGCCTCTGAATAAAGGCAATGGATGTTTAATCAAGCAGGCCTCAGTACTTCATTCCCTAGAGGATGAAATTTAAAGGATTTTCTTTGAAACTCTACATGGCATGTAAAGCTGTTTGCCCTTTTGCGATGTTTAAGTGGTTTGTGGCTAATTTTAGTGTTAAAGAATTTCATCTCTATAGTAAAATCTAGTCTGCACTACTACTACTACTACTACTACTACATTCTTCCAAATTAAATATTAAACTAACGTAAAAAATCAAATAAAAAAAATAATGCTTATTTAATCTGGCAGGGGCACCGCTTGGGGGGCGGTGTCATTAGGAGGATTGTAAGGGCTCACTAGAATGTGTCTGGTAGGGGACCCAATATCATTTTCTCTCAAAGGGGCTTCAATTGCTAGCGCCACCCCTGCAATCAGGAATTAATAAAGCTTCTCAATAGAAATGGTAATAATTAAATATTAACATCTGTGACTTTGCACACAGAGTCCGAGAGTTTTGTCCAAAATCTTTGCAAAATCTTTTACACACTGCCTGCAAATCATTTGCCCGTCATTAAAATAATTCAGAACTGGCCTGATTTTTTGCGTTTTAAAATCGTAGCAAGCATATTGAGAAGTGTGTTGACAATTCATTGCGGAAGCCAGACTCCAGTGTGGCTAAACCACAGCTGTAGCATATAGTACAATGGTTTCAGTGCCTAGCAGTTACCTTTTTCGATGCCGCAGTTTGGGGTGAATGTGTGTTTATACCTTATAGATATACAAATGCTGCCAGTCTCTGTTCAGGATCAATTACTTTACGGAAGTTAGTGGTCTTATGTTAATATGTGGCATGAATCTGAATTTTTCAGATAATGTATCTAAAAAACACATAGGAAAAATTTTGACAATTTGTGTGCAGAGACCTTCGGTGTGCAATAACCTTTACATTTACATTGTCTTTTTGTACACAAATTAGGTCAACAAAAATCTTTAACAAATTTAACCTTTAATATCAAGCTTTAGATATTTGCTTTATGAATTCAACAATATTAATTGTGTTGCTAAGAAAAAGCATAAGCCAAATCAATGCACCTCATCAGCAATGGTGAAGCAGAAGAGTGATGAGTAAGTTGGTATTAGAAGAGTGAGTCAAGTAAAAGCCATTAAATAATTTATTTTATTTCCGTTTCTTCTTTTTATTTGTTACAACAGTGCATAATGTTTTTACCTAATATCCTATTTATTTAGTGAAAGTGATAAAACCTTTAAAGGTTTTTTCTGTATCCCCCCCCCCCATAAACCATAAGTCATATAACTAAAGGTTTAAAAATCATATTTTATAATCAGTATTATTTTCAATACTTCCTGCCTTATGGATTTATTTATTTATTATCAGGGATGCAGTTAAACAGATATTTACAAAGGTCTTAAATTTACCCATTTAACTCCAAGTTCAGTTAATACCCATCACTTTAAAATATTTTTTTATGACAAAAAAATATTATTAATAGTGATGTTGATTAACTAATGTGGTGATTCTCAAACTTAAAATTTATTTATTCATTCATCTTCTATACCCGCTTATTCTCCAATTCAGGGTCACAGGGATCTGCTGGAGTCTATCCCAGCCATCTCTGAAAGGGCAAAAGGCAGGAGGGGTAACACCCTGGACAGGTCGCCAGTCCACACACACACTCACTCCTATAATCAGTTTAGAATCACCAATCAACCTAACATACATGTTATTAAGCTGTGGGAGGAAAGCAGAGTAGCCAGAGTAAACCCACGCAAGCACAGGAAGAACATACAAACTCCACACAGAAAGACCCCTGCCCGGTAATTAACCCGGACCTTCTTGCTGTTTGCCCTTGAAGTTATTAACACTAATTCATATTTTACCTTAAAAGGTCATAAAAGCCTTCTGTTTTAATTCAGGTCTACCTCAGAATTAAAATAATGCAACTTAAAAGGGTGAGGAGAGAGGAGGGGTGTGGTTGTTGCGGCTGGAGAAGGAAGGGAGAAAAAAGGGGAGCGAGCAACTGTCGTCATTCTTTATTCTTCTTTACCTCACCAAAAATGGCCAAATCATTGACTTCAGTAAAAAAAAAAACAAAGGTATTAGAAAGATTTTGTGACCAGAGGGTTTCAGTCCCTTAAATTACACCAGTGACCTTAATGATGATCTAAGAGAATTATTTACAGTAAATGTCATTTTCTGTCTTGGTGTTTCTTTCTATTGTTATTCTTTTATTCCACTGTGTTTCACATTATTTTTTTAAATGTCAAAATATTACTAGTTCTGTTAAAAGCTGTTAATGGTTCTGGAAAACGGCAGTGTGACAGTACAATGTTTGTTCCTCTCTCTCTCTCTCTCTCTCTCTCTCTCTCTCTCTCTCTCGCGCACACACACACATACAGAGAGACTTTATTAAAATATTTTAAATAAAATATTGCTTTCACATCACTGTAGTGTCACTTTAGTTAAACAGTGTGTGCTTTGATTATATGCACTAGACATAGTGAAGAATGAACACACAAAAGAGATTGCACTTTTTCTTTGTTGTTTTTTGAGGCTTGGGATGTCACGCGTAAAAACACAGAACATAAAGTATTGAGGTCGGTTAAGAGAAGGATAGGGCAGTGAATACGGACACTCAGAACTTTTCAGAAGGCGCTAAGAGAACATGTAGGTGTGTGTTAAATTCAGGTGGAGGAAAATGTGTTAGCAGGCATTCGAAGAGAAAAAGTGTGTGTGAAAGAGTGATAGAAAAAGTGTGTTGCGTTTGAATGCAGGCCTGTTTTTAGAGGTGTGTTTTGGCTCTACAGAGTGAGAGGAATGCGAGTGTTTGTCTTTCTTCAAACTCTTTGGAGTGTAGAATCACAGCGGAACGGCGCCTCATAAAGCTTCTCTATTTTATAATTCCGGAAATATTACAGGGTTGTCATGTCCGTAAGCAGCTCGTCCATGAAACTTTATCCATGTCAAATTCTTCACTTACTTTTCTATTGATGAACAACCCTGCGAACGCAGGGTTGCTCATCAATAGAAAGTTAAATGGTGTGCTGCTGATGTCCTTGGAGTCTACACAATACCTAGCCTTATGTCTTTTCACTTTTCAGCTGAATACTATTCACCCACACACTCATCCTGTCCACAGTTAACATATGTACACACACAAACAAACTCAAAACTACAAAAAGAGGCCTAACCTTGTCCACATCAGCCTGCCTGAATTATGAATTCTGTTGTGCATAACCTTATTTAGTCAGAAAGCCTATGTTCATCTGCATAAGCCATGCTAATGTATTCCGAAGCAAAAGGACCAGACTAGAGGTGATGCTGCAGCATCCTTTAATCAGCTTTTATATAAATGGAAAAGAGGAAATGTCTCTCAGAACTGATACAGGTGCAAAGCGTGTTTGTGTGTGTGTGTGTGTGTGTGTGTGTGTGTGTGTGTGTGTGTGTTGACTTGGTGACATGCCTGGGGAATAAAATGATCAAAGGAAACAAGGCCTTTCTTTATGGATCACTCTGTCTTTATTGTGTTTATTGTCTGCGCTCCAGTGGGGCTGAAACACACAAGCCTTGTCAATTAAAACCCACTGTCAGTCCTCGATGCTGATAAAATACTTTTTCTTCTGAAGGCCATGTCATGCATTCACTTGTGCAGAGGTGAGTCTAGAGCAAGATGGAGGGAAAAGATATTGAATTTCTTATTGAGTTTTATTGGTCTATCCAGTATAGCTTATAATTTCTTTGTAAAAAAAAAAATAAAAAATAGGCAATCCAGCTACCCTTTCAATCATTTGGAAATGATGTCGATTATAACCAGTAAATGTTTTTAAATATACTTACTAAAATAGTTAATTACTTAGAAAGTATTTTTAAAAATCGTTTTTTTTCTATTATAATATTATGTGTATGTTTTATTTTTTGGGAATATTATATAGATAATAAACCCCCTTTTTTAAGTAGCACCTTTAACCATAACTTAAAAAGTGTCTTACTAGAGATAACTATAAATCTATTTATTATATTACAAATTACTTTTTTAACGGATGTACATAGTGGCTTATAGTTAGTATGCTTGTCTTACACCTCCAAGGTTAAGGGGTTTAATTCCGACCTCTTCCCTGTGTGTGTTTCTACAGTGCAAAGGGGATTTTCTACAGATGCTCAAATTTTTATCCAGTCCACAGATGTGTTTTAGGCAGATCAACATCTTTAAATTGTGCGTTTGATGTTTGTACCCTGACGTGGCACCTTGTCCAGAGTGTCTCTAGCCTTGTGCCCAGTGTCCTTGGTGTAGGATAAGCAGTAGAAAATGGGTGCTCGTCACTGTTGTCCCAGAAAAAGGACAGAAGAGTCTGGTTTGAATTGACAGGAAGGCTACAGCAACATAAATTACCACTCAGTGTTCAATAAGCAGGCTCGATACAATACAAATCAATACAAATACAACAGCAGATCAGAGTACAGAGTAAAGTCCACTTAAATGTCTTTCACTTGACTTTTTCCATCAACCTTGGACTTACTTTGATTTAAGACACTTGACTACAAAACCTGAATTAATTGTGTGTTACATACAAGAGATGTAATGTTCCAAAAAACGTTTATAATGCATAATGGACACATGCACATAATAACGACCTTTTTTGCACTAACACTTTTTTTTTTTTTGTAGTACTGCATTGTACACCTAATGCCTTTTATTTTGCATTTACATGTTGTGTCTTTTTCTTTTCCTACTTATTTCTCATGACCTTATAATTTATCTCATAGTCTGCCAAAAGGATTCACAGAGTACATATTTTATTGTATGGTGCAAAAGACAATTCTTGTGTGCATGACAATAAACTTTCAAAATGTAAAAACTTATTCCAAAAGGCCAATAGAGGTCGGTTATATATATAGTTCAACTATGTGTAGAAACAAAATGTAGAGTTTAGTGTATCAGTGCCAGTCTATTGGTAGTGGTTAAATATTTGCAGTTCAGAATATGTCAGCCTGAATTATAACTAAATACAGTGTAAAATATGCAGAATTTTAAATGTGTTTATCATTCTCTACTCTCCACATAGGATTTGGCTGCAAAGTCACATTGGATCTTGTTAAGTCTGCAGAAAACCAAGCACTTAATTTAACAAAAAGTATTGCATGTGATTAAGCACTGTGGCCCGGGGTGTGATGAGTCATAGGTACTTCGATGCATTATGTAACTAATGACCAATGCTAATTGCTAATAATGCTACATTTGGTTCAGATATCAGATCAGGTTCAAGAGTTTGGTTTCTGATATTTGCATAAACCACATGAAACATTTGTAGTGAGCAAAAGTATAGAAACAGTAATCCTTTAATTGAAAACACTTGACAACATCATCCAATAACATTATCAAACTGTTGCATTTTTCTTTTGTAAATCTTTTCCAGAATTGTATTAAAGCTTATTTAAGTTTTGATCTTTTTATTGAGGAAATAAGAAAGAAAACCAACATACAAAGCACCAAAATCCCAAGGTATTAGGGAAAAAACGCTTTTTATAACACCCTCCCTGTCCTATTAGAACTTAACCTATACCACATTAATGTACGGAGAAGAGGCCAACCCTGCGAGGATCCTAAGGCATCCAGAGATTTCCGACTCCAGTTGGATTTGCCTTGTAAAGATTTGGGGTGTTTTAAGTGAAGATGCCAACCCTATGTGAACTATGAGGATGTCAGCAGAATGTACTTCCATCGTACAACCCTCATTGACTGTATATGATTATAAAAACTGCTCATAATTGCACTCCCTATTTAAAAATCATTTGAAAGACACGCTCTTTGGTAAACAATCCCCCAAATGAGAATAGGTTTTCTTTTAAGTCTGGTGCCTCTTGAGGTTTCTTTCTCGTACCATGTAAGGAGTTTTTTCTTTGCCACAGGTGCCCCAGGGTTGATCACTAGGCATGTTTTTGATAACATTTTTTTTCTAACATTAATCATGGACTTTTGTATTAGTACTTATGTTCTGTAAAGCTGCTTAGAGTCAACGTTCATTGTTAAAAGTGCTGTAAAAATGAATCTGAATTGAAAAACTGAATTGAATTGAAGTGAATTGAAGATTTCTCCAATCTAGTTAATGGAAAAGAGGAGACCAAATCTTAAAGTAGTTTCCGAGTGTCACCAAGATTCTGTTTGTTTTTCACTTCAGTAGACAGATTACTAATCAGTTGGGTTAAGTTTTAGTAATTGCCCTGGCCAGTCTAATCCTTCCACTTTTTTCCAACTTTCCTCTTTTGAAAGTGTTGACAGCATTATTGTCTTGCTACATCAACAGTTTTACCTAATTAGATTCCTGAACATTCCGTCGCTTATCTTTGTATTTCTTTGTGAATTCTTTTGATTCTTACATCCAATAAGGAATATGCCATTTTTTAAACATTTTCAGGATGTATGGTTGTAGTGGTCATGCCCAAATGACTTTTCTTAGACTATAATTAGCTTGTTTTTCTCTTTTGGACGGCTCTCTAGTAGACATATTCTTTTCACAAACAAATTCAGTCTTCACACACAATAATCTGGGCTTAAATTAAGGCTGTGTCCAAAATCTCTTAATAATTGTAATGTAATCAACCATCACAGGAACCAGGTTCCATACACAAAAGCAGATCTATATGCATATAGCAGTAAATTTAACATAATCCAATTTTCTAAACAGAAGCAGGAATGCAAAGGATAGCAGAGGTCGGTACACATAATATCAGTAAGCCAAACAAACAAACACAATCACAAAACAAAGGTGTTTGTAAGGTAAGGAATGGTCGATAACAACAAACATAAATAGTAGTATAATAACGGCGTTTGGTATTCGGGCAGACTGACAATACTTTGCAAGTATTGCAAACTTAAACATTGCATTAGCTTATAAAGCTAACTCCAGGAAGTAAAGGGGAACAGAAAGCAATGCATCTCGGTACTCAGGAAAGGGGCTCCTTCCTGTGGCTGGAGGGCGATGGTGACAGAACACTTACTTTCCAGTGATTACATTTTTTTATATAGTATAATTATGGCTGGTATAAATAATAATAAAATTCAGAGGTACTACATCCATCATGTTGACGTTGTCATGTTGATGACATACATCACAACAGTGTTAAAAATCGTATTTTGTTTACTTGGATGATGTTAAACAAGTGCAATTTAACCACAAGAAATAATGTTTGCTTTTATCGAAAATCCAGCCAGAAATAGTAGTTAATCCAGGTACATTTTTCGCATATTTAAGATTTGGACATCTATATTTACAGCATTTAGCAGACGCTTATTATTCAGAGCGACATATCAAATGTATCAAAGCTACAAAAAGTGCTTTGAATCACATCACTGAATAGAAAATCTGTTAAAAAGAGCAGCATAGATATTTTTTCCTTATTTTCAAATGTTTTAAATGTGGGTATTTGAGAAAGAGGTGGGTCTTTAATTGTCTCTTGGAGACAAGCAGCATCTCTGCTGTTCTGACATTGATCGGAAGTTCGAATTCATTCCACCATCTTGGTGCCAGAACAGAGAAACGTCTTGAGGCAGACTTCCCTTGCGTCTTAGGGGATGGTGGGACTATTCGAGCGGTTCTTATGGATCTTAGGGAGCGTGGTGTGTGGTGCCGAGGGAGGGTGCTGCTCTGTTTTTGGCTTTGTAGGCAAGCATTAGTGTTTTGAATCTGATGTGTGCAGCTTCTGGGAGCCAGTAAAGGGAGCGCAGCAGTGGGGTGGTGTGTGAAAATTTTGGTAGGTTGACAACAACTCGTGCAGCTGCGTACCACTTGCCTCACATACTTTTCACATACTGAAGACTATAGAAATATGCAATTTCAATTGAAGCCCAGGACAAGACTTTTGAGGGTATTAAGTGTTCTAACAAGGCACACATGGGCAACAAGGAAGACCTGAATTCACATAGTGCAATCATTTTAAAAGATGGGGAGTAGAATTTAAAAGTTAACATACAAAAACTTAAAAAAGACAATAAAGGCCTATTTTATTAGTATAGTTTGTATTATGTACAATATAGCTTCACGGTGGAAGTGATTTTGCCATGTAGGATCTGATCCTGGATTGACATCCTTTGTTAATCCTGCATGAACATTTCAACTAACCAGTAATAATCATCTGATTTAATCAGCGTGTGTCGACCAAACCCACCTCAATCTATTTTTGAAATTTTCCTTTCGTTTTATACATTTTCTCTTGCTTTCGTGACCAAAAATAGATGTGTGTGCAGTAAAATGTATTTTTAAAAAAGTAAATTAAGTTAATTCATCGATTTTTACGATTATAAACAATATGGACATATATATAAAAATATAGGGAGGGATTCAAAAATGGTTTGAAGTGGGTTTGGTCTGCGCACACACTGATGACATCAGACGGTTATGATTGATCGACTGAAATAAATAGCATACTTTTAAAGTCTTTATCATGGACTAGGAAGTGAGTTACAGAAAGAATTACCAGGAACACTGAGAATTCTAAAAACACGGAGAATCAAGTTCAAGGAGATTTACTGTCGTTTCAGCCATATATAGCAGATGCAGTACACGATGAAATGAGATAACGTTTCTCCAGGACCCCCTGGTGCTACACAAAACACAGAATTTCACAAAACAACAAAGAGCCACTGAACAGAAGAGACATAAAGTGTCTTGTGGAGTCTGGAACACCTTGGAGATAAGAAACTGTGAGAGTGAGTCCTTCTGAGTCCTTCAAAGTGTAGACCAGAGAGTGAATACATAAGAGTGAGGGGTTTAAGTAGTGTGTGACTGGGGAATGAGTGTCAGGTGTGTGTGTGTGATCAGTACACAGTGCTTTGGGGCAGAGCCAAGACGTCTCTGCTACAGTATGTTATTCCAGTATGTTTGGCCAAATCACTTCCACTATAGCCTCGCTAGCTTATTTGATAGTGATATAAACATATTATGTTTGCTAACAAAATGAAAAGTTACTTTCTGCTTTTCTTTTGTACTCTAGATGCTGTATCTCAATCAGTGCCTGTTCCAGACCTTTATATCTAAATATATGTACTGCAGGGATGACTGGTGATGCTTAGCTGTTTGTGCACAGAGAGCTGTGATTCATTAGGGCCAGGTTCTATGATGACAAATGTGCTTTGTCAACAGAAAGACAGACTTTTGTGTGATTAGACAAACTCAATTCCTCTCTTCCCCACCACCCTTCATATAAACAGGTGCGCAGGGATTGAGAAGAGGATCCATCACACACACACACACATATACTTCTTCATACCTCCCTTAATGCCCATCACTGACTTAATAGAGCTAACCTCATAATCAAGCTTTAATAAACATACAGTACAGGCTGCTGATCAAAAGAGCGCCATTTGTAATTAGTAAAATGAGTGGGTGATTGTTGTACAGGGTGTTTCCACACCTGCTGATGAAATGAATGTTATTTTAGGATTCCCATTTAAACTTGAGAACCAATATAAAACCTGCCAGGTGCCATATGGCTCTGGATTTGTTCCATTTTCTATCTATGTCTGTATGTCGCATGTGGGGGTATTTTTATTGGCTTTTTTTTTGAGTTAAGTGACAATAAAAACGAGAAAATGCCTTTACACATGCTTATGCATCATAGAATATAAAGACTTATGAGTTTAAGTGTGCTGTTATGTCTGCTTGCCAAGCAAGCCTGCTGAAACCGTGCCGCTTTTTTTAGTCTCTCCTCTCTATTGAAAAATAAGTGAATACAGCATTCGGTAGAACATTTGTTCTCCCAGGAGTACTATAAACATATTATTTCAATATTTGCTTCGCTTATGTTTTGAAAGTCTATGCAGGCATGACATTTTTTGCTGTAATACATAACTGTCACTCAATGCACAGACTGTTTTAGTAATACAGCTCTGAGCTCTTTATTACTCTCTCTCTCTCTCTCTCTCTCTCTCTCTCGCTCTCTTTCTCTCTCTCTTTCTCTTCACCAGCCTTATAATATGCCACAGTGGTAAGGAAGTTTTTAAGGTGTTTGCTCGGAGTTTCATTTCCTGTGCAAGACTAGACACTCCACTAACTGCAGTAATGAGCTAAAGGGAAAAATAAAAAAGAAAGTAAGGGTAGGTTAACTGTGTTAAGGAAGTATCTACACTCAAATGCACAGTACATGGAATGCAAATGACTTTCTCTTTAAGCGTGACCACACTGACCCAGGTCACGTCTCTCGCCACTGGTTCCAAAAGGAATCTATAGTGTAATTAATGCCACTGATGCAGCAAGGTGAATAAGACTCATTCAGATGCTTATGAGCATGAGAAGTGCAGCATGGCAGGGCACTGGAAACACCAACCCCATGCTCTTCAGAATGCCCTCCATTTTCAGTTTTTCTGAGTAGCCCCCTTTGTGGCTTCTTCCTATTAGGATCTGTGAATATGTGTATGTTCTTGTGCACCGCCTGTAATTGCATCATGGCCTTGTCGATACCCCATTACATTAAATCACCCCGGCTTTTTTATGCACCAATTGCATCATAGAATCAGATTTTTTTTTTCAAGCAGCTGCATGCCCACCTGTGTTCAGCACATCAAAGTTTTACATCAGAGACACGCAGGCTCCACTTACACCAGCACTCTAAAAGCCCTGCCCTCTCAGTCACAACCTAAAATCCCTTTCTCTCACTTCCACCCTCTCATCTGACACATGCATCTTCTGTCTGCACAGTACAGTCAGGTTACACAGGACAGCAGGTGGTGCACAGGTGAATCTGCACATTAATTACAGCTGCTAATTCTGTTGGTGCTATTTAAGAAATTTCAGACTATTTTGTTTGCGACAGGGGGACATTTGTTTAAATAAATAGTTTACCAAATTCATAGCTGCTCTAATTTAATTATCTTTAGTGACTATTTTATCCTGGATATTGTTGTAGACAAAAAAATTGTCTATGCGACACTGGGGACAAAGGTTAGAAGACAGACTGGTGGGGACCAGATTATCTAAGTATATATGCAAGCAAAGACACAAACCTTTGAAATTTGGGGACCAATTTAAAGCATTCAAAAGTCCTACCAGCATGTTTTTAGGAGGACAGGGAAACTGAGGTCCATGAAGGTCCATGAAGGTCTCTGGTAACATAAATAACCAAAACCCCATGTCTCGAGTCGTAGGATTAAGGTTGGATGCAAATACAGTTTTATTTGAAATTACCCTTAAAAAATCAAACAAACAACTTGAAAAACATAAAACTGAACTTAACACAAACAGACCTGATTTCACATGACTAAACTATAAACCGAACTTGGAAACATGACATACACACACTGACAGATTGAAACACAGGGGTATAAACACACAACATACTGGGGAAACAATTAACTAAATGAGAAAACGCCTGACACAATGAGAAACACATGACCTAACTAAAACAATGAAGACATGACACATGGACAGAGAAAACACATGACAAGACATAAAAACAAACTAATTAACATTGAGCACATGGGCTGGAAGGTAAACAAAGAAAGTCTTGCTGTTGCCTTCCGGTGGCCCAGCAACACCAAAACTACCAGCTGCACCACTGTGCTACATTATTTGAGGAAGATTTTTTGTTTTACTAAAACTTTGTCTTGCCTTGTACCTCATAGGTCAGGGTTTGATTCCCATCTTTGCCCTGTGTATAAAGAGTTTCTGTTCTCAATCCAACCAAAGACATGCGTTGTAACCTTAAACCTAGCAACTTAATATAACACCATTGTGGAAGATTAAAGGTATGATAGGAAAGCCTGTCATAATATTCAAATTAAACATTTTGATTGGACAAAACAGTTCTTGGTCCTGCACCTTCCACAGAATATATAAATAAATATAAATACATTCTGACACCTTAAGTTAATGATTGCTAGTGGGATGCGATGAGGCTGAGGATGTTTTCAAAGACAATCACCCATTGTACCTTTAATCTTTCACATTTGGGTCTACACAACTACATAAGCTATGTGTTACTATTAAAACACACCAAAACTATCCAACTATCCCTACCTCTCCAAAAAAAATACTGCAGGAAAGATGACATCATGGTTTCCAAATTTCTGGACAGGTAGGGATATGGTGTAATTCGATTTTAGTGTGTTTTGGTAATAACACATAGTAGTTTGTGTACCTGTACAAATTAGTTCAACTACAGCAGCAGTGTGTTATCGGGTATTATATTTATGTTCCATGTTTTAGTACTGTTACTAACTCATTTTTTCTTACCGGTAAATGACACATGAACTTTACAACAACACTGTAGTAATGTTGTTTCTGGACGTCTAATATGTGCGTGCTTATGCGTTCAGGAGGCATTGGTTTCGGTGCTATTAGGCTATATTTTTCCAGCATTTTCCAAGATGTCTTACTGCACCCTTACTTACATCCGACTGTCCTATGTTGTGCAGAAGAGGCAGCTTCATCCCCTCCCTCTACATTAGGAATTGAATTTATTTATTTTTTATTCTGTAAGACTTGTTCTTAGAGTTTAAAGCACTATAAGCCAATGCACATATTTTTAAAACTGCATTTAAATAAATTTGAATTGATTTAAATATTTTAACATGCACATGTATTAACTGGTCTAGACAAACTTACAAAAAGAGCAAAATAGTGATTTATGAGTGAAATACAGAAAAAAGGAAAGAAGAGAGGAATAGAAAAACTATAGTATTTTTGAGTTTGGAGTATTTGGGCCATGGTTGTTTTAGCTACACAGAAACACATTAGATTTTTTTACGCACAGTGTAAAAATTTGCTTAATATTTCCTACATGACACTCATGCACACATATATTGTAGAGCGTCATGAAAACCGGGATAATCTTAATAAATGTAGTGATTATAAAGATCCATAATCTTTGTCAATCAATTTTGCTTTCTTTATCGGATGTTTGAGAATAAACAGAGCATTAAAATGCAATGATATTTAAATTATTCCAACTGAACTAATGTATTTTCTCAGAGGGATTTCTTTACAGCTTTAATGGAATCCATTTGGTTCCTGAGAACATTTGGGTTGATTTTGTATTGGCATATATTTCACAATTTACCTTTTGACAGAAAACTTGAACCACTGGGTCTAAAATGAATCAGACATTTACATTTTCATTTACCGTATTTAGCAGACGCTCTTGTCCAGAATGACAAAAGTGCTTTGAGTCACATCATTAAACATCTCAATCATCATCAAACAACCCACAAAAACTGTTGAAAGTCAACATATAGTAGAGTTGCATAATACATAGTTTCAGCATCGACATCGCAATGTGTTTATCTGCAATAGTCACATCGCAGAATGTGCAATGTCAAAATGTGTTATTTTAAGGTCTGTTACTTTTTCTTATTTTTTAACAAATAACTGTTGTTTATTTATACGGTGAAGATTATACAGTGTAATTTTACATTTGGTTATTCAGCTTCTGTATCTAAATCTCTAGAAAAACATGAAGCACTGTTTATTTTATTTGTTCTATAGTATTTATATTTATGATTATAATTTGTGTATTATATTCTACACAGTACAAATGTGCGATTTATTTTATTATATCGCAACATATATTGCGGAAATACAAAATATCACAATGTCATTTTTTTTCAATATCGTGCAGCCCTGGCATATAAACATAATGCACACTACTATGTATTTCACTATTTGATCTGTGCTGAATAAAATCTCATTTCAGTACTTTATAAGAAGATTGTATCCAGAGCTTAACTATACACTCCATCAGCTGACAAGATCCAAGTGTTTACTGGCTGTGACAAAATCTCGCAGCTAGAAACTGTCAGAGACTAACGATACGTAAAGAGAAATACTACATGATCACTATGTGATGAACTAGTTGAGCATGGCATGGGATCTACAGTTGTTTTGTCAAAGGAAACAAAATCTGGTTAATGTTGCCATGATGAGGAATCAAATCCTTGTGCTCTCATGAAACCCAGGAGGTGGGCTTGGTGGGAGATTATTTAACTGTGCGGAGTGAAAATCATCCATCCTCTCTAATGAACACTTCCCTGCGTGTCCTGGATATTTTTGCTCACTGTAATGTAAACAAAGAGAAGTGATTAATAAGCAGAGACTTCCTCAGACATAATATATTGACTTTAGACATTCATAAACAACAATTGAATAAGCCAAGCCTGATGTTATTTTTAGACCATACTATTGCAAGTAATTAAAAGTAATTGATTAAAGCTGATGCCACTGCAATGAATATTAACATGAATCGGTGTGCAAAATGCTGAGTATCAAATATATGTAAAATGCATTTTAATAGAAATTCTAGAAGTAGATCAAAGTAGTGGATCTATTATTACAACAATAGCATCCTAAAATCAGTGGTTTTTGTTTGGTTTTGTGCGATTTCCTACTCCTTTCCGGTTGAAAAACATTTTACATTTTAGGGTTTTTCAATTTGATTGTATCTCCACTGTAATATATTACAGGACCATTTAAACCTTTCCAAAATAGGTGCTTTTTTTCTATGGGGGGTATTTTGGATGCAGTGTCAGAAATAGTTCCTAGAATTTCAGCCAATCAAATAATTATATCACTAGAAAGCCCAGGATGTCCTATGCACACAAAAAAAAATTTAAAGTAGAGTAGGTTACAAAAGTTATGGAAACAAAAGGTCAATAGACAGGGTCTCAGAAGGATATAGGGGGGGGATATGAATCTCTCCCTACTCCAATGTTTTTTTTAAGTGGTACATTTCGGAAAACTACTGGATACGTATTAATACTGGGTAAAAGCATTGTCTACTTTAGTGAAGAACATAACAGTTGCACTGTTACTTCATTTTTTTTTATAAGTTTAATTAATTCTCAATCATTTCCCTTTGCTAATACATCACTTCCCTTTTATCTTTCTTGCTTGTCTTTATTGCACTGCTTTTAATTTTGAATTTTAAAATGAATAATGTTCTAATAATATTTATTCACTTATGTAAACAGTAATGTTGGGGGATTTGAAATCAAAACCTAGAACACCAGTTAGAAGCTAAAAAATAACAACATGGATTGGATGGCAACCATGTTATATAGCAGGAGTACCTACATGATCTTTCCTGGAGGAACCACAGAACCTGAAGGAACACCTGAACCACCAGGCGTTTAGCTTTATAATTAATATTTTATTTTTAATTTGAACAGTATATACATGCACACAATATTTACAGTTAAAAGAGATAAACGAACAAAGATAAACTGTGAAATGCGTGCACAAAAATTCGGCCAGCAGGCTAACGGATGAAACATTAGATATAAATGGCATCAGTGGCACAGATTAGAGTTGAGTGGACTCGTTATGGTCTTCAGAAGAAAATGTGGCAATTAAACTCGTATCTGAATAGAGAGAAAGAGAGAGCAAGCGCTTGTTGTTTGAGCTACAATTAATCTGTTTTTATATGTGCAAAGAAAGAGTGAAACAGCTGTATTTTGTTGTGCTGATAACCCCTAATCAAACTTCATAAATAGCGTGAGGAAGGCAACATGTGCCCTGTAACCCTGCTCTCCTGCTCATCCTGTGCCTCCTTCCGCCTGCTGACATGGATTATTAATGTACCTCATTTAGCCTAAACCTGCCTTTCTGCCCTCGGTGACTCTTACACACACAAGCCCCAGCAACAAGGTGGGAAACAGGGGACTATAAAACTTAAACAACTCAAAGCAACTCAAATGACTGAAATATACTACAAGACCCACTTGGCTTTATTTGGAAGTACTTGATCCAAATCTCTCCTTGGATGTGAAGTGGACATTGTCAAAACTTGAAGGTTTTGGAAAATGCAGAAAACCCTGCAAAAATCAAATCTCACTCCATTATTTCTTTTTGTTTTCTTGGCTCCTTTTCTTATTAAACCTTACTGCTATAACCGCTAGATAATAACACATAAAAATATTGTATACAAATGTTAGATTTGTATACAATATTTCTTTAGACCAAATAATGTAAAAAAAAAAAAAAAAAAAAAAAAAAAAGCTATAATTATTATGGAAAAAAAATCCTTTTCTTAATACAATAACTGAAACGACATTTTTTTCCCTTCTTATGCTTTCTCTTCTTCTCTCTCGTTTTGCCAGTACCTACAGTCTATTCCTAAGCCTCTGTCTGCTCCTGCTCGGTGTCTTGCTTTAGCCTGTCCATCTGTTCCACTGTGCAAGAAACACACACACACACACACACACACACACACTCACACACAAACATCTACTCACCAATGCACACATGCTTAAGGCAGAATGAGGAAATTAGTCACCAACTGGAAATTGTTGAACTGGAAATTGTTTTGTTAAGATGTGCTCTGTTTTTTTGATTACAGAGATGATATAAAATCCCCCCACCCCCTTCCACACTGCAGCATAACACAGCCTTTCATAGTATTGTCTATGTTTATCCCTCGTCTTATCCTCCTCAGCATGCCGTTTTGTTTGTTTACTTCAGCCCAGGTCTCAAATTGTCAGCACGGCATGAGAAGAAATCCTACTTTTATCCGTGCAAGATCACTTGAACCTCCAGCCTCTAACCCTATGCCATTCTCTAGCCTGATGCCTTTGCTTCCCCACCACCATTTTTCTGGCTTCTGCCTGATCAGGTGTCCTTAGGGTGCAACGTCAAAAAGCAGCTATTTAAAAAGGATGTTCGAGGAGCCAGGTTCCAGCTAAAGCAGAGCGGTGCAGTTGGCCAAAGCCATAGTGCCATCTGTTGAACTGCTTCTCTAAGGGAGTGACCTAGCAGGGTGTGATGGAGTCAAAACTATGCACCTGCAGCGCTCTCATACACACTGATAGAGCTGTGCAGGTGCATCCAAAGCCTTTTCCATTCTGCTAGGATAAAATAAAGCTGACAAAGAACACAAGAACATTTTGTTGTGCTTAAATTAACAGATTGAACTCATTTATTTATGGTAGATGATTGACGGTATTGGTATTTATGTGCTGCTACGAATCATTTTTTTGGTCGATTGACAATGGGGCATCTACCGACATCTCTGTAAGTCTTTGGAAAAAATGTTGAATTATTAGAGGTAGAATTTAATCATATTTTGTACAATATTCTATCTTTGCAAAATGCAAAAAGCTAAAGGCACAGCTATACAAAAGCATTTAATATTAAAGTTCAATCCCAAATACTGAAAGTATATGTAATGTGTTAAACAAATCTGGTGGCCAGCCTTATTGACTGGTTGTGGGTTTTTAACATTATTTTAATTATTATATCATATGTTGTCAGTGGAGGTAAAGTGATCTTTAATGAAACATGAAACACTTTAGTGAAACATGTACATTTTCATTTTTTTTAATTATAATTTTTATTAGTGTAATGGCCAAAAATCGAACTGGAATATCCTACATTATCAAGGTCTGGAGCAGCTCTACATTTAGTGTTAGCCTGTTGTTTAATGATGTCACATCTGATTTGTAAGACATATTAGTGACAGAATCATCAGCCAAAAACACTTGTAACAGCACACTCTCTGGGTCTAGTGACGCAGGTAAAACTCAATAAAAGAAAAATGAGAGCCACAGTTACTGATGCCGCAACACAATATCTTGTTGTCGATCCACAAAAAAAAGTGCCTTATACAAGGTGCACTTTGCAGACCAAGAACAATAATTGAGAAAGGAAGACGTACAACCAAACTGGATTCCTTAAGGCCAGCAATATTGCAACAATAAGAGTTATGAGTGACTAACAGCTATTTTCTTGGCTGTAATTACTTTTCAATATTATTAAAGGGGCACGGAATGTTTTTGGCTTTGACAGTCTGAACAGCTTCACCAAAGCAGCTCTTAAAAACCAACTCTTTCGGTATATGTTTGTGTTGTGATGATTTGCAGCACGAGTTGTCAAACTGATTATGTTTTTTTAATTTGTTGGTGTTTTTTCTATCTGCATGTGTGTTGCAGCGTGTTACGAATGGACATTTATTCAACTTGTGCAATTTCCCAAAAAACTTTGCACTGCCTGCTAATTCTATTTGTATTTTATTTTGTATCATTGCAGAGTGTGTGGGTGTGGGTGGGGGTGGGGGTGGGGAGTTGCAGGCATTGCAAAATGCTCATTGTCTTTTAAAGCACCCTGACGATGAAAAACACAAGTTTTTAGTCACCTGCTTCCTCTCCATTTAACCAACAGACCTGCATGGATTGCAACTTTCTGTGTTTTAACCACCAGTGTAAATTGTAGCAAATGATGAGTCATAAAATTTCACCTCTCCCCAAATCAGGTGGAAACACTATCAGATGTGACAAGGAGTGACTTTTGTTTAGTAGAAAAAAATCCTTAGTCAGCTGCTTACAAGTTTCAATGAACCCTAGTTAAAGGAAGCTATACTCCTCCATTTCAACCCACTTTTCGGCGTCCCCACTACCTGCAAAACACGGATCTGTGTGTGGGTCATGTTCTGTACTGAAACTAATCATTGAATCATTGTAGCTAAAAGCTGTACTCAAGTAAAAGTGCAAGTACTTATATTACTCAAGTAAGTAACCGATGAAAGAACTAGTCACGCTGTTCTATTTATATGAAAAAGGTTAAAGTAAAGTCAATCTCAGTCCTGTGATGGACATAAACATCACATCACCTGTCATTTACGACGAAATCTCAAACACACACACAGAAATCTTTCTAACAGTAATTCTGTCTTTATTTTTCTAACTCTTAAGAGCAGTTCCTTTAAAAATATACTTTATTTTCACATTTTATAGTTATATGCATTGTTTAGGAAGGAATAAATACAATAAAATACAATTCTGTGTAGATTTTGTGTGGATGTAATCTACATGTGGTGTCCGGACTGTTGTATAAATGCAGGACGTCCCAGTTTAGCTGTTCAGTTTATTAAGTTTTCTATTTAATGGGTATGAAAATGTGCAGACATTTGAAATGAACGTTTGTTCATGAATGTGTGTGTGTGTGTGTGTAAGGCTTCAGAGGATATTTGTCGCTGCTTGAAGGTGAGCGCATATGAGAAAACTATTCGGACAGTATGTGAAATGTGGTTTTAGATAAAAATGAAAGTTCGAATTTTTCTTGTATGCTGTAATATCAGTTCGTTTTAGTTCACAAAGGATGAATCACATTATAAAACTATTATTTTTGACTTTATGGAGTAAAAACACAGACTGAACTTAAGGTCACTGGTGATCTGCTTCTGATAACACACACACGTTTTTCTCTACTTTAGCCGAGCTAAACTTAAGCGGGAGATTTGTAGAAGCCCCAAACAACAATTCATATAAACTAATTATTGAAAAAATCTTATATTTATTACATTGACATTTACAGTAGCAGAGGAACGTCACCAAATGTAGCGAAGATTAAAAGTCAAGTTTTATCATTAAAAATGTACTTGAGTAAGAGTAAAAGTACACATCATTAAATATACTCTAAATTTAAAAGTCACCCAAAAAAAATTACTTAAATATATGTAACAAAGTAAATGTAATCCGTTACCACTCACCTCTGTTTTAATGCCCATCCATAAATTACATGCACAAGTCTCGCATAACTGTTCTGTTGTTTCGGAGTTTCCCCTTATAAACATGGTCTCATTTCTATAATTACCAATCATTTATAATCTATAACCTGTCTGTGGGTAATACTCTCTATTTCTTAGGACTTTGTAAAAAATCAGTAATAAAACAGTATCAATATTATAACATCTAGTATCAACACATTTTTTAATTATGTGTTAAAACTGAAACAAAACGTCAGTGCATGTCAAAGGACTTTCCTCGTCCGCTCCTGTATTGTTGGAATACAAACAGGCATTGTCTCGAAAAGCAACAGAGCAGAAAAAAGAAGGGCATCTCTGGCTTTGTATTTTTAGTTATTTGTTTCAATGTTTTTTTTTTTAAGTATTGCAATATATCGAGATATAATATACTGTGACCCACGTATCATGATGTGGATCTGTTGGGAGGCCCTTGCTAATACGCAGCTCTGATATTTAATGATTTATATACAATTAAATCAGGAAAATCAATTTTATAATTGAGGGAAATATTAGGTTTAATCACAACAACATTATTGGGTTAAAAAGTTTCTAAAAACGTGGGTTTTTTTTTTTTACAAAACCTTTAAAGAACCGTCTATTGTAACGTATAACTGTGTTTGGTTGTCCTATACAATGGTATGTGGTGTTATATTATGGGTTACATTACATGACTTAAAGATCGGTGCAGTCCAATGCAGACAGAGTCAGTTTTAAACAGTGAAAATTCTCCCGTCTGAAGCCACAGCTCCAGATTTGCCAATCTCCGGGTAGGGGGTGTGGCCTCAACATGATTTAACTCTGAAGTTTATTTAACAAGTCATTAGGAAGAATTAGAGAAATTGCAGAAGTTGGAGTTGGAAGGAAAAACAGCAGAATGTAGCGATGAGACCAGCCACATGGTAACTAAGTGAGACAGCAAACCCTCGCCTCAATGCCCAGCCGAAGCTCTGATAAAACTGACTTCACAATAAACATCAAGAAATGCTACACAAGCATCAGATTGTACAAAAACAAAGTCTATGAAAGTAACCGTTTCATCCACAAGTTAGATGCGTCAAAGCGTTGCTATGTCTGTAGTTCGCAGCTTCAGCTTTTTTTTCACGCTCTCTCTCTTATTCTTTCGTGCTGTTTGTCTCTTTCTCTTTTCTCTATCTCTTTAAGCTTCGGGTCCCTTTTATTCTATCAGTCATGTTCCTGTCTGAATGTGTGTCGAAAAAGTGTGTTGTTTTCCCCATGTGTTATCGCGGTGTTAAATTATTCTGTTTCATTAAAAAGAATCTGAGGAATCTTTTATGGTTTTTTTAAACTCCTGATGACCGTTGATCCCGCTCAGTCAAAATTATTAAACAATCTTTCGGGCCAGGGTAGCTTTGGGGCTATTTACGATAACACCGTCTGCCAGATAATCGGAATGTCGCTATAGGCAATCCCAAATTGATCTAAAATGTTTATAATTATTAATTAAATTCTTTTTGAGCTAAAATCAGTACATTATATTTTTGTACAAATGCACATTGAATACTGTGTGTGTACACTGTATATATTCTGCACTAACAGTAACTGGTGCCAGTGGTATGTGTAATGTGATGTTGTCCATGGTAGAGTGATGCCAGTCTCTGACTAATACCCTGTTTACTGTCAGGATGCATCAGTGACATTTGTTAGCATCATGTCCTGGTTCTATAGCAGTGATATGTGTGTGTGTGTGTGTGTGTGTGGGTGGGTGTGTGTGTGTGTGTGTGTGTGTGTGTGTGGGTGGGTGTGTTTGTGTGTGTATCTGTGAGACGGGCCTCCTTAACAAACAAGCTAATCAGTAATAAGCAGCACCAGCGCTACATGACCGGCTTTAGTGGAATTACTAAGCAAAAAAACCCCAAAAAAACATTTAATTTCATTGACAACTCGCTATCAAACTGTTGCAGTAATGTTTATGAAAATTTGACATAAAAACAATAAGTGTATTAGTAAGAGCTCAGTCTAAAGGTTGGAAATGCTGATGTATTGTAATAAGCCAGCTGAATTAGTTTACACGCCATGAAATGACAGACAGAACCGGCTCAGTTCAAGGTTTTCTGTCTGGGTCATTTTTTATTTCCCAGTGTTTTTTTATCTATCCTACCCTATCCAGGTGTGTAGATGTGTGGATGGGCCTACCTAAGCAGACAGCAAAGAAGCTATGATCTTAGCTTTAATAGGTCTTCAGCAACAACCGCATCTCAGACCTGCACAGAAAACAACTTCACTACGTCAAAAGTTTTCTCTTTTACACATTTTTTCTGTATCATATATCAATTTCCAAACCATTTTAGGGTTTAAAAAAAAGCCAGTAGTTCTAGAAGAATAAAATAAAAGATTTCACAATTTGTGTGTTGTTTGTGTCAACATGGTGTCATGGTTGCTGATGTTTGAAAAGATAAATAAGAACATCATTGAAAAAAGAAAAGTCGAACTGGTGATGGAAGGACCTGGGAACAAAAAAAAAAAAAAAAACTAAAGTCTGGCAAAGTCAGAGTCTGAGGGAGTTGCTGACATTTATTTTACAATATTTTTTAGCGAACAGAGAAAAGGCGATCAAAGGGGGAGAGAGAGAAAGAGAGAAGTGATTCTATGTCCATTCCGGTTGGCATGTGTTGCGCCGGAGCATATGTGCGAGGCAGGGTGGAGGGTGGTGGGTGGTGTTTTAGCTAAAATAACAGGTTTGGTATCAAAAAAGTCTGGTCAGCAATAAAGGTTCTGTATTATCAGAGGTCACTGGACATGGACACACACACACTCACTGACATGCACGCATAAACACAAGCACATGTGCAAACCCTCCAAAAATTCAGCATCTGTTTTGTGAGAAGAGATACAGGAACAGTCTGGGTTTCCTGCTGCTTGAATCTCTCTCATGCCCGTGCTGAGAACGCTGTGCTGTAAAACAAAACCCAGTCTCACACGTACAAACTCCCACACACAAACAAGTGCTGTTACATGAGCTTTCTTAGCAGCACAGGAAGCGTGTCCTATCCACCATGCTTTATTTAGTAAAAGCATAATATCAGGCTCTCTAATGAACGAAGAAAATCTCTACTGTATAATCGACAAAAATACACTATACAGCCACGGATTCACTGATACCATCAGATCAAAATTAGATCAAAATTCAATCTTTCACAAGAACTATGAGAGTTTTTTCATGACAATTCCCCTGTGCATGAAGCCCATAAACCCCATAATGACATGGTGTCTGTTTGGGGTGGAAGAACTCACTCAATCCCACTGAACACCAACTGGAACACCGACTGAACCCCAAACACCCTCATCTGATATTAGTGTTTGTACCTAAATAAACACAAGGTTTTGCAGCCATGAACTAAGTGATAAAAGGACTTTTTGGAATTATTGAAGCAGCAGAAAGGGGAATAATCCAGAAAAGGTTGTTCCGAATCATATGGTTGCGATGATTATGTGGCCACAAACTTTTGGCTATATAAAGTAAAACTATACCTATCAAGATCTTTATTAGTTGCTTCAGGTCTGTTTAAATAGGGTTGGAGCTAAACTCCTGAGTTTGGACAGCCCTGGCATGCATAGATAGACAGACAGACAGACAGACAGACAGACAGATTTTTTTAAACTGTAACCCGCTTTTAGGGGTTTAAAAAAGGCTGTTTTTACTTGTGCTTCCACTAACCTATGTTAATTTTATGTTACGATTATTTAAATCTTTTATGGCACTTGTATTAGTAATAGTTTATGATCAATAGGGTTTGTATTATCAATAGGGTTACTGAAAACACTTACAGGATTTTAAAACTCACTGTGATTGGTTGGATTGTGGCAGATTTTTGGGACACCGGTAAAATTCTGCTTTCTTTAGGAATTTATCTTTACTGCATTGATTATTTGCATCAAACCAACCAAATGTGTTTTTAGAAACCTTTATAGAAATCTTTTTGTACGGTGCTATACACAACAACTGTTTTTTGAACAAATGCAGCAAACCGTACAACTACCAGCATATGTTTCTAATTATTATTCTATACACATGAGCTACAAAAGGATTACAGACCCATAGATTTCCCTATAGTATGAATATGATTGTGAAACCAATCAGTTGATTATCTGATAAAGAAATAAGAGTGACGCTCCCTCAGTAGAATTATGTACTCCCCTGGTTACAGTGAACATCTGGACTGCCAAGCCAGATGTGTCTGAGTGACAGGGTCATTCTGCTCAACCCAGTACAGATAATGGCAAGCTTTTGATGTTGTATTGAACAAATGATAGAAGATGTATGTATGTGGCTTGTGTGTTTGCGCAGAAAGTGTGAGACCTAGAAAGAGAGAGAGAGAAAGAAATCTGTTATCTGACCAACGTAGACAAATGCTGACAATAATGGGAGGATATTAATCCATAAGAAATATTTTCAAATATAAGATAATATATTTAAAATATAAGATAAATGATTAATAACTTTTACTGCTAATAGGACAGAGTTTAAATATAGCAGGATTAAACCACTTCAATATCTTAAAATAGCCACATTAAAAATAATTGAATATTTAATTTTTAATTTAGTGTAATTTCAATTGCTGTTAAATGTGCGTTATATAACAGTAGTTTTACATTTACATTTCTGACATTTGGAAGACGCTCCTATCCTGAACAATTGGGGGTTAAGAGCCTTACTTAGGGGCCCAACAGTGACAAGTTGGTTGTGCTGAAAATCAAACCACCAATCTTTTACAATACACTAATAAAACCGTATATATACACTATATACTATATATAAAATCTACCATGAGCAACCGCATGACGTCGTTATTATCCGTTTTGACGATTAAAATGATTAGACATGGATTTCTTCTACTTGTTGTCTTTAAATGAAAAAAGAAACAGCTCTTCCAAAAGATTCACTACGACAGGAAAGTAAAACATTTTAACCCAAAAAACGGAAAATAAAACATTTTAAGCAGAGGCGTTGCTATACATAATTGTACTGGGACACAGACCCCCATACTAATATCACTTTTCTTTCTCAAAAGCAATAAGTGTACAACACAAAAAACGATACAAACCTGTGTAACCCACTATTCCTTTACTGCAGCAATCACTAGAGAAAGTAAATATTCTGTTCAGGTCAGTCGCACTGGTGCTCCTGATTATTTTTTCATAGTCGCATGCAGAAGTTTTCAGTTAGAAATGAAACTGAAATATTTGCACTGGAGAGCCCTGTTCTAGATAAGGATCACTGACAGAAATAAGCAGTGTATCATTTTAATGGTAGGTTTATTCTAACAGTGAAACAGAAAAAAAACAAAAACATCCAGTTATAAATTGATTTGCAATTTAATGAGTGAAAAAAGGATTTGACCCCTTTGCAAAACAAGAATTAGTACTAGGTGGCAAAACCCTTGTTGGTCACAGAGATCAGACGTTTCTTTTAGTTACTTTCTTCCACATCTCGGAAGCGATTTTGTTCCACTTCTCTTTGCAGATCCTCTCCAAGTCATTATGATATCGAGGATGACGTTTGGCAACATAAACCTACAGCTCCCTCCACAAATTTTCTATGCTATCAAGTTGTGAAGACTGGCTAGGTCACCCCAGGACCTTAATGTGCTTAAGATTCAAAAGTACATGGACCCCTCATGGTACACTAAGGGTTAACGAATAAAAGTGCTGCTATAGTGTACAGATACATACCAGCCCACTTCCAGCGATGGTTTCATCATTTTTTCATAACTCACCTCAACAGCATGCCAACACCTTAAGTCATAAGTCATATAAGTCACACATGGTAGGATGAAAGAAAGAAGTGTGTGCTGTAAGTTAATGTAGTTGATGGGCAGTGGTGGCTCAAACGGTTAAGGTGCTAAGTTGTTGATGGGTTCAAGCCTCACCACCGCCAGTCTGCCACTGTTGGGTCCTTAAGCAAAACCCTTAACCCTTTTGGCTCCAGGGTTCCAAGCTCTTGCCCCAACCTTCTAAGCTTGGATTACTTATTTATTAGCTCCTTATTAATTAATCGGGATGTGTTTATGTATTTTAGATGACGTAAGTGTTGTAACCATAAAGAATAATCCATAAACACACTTATGAAGACATTGATAAACAGATACTTTGATGTTTTTTTGTTGAATATCAGTGTTCTTTTATTCTTGTTCTTTTATCCTCCCTTATGCCGCTTTTTTTACTTGTTCACTCTTTCTGAAACATATACCCAGGTAGATGCAATACAATTCATACTTCAGATAGATGCAAAATGGCGACGAATCAAAAAGAGAAACACCATCAGTGTACTACATTAATCTCTATACATCCGCAGCACACACACACTTCAGACACATAGAGCGGTGACGAGGAGCATTGTGAGCTAGGGGAGGGAGGTGGAGGGGACACTTATTGAGTTTGCTCAGAGAGCTCAGGAGAGTGGAACTGAAATAGGTGGAAGGCAATATTACAGAACACTGGGACACCTGGACACCAGCCAACTCCTCCAACTAATGCGATCATCTGAGCAAGTTTTGTGTGTGTTTCTATGTGTGTATGTATGATCGAGAGAAGGAGGCGAACGAAGCAAACAGAGTGACACCGGAAGGAGTTTGGGAGAGCTGTGATAGATGACACTGGCATTTTAAAAAAAGTAGACGTGTAAAATGATATTCGATTTAGTTGACGTTCTATATATGGGGAAAAAATTATGAGTGTGTCTGAGTTTCTAAGTATTTTATCTGCATCCTAAATTTATAGTGGAATAAATCAGAGAAAGTCAATTGCTGCTCTCCAGTTGTACATCTTGCTACTTTATCATCATCATCATCATCATCATCATCATCATTGAGGTTTTGGTCTTTTCTCTCTGCCTCCACCTTTATGTAATTTCGCTTCAACATCCATCAGAAAGCTTTGGTATTAAAGGGATGTAAAGGTATCGCTGGTTAGTTCTTTTTTAAACACATAAGAATATGTGGAGGATAATGGCGGACTTTTGCTGCATATCAATCATGGTGTAGATGTGTGTGTGTTGCACTTATTGAGAGACAGTGGAGAGACTCTCAACAGAGCAGCAGAGGAAATTACATCAGCAGGGAGTCCGCTTTGGGGCAAAGTGCCAGGTTAATTTAATTGTGTGTGGGCTACATTGTCCCCAGACCCCTAGCCTGGGGCCAGAACCTCTCAATGCGCAGAATCCTTCATCAGTCCTGATGACACACTGTTTGAGAGCGTGGAGCGCCACAGGTGTGTCTGCGGCTATTTGTCTCTGTGCATGGGTGGCTGAGTTATTTTTTATTTTGTTTTATCTTTTTTTTAAGTGTGTGCATGGTGCTTTTTACAACTAAACTGAAGTAAGCACAGTAAGAGGAAATGTCTCTAAAGGTGTGATCGGGTTGTGTTTATGTATTTTCTTCTATGTGTTAGCAAAATGTGTAAATGTTTCCTGTATAGCCCCGCTTTTCCGTTTCATACGACAAATTATTCCGTATGTGTGAATAGCCATGAGTAATGTTTAAACCACACTTCAGAATTATTATCTCCTGTTTAAAATGCACAGTATGGCGTATTTGTGTGTAAAAGTGAGTGGATGTGATTTTGCCATGTGGATGTGGATGTGATCCTGGATTATCATTCTTTGTTGATCTGGAATCAACATTTTAATCAACCAATCATAACCATTTGATGTTACCATTGTTGAATTTTTCTCTTTTTGTCCACAAACAAAACTAAAAAATGAACTAAGTAAATGCTGAAAAAAATATCTTATCGACTGACACAGGGCTGGTAGTCTTTTTAAAGGCTGGGAGCCAGATGAACTTAGAACTTTGAAATTTCAGTATTCAGGAGAGAGAGTGAACGGTGAGCTGAGGGAGAACCTGGCGTGTCTGTAAACAACTGCAAAGTGCTTAAAGTTTTACTGTATATTTGTTCATTAATTAATTGTATTAATTGAAATTCCTTGATGTGTAGGATGTGATCCTAAATTAACATATTTTGCTAATCCTGGATCAACATTTTAATCAACCAATCATAACCATTTGATGTTACCATTGTTGAATTTTTTTTGTCAACCAAACCCACTTTAATCTTTTCACACTTGTAATATTATAAATGTATTTAATAAATAAAAATCATGAAAATACTTAAATGGCATATGTAATACTATGCATTCTATACTAAACAATATGTATATGGAGTTTAGCTTAGGTGTGAGCATTTATGGTTATAAAAATATGGCTTGTGATTGTTAATTATTATTTTGATATAGTTGGTGTGAAAAATAGATCTCTAATGTATAATTAGAGCAACATTCTTACTATAAAGCAGGGTTGGTGTCATCAGATGGTTATGATTAGTTGATTGAAATATTGATTCAGGGTTAACAAAGGATGTTAATTCAACATCACATCCTGGCAAAATCACGTCCACCGTAAAAGTGTGTGTTATTTCATGTACTTGTTGACTGTATGCCAGAACAGAAGTCAGCCAAGGAAATTTGCTTTTAAATGGCCCCCTACATTTAAATAATAGCAATGAAATTGTGCCAATCAACTAGTATAATGACACCTAGCGACATGATAGCAGTTTTTATAATAGTTTCCACATAAACAACAGGAATCAAATAGGCAATATGCTAAAGGTGTAACAAATTTCATTTTTATTTGTAATAAAGCACTGACTGACTGACCTGTAAGCAGTTTCCCTGCTGGAAATGAACAGGGCTCAGAATTAGATGTTGCCGCATGGTTGCAATTGTTTCAGAAAACTAGAAAACAAAAATGATGGAATAACCAAAGGAAACTAATTCTTGGGGAAAAAATTGATTCATTTGCATTTTCAATATACTGCAAGTGCACGCTGTATGCAATCTGTTTTTAAGACAGTAAGGTCAGCAAAGGCACTCTTATGTAGGTTAAGCTGCTACATAATAGTATCTTCATGCAATACTGCTGTAACGGGAAGAAAGACTCTGAGCAAGGGTTAGAATCAATCAGAGAACTTTATTTCCAAGGAATAAAACAAGGAGGAAGTTCGAACAAACTTAATGTTATTGGAACTCACAGAAAACTAAGATAACCACAGATAAACCCAGAACATGGGAATCACTTGGAAACATCACTTTTACACGCCTGGAGCGTGAGGAGGCTGGTTAGTCTTTTTAAGGCTTGGAATTAAAGGAGCTTGGAACTTACCAGGGAAACAAAGAGCTGGTAGTCTTTTCAAAGGCTGGGAGCCAGATGAACTTAGAACTTTGAAATTTCAGTATTCAGGAGAGAGTGAACGGTGAGCTGAGGGAGAACCTGGCATGTCTGTAACAACTGCAAAGTGCTTAAGATTTACTGTATATTTGTTCACTCTGTTTTTGTGTTTTGTGATTAATTATATTGATTGTATAGATTATTATCTTAATTTATTGTATTTGCTGACATTTGCATGGTCTGTTATTGCTACATTTACTTTTATGGCATTTGGCAGATTCCCTTATACAGAGTGACTTACATTTATCTTTTTTATACCACCGAACATTTGGGGGTTAAGGGCCTTGCTCAGGGGCCCAGCAATGGGAACTTGGTGGTGCTGGTAATCAAATCCTGATGTTCCAGCTAGCAGTCCAGCACCCTAACAACTTCACTACCATAATTTATCTAAAAACATTTCAACCAGTCCAATGATTTATCTGATATTACATTTAACTCTATGATTTAGTTTAGTATCAAATGTCAAATAGTCTTAGCTCAGGACATCACATTTACTAACCGTTAGCCGAACAGCTGAGTATGATACCCAAAACCGGAAATGCTTGCAAGACTAAATTCTACAAAAATTGTGTGTGATTTGTCGCACCTTTTAAAGAAACTATGAGGATCAGGATGAGGATTTCACATTTTTACAATTTTACAATTTTTCACATGATGCTGGACAAAACAAACTGTGATTGCTTCATCAACATGTCAATCAACAAAAGCTGCCATGTTGTCTTCAACTTCCTATAAGTATATTAGTGAATTTTAGAATTCCCTATAAGTATATTAGTGAATTAAAGAATCACAGTTTAGCCTGGACCCCTGCTTTCTTAATGCTTCTCTTTTTATCATCATAATGAGGATGCGAAATGTAGTTTTTAAATGATGTGAATTTGATCATCTTTGTGTGTTTTAGCCATCCAACAACATTTTATCACATTATAAACTATGACTATTTTAGATTAACCTATGACTGTATGTTAAGTGGGTTTTATGTGTTGTGTGTATTTATAAATTGTTTATGTGTGAGTGTGAATAAGTTAATTAAAGACATAATGAGCTTCACTGCTTCCTCATTTGTCACTCTGTTATATATGGTCAAGAACACATTTCTGTTCAATATGAAAGTCACTGTTATAAAGTTTGTCATCGTCAAGGATTGTGCAAAAATGCAAAATACATGGAATGAATTAATGTTAAGGATCTGGAAGGAGCGTGAGTGTGATGCAGCCCTCTCTTATGTGAATCTGACAAACGACAGGTATTGGAGTTTCTTAGCACTTACAAATTGCAGCCGAAAGACTTGTGAAAATCAAAAAAGCTAAGAAAAAAAAACATTCAAACACAACACACTTAGCATGGTCAGTAATCCAGCAGTGCTATCTCACATACACACACACGTTGTGTCCTATTTTGTCTCTTTAATCGTTCTTTCTTTAATTAAAAAAAAAAATTACAATAAAAAGGTCAACATTGTCTGAAATTTATATTATTGTGGGGACATTTGGCCTTTAATAAGATACAAACACACACACACATACACAGACCAGTTTTTAGCATGTAGCTGTTGCAGCAGCAGTGAAAAAAAGTTCCTGGGAAATTAAAAACCTTTAAAACTTTCCTGAGAGAAATGAGAAATTTTCATATGACCAACACTTACACAGTTTAAATTAAATTCCAGCAGCCACAGCTGAAGGGCTCTGTATCCTAATGCTGTAATTACACCTTTGCCCAATTGCAGAATAGGGTACAACAGGATGCAATGGCTGTTTCACATAGACTTTCCAGTTTAAATGCAGGTGTGTTAGGCAGCAAATATATTAAACAAATATAATGTAAAGTGTAACGTTACTACAGGTGAGCAACATCATTTATAGTAATAATAAATCAAATGATCTACGGCAATTAAATTATGTAATTTCACTTTTTTTGTTGGAACACCCAGTGTTTGTATTTACATTTATTTTTATATTATAGTTGGAGAGAGAAGGTGATGGGATTGGAAACGTCTCTGAGCTGAGAGTCGAAACTCTGAACGCCTTAAGTGCAATAGCGTTATATATGTCAGCATGCTACCTACAGGGCTATCGCATCAACTAGATTAAAGTTTTTACCACCACTGCCCAAATTCAATTTCTGGCCATGCAGCCAACCTAGCCACTAAGGGGTTAGCTCTCAGCAACGGTCCCAAGCCCTGATAAAAAAAATGTCAGGATTGGATATACAAGTTCTTTTACTTAAACAACACACATTCCATGTTTTCATAAAGTGTAAGGGCTACTTGACCTGACTTCCTCATTAAGCACAAAAAAATTATGTTGTTTAGAACACTTAGTTTCAGTAGGGAGAAATTTTAATGCTACAGCATACAGAGACATTTTAGACAATTGTGGCCTTTAACATTGTGGCAACTGTTTGGGAAAGACAATTATGGTGCTGTTAAAGTGTTGACAAAGTTTTGGCTATATAGTGTTTATAAGCTGCTTTAACGGAGATGGGGGCTGATTTTAGCTACATGTAAAACAAGCTCATAAAGTACAGGTTGTTTGCACATGACGTTATTGCTGTGTTGCAGGACATCTGGAAGGCCGGAAGTGATTTTTCTATATAGGAGTCGGTAGGAAAAACTCAAAATGCCTATGCTTTCGTAACTTGCATCTGCGGTCTGGAATCAGTTAATGCTCATGTGTACAGTGACCACTTTGTCAAAGTTAAGTTAATGTAACTTAATACCGGCTACAGAGAGAGCAAAACCTGCGCGCTAAACAATAGTGGGCGGCATAAAGACACATTTATTTCTGGCTTATATATTCAGTGGCCATAAATAAATAACCCTGCCATGCATCAGCACTGAACTGCAATGACTTCCCCATCTAGTTTCGCGATAATCCATAGAACAGTTAACCTAATAAAGTTAACGCTAATATCTAGAGGAGCAGGGAGGTGCTTGTTGCTAGGATAATCATCAGGACAAAATAGAAATAGAAATGCTACTCACGGTGAAAAAACTAAACGGTTGTTATTGTTGAGCTCCTTGGTAATGAGGTTGTTGACCCATCCACTAACAAAAAATTAATGCACCCATGCTTTTGTATGCTTTCATCTGTTTGTTTGGGGTTTTTTGGTGTAGCAGGATGTCTGGAGCACAAGGTTATCCACTGCCCCAGTGCCGGGCAATTATTTCAGTTCAGCAGAAAATTCGCTCCTTCTCAAAATCCATCACATCTGTCATCTGTGCTCATTTTCTCTACATATTTTAAAATACTGTCTAAACAGCTATATTATGGACTACCGTCCATGTCTTCAATTCTGTACTTCTTTACTTCCGGCCAGCCATCTGAATTTCTTGCATGATCAGAAAAATGTCAGGGCTCGCAAAATTACCAGCCCAACACCCCGGTCTTATTGTGTTAAAATGTATCCCCGCCCTACCCATCGGGCTATCTTATAGCTGTTGGTTAAATTTGGTGTGGGATATTTATATTGTTCGTGGATTCACTTACTTTTTACTTTCGCGTTTACAATTTTAAAATGCATGTTAGTGCTGTGTAAAACTACTATCTATCACAATATTATTTTTCACAATAGTGTATCGATATTCTAACCTTTGCTATCGATCCATAATTAAATAATTTTAATTGCATTGTGACCCATGTACTGTTGTATGTACCGTAACGTGGGGTTCTTTGTATATGCTGTGTACTAGTATACTTACCAGTACTTTATATGTACCGTAACGTGGGGTTCTTCCTAATACCCAGCCCTACTGCATGTCATTGCAAACAAGCTATTCAATGGTTTTGGTAAACAGGAAGAGTAATATGATTTCCCGATAAGAAAGCTGCTGCATCTTTTCAGCATTACAGCAAGTATCGAGTAAAAACGATCTATCAGGTGATGAAAATGGTTATTATAAATATAATAAAAATAATCCTAAGTGTACTGTTTGCACATGCGGTATAGTTCCATACTGACAAATCACATATGAGTATAGCTGATATCAGCATTTCTCCTGCAGTAAGACTGTCCTCCACCTCTTTTTACACAAGTTTCTGCTTGGGAGTAATTGATCAGGGTGACTTAAAGATGTAATTTGGTTTACTTAGACATTATGCGGTTCTTCGATATTATATCAAGTGTGACTGCTGACAAACACTGTAAATTAAAGAATATGATTGCATTGCCTGACAAATGACTTCTCAAAGACAAGAACGGTATGTCAGCTGTTCAAGAGAACGCACAGCCATGGACAAAATATGGTTATAACAAGGACACCACATTGTAGACATTCAGTTCATTGACAAAATCAACTATAAATATGTGTCTAGAAATTATGATTTAGCCACATGAAAACATTTTTATTCTGGGTCTTAACTTCAAGATATGTTTTAACATGAAAAGTCAGGGCTTAAGTAGGAGGTCTGGTCTTTACTCGCTGACACAGTTTACTCTCTGCTTTAAAATAAAAAGCCTGTACACCTCTTCGTTTAGTTAATGAACCAATAAAGTGTCACCAATTAAATGTATACTATACATTTATGTGGATACAAGTCATAAGCTTTGCACAATGTTAATATTAAACAACAGAATGAAGACTAATGATCTTCGACAGTTTCTTGGTTCTAGCCCCAGACAGGCTGAATTATTTATTTATTTATTTATTTATCTTAGATAATTAAACCTGCCTCTCGGGCACTATCAAGCAATCCACACCAGAATTAAAAAGGCTGAAGGTCTGACTTGGCCATCACTATTCACCTTTTTGTTTATTTCCTTAATATAAGTGGTTTGCAGTTTGGCTAACCCATTTATTTATCTTTAACGCATACTTTACCCTTATTAGGATCCTAGTGGACTTAAAACCTCACTGGTCAATTTTGGATCCCCAGAACAAAAGAGATTGACATTTGTGAATAATCACCTTCTCACCAAGCTGCTCATCAATAGTCTTGCAGCCCATTCCTCGTCCCTGACATCGTGGGCAGCTCTTTGGTTTTGGCCATGGTGGAGATTTTGGAATCTGATTGATTGATTGCTTTTCTGGACAAGCGCCTTTTAACCAGCTGAGAGCAGGAGCAGTCCCTTTAAGACAGGAGTGGGCAATCTCGGTCCTGGAGGGGCAGTAGCCTGCAGAGTTTAGCTCTAACTTGCCTCAACAGACCTACCTGTATGTTTCTAGTAAGATCTTGATTAGTTGGTTTAGGTGTATTTGATCAGGGTTGGAGCTAAACTCTGCAGGACACCAACCGGCCCTCCAGAACCGAGATTGCCCACCCCTGCTTCAAAAAAATTGATCCTAATCTTAGCTTGTTACCTGTATAAAAGACACCTGGAGGCCAGAAATCTTACTGATCGATAGAGAAAAATATTATTTCACTTATTAAAATGAAAATCAATGTTTTAACTTCTTTAAAATGTGTTTTTCTGAATGTTTTTATTGTTATTCTGTCTCTCACTGTTATAATACAACTACCATTAAAATTATAGACTGAACTTCTCTGTCAGAGGGCAACCATACAAAATCAGCAGGAAATCAAATCATTTTTTCTCCACCTGTACACCAAGGATGCCAGTCCAATGCACAATACTATGCTCACACACTTATTCATGGCTAGTGGTAATTTAATAATCAATTTGCTTGTCTGAACATGCACAAAAAATGTTACATTTTAATTATGTGTATTCCATAGTTATATGAGCATATTTGAAGTGCAATGTGAACCTGTGACCCTAATCACATTTTAAGACCAATTGTATTAAGTATCCACATAATGCTGAATGTGAGCAACATATCAATTATATACTGCTCGTCCAAAAAGTCACCACCTGGATTTAACTAAGCAAATAGGTAACAGCTATTGGATAATTATTGCATGGATAATTAGCTGGCAACATATTTTTGAACCCTAACTGATGCAGGAAGTAGCTTCTCTTTTTTTAAATAAGCATGTCGGAAGACACATCCTGTGTTCATAGAAAAGATGTTAATCTGTTTTAAAAGGGTCAAATTATTGACATATAAGGAGATGTTTAATAGTGAAAGTACGAGAATTTCTACATGCACAATGCGAAGGGAACTCAAGGGATGTGAACTAAACAGCTGTGTAGCCTTAAGAATCCACTTATCAGTGAGGATAACCTGAAAAAAAAAGATTTCATTTGCTAGGGAGCATAAAGATTAGACTCTGGAGCAAAAAAATAAGGTCATATGGTATATCGAGTCTAGATTTACCCTGTTTCAGAGTGATGGGCGCAAAAGGGTAAGACAGGTGGAAGAAGTAATGTATCCATCATGCCTAGTGCCTAGCGTACAAGCCTGCGGAGGCAGTGCTATGATCTGAGGTTGCTGCATTTGGTCAGGTTTCGGATTAACCACGTTATCTGCGCAAAGAATGAGGTCAGCTGACTACCTAAATATACTGACTTAAGTTATTTTATTAATTTCTTTTTTTAATCCTGGTGGCACAACCTTGCAGAAGCAATTCCACAGCAAATGCGTGCTGTACTCAAAGCCAAAGGTGGTGCAACCAAATATTATTGTGTGATCTTTTTTTTTTTTGGATAGGTAGTGTATGTAAGCGTTTAAAGTGGACAAAATGTACTCTTTCTTGCAAGTTAACACACTCCAGTCTCTGTTCTCTTTAAAAGATACCTTTAACAAATGCAAAAAGACACAAAACACATGACTTTAGTTTATGTATAGTTTTCTATGGTTCCTTCCTAGCATTTCTCTGTTGTAAAGAACAGTCTAGTTCCTCTTACGTAGAAGCAGAGGTTTATATTTAGAGCAGTCACTCAATGTGCATTTTGTTAGTACATTGGACATTTTGGTGTTGCGGAATGTCAGTTTATACAAAGTGTATGCATCTGTGTGTCAGTGTCTGTAAATGCACTCAGTGTGTCTTCACTCTGAGTGGGCTCCATGCAGAGAGCATTTAAGCTCAGAGAGGGACATCGAGCTCTTTCATGTGAGGTTTTCTTTAGAAGTCTCGAAGTCTGGGAGGAAGTGGGTGGTCTGATCTAATAAGGAAACTGACCCAAGTCCTAAGAAGTCTCTCTTTCTCTCTATATCCCTCTTACTCTGTCTCTTTACACCAATATACCCATAGAGAAAAGTACTACCTGCCGCCAAGAGGAAACAAAATTCATCATTAGGTCTTCCTCAGACTGTTACAGCTATCGGTACACCTGTATTATAGCAAATATAACTATAATATAACTATTTGCACTTTTGGAAAATCTGGAGACTTAAAAAGGTCTCCATAAAGGTTTTGTATAAGTAAAGGTTAAGGATGACACACTGAAAAATCTTTAGGGTGCTGGATTTAACTATTTTTTAGTGTAGCTACAATGTCGTATATATATATCGTCAAACTTCATAGCCACATTTCTCTTATAAACTACAAACAGTGACTCCATTTACTACAAGCTAAACAGACATCTAACATCAACCCATTTCTGATCACACATTCCTGGACCACCACTGCAACGTCTTTCGCACAGTCCAGCTATACTATATTAAAGTATCTAATATGACTTTACTGGATACTTCTAGTTTTCTTTACCTACTTAATTTTTTGACGCTATTAATATCAAAGAAATACAGCAGAAAGCTTCATTCAAGTTAGTTACATAAGGTTACATAACTGCAGACATGAGTAGGTTTATGCCACAGATGACAAATATTTTGTATGAGTCAGACGTGGCTGTGCATTTAGTACACTGAAAAATGTTTTCATTCATACAATCAAAAAATTTGAGACTAATGGTTCACTTGAGCCTAACAAAAATATATAAATATTTTGTCACTTGGAACAAAGTACATTTTTCTTGTTGACAAAATACAATTAATTTGAATTCTATTTTTGAGCTAAACAAAAAAATATAGATTTAATTAAAACAAAAATTGTCATTTACCATTTGTCATTTAAGCCAACAGATATAGATTTAATATTTCTCATTTTTAAAAATACAACCTGATTAAAATGATTTGAGTGAAAAAAATCTGACTTTCATAAAACATGATTACCATTAAGAAATGTTACTTACTATTTATTCTTATCGAATATCTAATAAAAAATTAACTTATTACACATTTCTTTCACACAGTCACAATTTCAGTACTTAAGTGTCAGATTTTTAATTTCTAATATAAAAAAAGTTAGTTTCAGTAGCTAGTTGATTATAGTAACAAACATGCCACTTCATGTCTTCTTTTGAGGAATGTAGAGAAAGTTGGTGTGTACATAGATGCTTCAGTAGAGCATTCCATGTGTTTGCATTTGCAGCATTTGGCAGACGCCCTTATCCAGAGTGACTTTTTTGCTCAGGGACCCAGTGGTGGTGGCTTGGTGGAGCTGGGAATCGAGCCCTGGCTCTCAAGTTGGTAGTCCAACAACTTAACCACTGCGCTACCACTTCCCCCATGTGTTGTCTTCCATAATGTTGTTGATTTAGTCTATACTGTTCTAGCAGTTCAGATCTCCTGGTACACAATTAGCCGCAGTGCTTGCATTGCCACATCTATCTGTAAACCAAGAATCTTTCATCCCCATCTTTATAAACAAAATCAAAACTCCCTTTAAAAATGCTCAAATTTGGAGTGTAAAAAATAGTTTTAGAAGGTTTCTCCCATGTCACAGCAGCTATGACAAGGTTGATACTAATGAGATGCTTCCACCTAAGAACTCTGATTACCTGCATAAGAAAGAGAAAAGTTAAGGAAAGAGAAAGAGTGCGAGACAAAGAGAAAAAGATTCTTATATTTGAATCGTCCCATATTTTAATCCATTTTAACTGTAACTGTCTTACAATATGAAGAGCTGTGTGTATCATCTTCATCTTTACTATTATGAGATGCTTAGATTTAAGCGGAACCATCACATCTGTTCAGCCAGTATTACCCTCTACCCCCCCCTGGCTCATCAATACACAATGAAGAAAGTTAATTTCTTACTTGTTAGTAGCATCAGCAATAACTAGAGCTGGGCATCGTTCTTATCCATATCTAATCTATAAGATTAAAACATTTAGCATTGGTATTCATTATCAGCTTAATTCTGATTTTTAATTCTATTTTGTGTGTATGTCTTAGTTGAACTCTTAATTAAAAATATTTCTATTTAACAATGTTTTGATTTAAAAAAATATATTACTTAAAAAATATTTTAAAAAATGATAGTAAACTGAATTAACAGACAAATTATTAGGCAACTTGTGTCTTATGGCTTTATGTAATATGTATCAGTTTAAGGCGTCTCATGTGTCCTAACCATTTTTTTCTAAACTGGTGGATGCAGAACTGATATTAGATGCCAAATTAAGCCCATTTTGATTACTATATAACAAACAGTCATTGCTGGGTTGTACGATTGTTTATCGAAATGTATAATAGTGTACTTTGTAAGCAGTTAACAAGGTAAGGTTTCTTTTTAAAGAACATAATTAAAAATTATGAAAAGCAGGCAAACAAAAACCTCGGAATTTACTGTCCTGCAGGTACTTTTAACACTGTTATTAATCATATAAAGCAAACTGACACACAAACAGCCGTATATTTAGCACCATTTTCGATTCAATGTGCTAATCATACAGTACTTGGTATCTTATTAGCACTACTGCTATTGCACAACAACACAATAATCAGGTAGCTAGAGTTCACTGTATATAACAATGATTTTGAGAAACATTAAGATCATCAGCGCTTTCATTCAACCTATTGACCGAGCTGTCAGCTCTTCATTTATAATTAAAGGCCATTAACTCCTGCAGTAAGTGCTTTGGTTTAATTAGCCATCAGATGGCTTGGGCTCTTCACTAACAACATAACAGTTTTTATTGAGTCATCATTTGACAGAGAGAGAGAGAGAGAGAGAGAGAGAGAGAGAGAGAGAGAATGAAGATATAACACTGCATTAGTTCACCTTCAGAAAGACTGACTGCTACAGGAGACTACTGAAGGTAGAACATATAGCGCTGTAACTCTTCAGTGTTGTGTCTTCTCATGGGTCTCCCCTGTTTATTCGTTTCAAATATCTGCAATACAACTTGTATCATAATTTAGTTAAGGTGTTGGAAGATCGGGGGTTCAATTTCCAGCACCACTGGGTTGGCACTGCTGGGCCCCTGTGCAATGCCCTTAACCCCTGATTGCTCATTAAAGTTGCTCTGGATAAGAGTGTCCGCCAAAAAGTAAATGTAAATCCTACCGAAGGCAGTCTGATGTCTTTAATTAGAAAATCTCAGAATTCGAAGTAAATTCTGCTTAAATTAACCTTGCCAATATATTATCTGTAACTGATGATAATAGCACGGATGTTATTTCTCAAAAGGTTATGAGAAAGAGCACGAACATTTTAGAAACAACCCTTATTATTTTGAAACAATTTTTAACACCAGTGCAATGACCGGAATCCCGCTGATGTACCTCAGTTTTTGTGTAATAAAAAGCAGGTGTATAGACACAATTAGGCTATTTTTGGCCTTCATATGTCTCCACATCTGTCACTGCCCAAACAAAACCACCAGTGTGAATATCTCACTAGCAGGTGTGTCACCTTCTCCAGGAAATGAGGAGGTGGTGATGACAGCCCTCCTTCTCTTACTGTTCTGCATGTAATTTTAGAAATTGTCCTGCTTTTACTTGTGTAGATCCAAGATAGTTTCCTAACACATTAGATGTGTTGCTTTGTTATATATATATAAGTGGTGGGTGATGCATTTGGTACCCGGGCCTTCAGTGGGGATTTACCGCATTGATACATCTCTCAATACCACCGCTATTACATCACAATTATAGAAACCATTAATACTATCCAAAAACACAATATAACATGGCGTGGCATTACAAACAGAGAGGCATTTCGCTTATTAAGGATGAAAACCATTTTTATTGAAGCAAGAAACCCTGTTGAAACAACTTCAAACCTCTACACTACAACTACAACTGCACCACATATCAGTATTTATCTTAACATTATTTTTGCATCACAAAAACATAAAAAAATAAAATAAAATGTATAATACATTTAAAGGCTGTAAGCCAGCGTTACCGGTCAGCGGCACTGGTCTGGAAGTGGTGAACAAACTCTTTGCCAGGCTGAGACAAGCTAGTTAGCTTCGGGGTTAGCCAACCTCTCCTCATGATGTCTAACCTTTCCGTAAAAGTCCGCTTTCTCCTCCTCCGTCAATCATTGTGGATGTAAAAATTCAAATTCAACTGTACAGACGAGTTTGGCTAGTCTGTAAGAATTTATTCCGATAAACCAATCAGAGAAGTCTTTAATAGTATTAACCTATTATCAATCTGCCATTGCTAATATAGTTTAAGTTACAAGGGCAGCACTACTGATTTTGAAGGCTTTGGCAGATTAAATTAACATGGCAGCACATAGAGACTGAAACCTGATTGGACAAAAAAATTTAACATACACACACATGGTGGAAGCAGTGCAGCCGAAAGAATTTAGGTTGTAAATGTCAGTCAGCTTCTGATAGTGTTCAGGCCATCAGAGAAGGCCATGCTGGCCCTGACTGCCTGCCACTGATATATAATATATATATATATATAATATATATATATTTATAAACCCACCTTTGACCTTGGGCTTAAAGATTAATACAGTTACTTTTTTTTAGTATGAGCCCTTCTACTATGCTCATTAAATTACTAAAATTCAAATGCAGTTCCTTAACCTTAGCAAATGAATTTAGCCTGTTCTATTTTTCCTAAACATTAAACAATTAAGCTGATTTTTAAGTTGCCTTGGCAGACAGTTAGTAACGATGAATAAATAAACACTTTATGCAGCTTGCAGTGACTCACATTTAAAGACAGGAATAAATGAGGCCTTTCTTCTTTCTACAACCTGCTCCATATCCGACCACCACCACCCA
Source organism: Bagarius yarrelli (assembly GCA_005784505.1). Classification (NCBI taxonomy): domain Eukaryota; kingdom Metazoa; phylum Chordata; class Actinopteri; order Siluriformes; family Sisoridae; genus Bagarius; species Bagarius yarrelli. Next base: position 8,589,436 of record VCAZ01000011.1, read on the forward strand.
CAAACAGGTAAAAAAAAAAAAAAAAAAAAACTCCCACTCAGTGGTCCTGATGTTTGACTCCAATTACAGCCACAAAAATTCTATTCCTTTTTGTATTTGTATCAGTTTAGAACGCATTACCTGTGAATTCCAATTATACTACAATACTACAATTATTAGATCAGAAGGTTTGCACTGTTAATAAAGGCTCTAACTGTGCTTCTGGCATGGTAGTTTACAACAGTGCCCTTTCTCTATTATAGTTCCTAGAGCAATGGCTTATGAGGGCATTTATATAACATTTATGGATGGAGTCCTGAATGTAAGTGCAATGAAAACACGGTAAGAATCTTGATATTAGACTGTGCGATTTTGGCCACGATTTGGTTGTTGAAACAAATTTTAAAACCCTTAAAGATTCCTGTAACGCTACACTAAAACCTGTTGCTTTTGATCACTTGTTTGACAATTAATGGCCATTGCGACAACTTTTTTTTTCTTCTCAGATGAAATTATGCCAGTGTCATAAGATTTTAGACACGTGCCTGCGGTGTGACTGACCGTCAAGCCAGGAACCAACAGAATCGGTGAATATAATGTAATTAGCATCTAGCTGATGCAATTAGTGCGACAACTACAAACCACCACAAAAATTATGTATGACTGTTTGTTTGCTGCCGGCTGGCTGTCCATTTTGGAGTCCTTTTCACTGTACTACAGTAAGACATTATGACAACTAATATCCGACAAGTGTGAAATAGGGCTCATGTTCATACAGTCAGAATCAAAAAAAATTTTAACGACTAAAAGAGGCTTAAATCGCATGATTTTTATTTACTTTTTTTTTATTATTATTTAATAGAGATTGCAGTTTTATTTGCTCACTTTACATTTGCATACCTGCTCATTTGCTCACCACAGGTGGTAAGCAAATGAGTGACATTTTGGAGCAAAGCCTGAGCTTCATTTGTTAGAAGACTTCACACTGAAAGTTTAGTCTAAAACAGTGTGCATATTGCATGACAAATTGATAATGTGAAAGCTGTCATATGGACTAGAAAGTGCACAGCGGTACTGAACCAGAGGCTACCTATAGGAGGTTCCGTTTCTCTGCAGGTCTGCATTTTTGTTCAGAAAGTAAAGTAAACTCTGAATGTCACTGATGATATTGATAGTTTATGTACTTTTCAAAAAAATCTATATAGCGATGGTTGAGTGCATCATGTGCATTTGTGTGTCACATCCTTAGAGGCCGCCCCACTGGCGGGCAAAACAATACAAAACTTTTGCTGCCTGACAGGTCACGAAGTGAGTGATTTATTTCATTTATTCAAAATGGCAGATAGTTGGTGTGCAATACGATGCACTAACTGACAAGGAGATAAGCCTGGACTGTGATTCCACAAAATCCTGTCCAAGAAAGAAAATCCAGTAAGGAGGAATTTATGGATTTGTGTTGTTCAATGTGCCTCTGTTCCTGGGGCAGCCATCACAGTACACTATTTGCAGTAAACACTTCATTAAAGGTAAATTCACAAACAAGGGATATATTAATCATTTTCATTTTAGCTTTAAATCATATTTTTACGTAATCTTTTTGTCGTAAACTACAACAAACTACAATGGCATGCGAAAGTTAAAGATGGGATGCTGTTATACATAATGAACTGAAAATGCAGAGTTTTATTCAGTCGGTCAAATGTAATACTAAGATGATATGTTATTCTTGTGTTTAGACTGATAAACCTCAATTGTTTTTAAATAATAATGTCTTTTTTTTATCGTTTTATACAGGTTTTGCATCACATCCTGGTGGCAATGTAAGATGAAAGATTCTTTATAAAATAGATGTAAATATTGTTGAAGTGGAAATCTGTCTAAGACCTGGTGGTTTTAATGACTAAATTATAGCAACAGGTGCTGTATATAGATCACAAGTGCCCAAAACCTGCTATATGTATCTTTTTTTTTCCTTTCGTCGACAGGTGATCCAAATTCTTAGCTGGAAACAGAATAAAAATTTAACCGGCTTGTGCTGCATTTCTATCCCAGTGTAAGCCATGATTTAGTTAATTATTTTGCCCACCAGGTCGCAAGAATGAAAACTTCCAACAGGCACAAAGGAAGCTGCAGGTCTCACATTTTGGTCCACCCACTATAAAACAAAAGCCAATTTAATGGTAATATTATGTAAATAGTTTGCTACACCTTAGCTTTGCCCTCTTGACCCTGAATGACTCATTTCTCCTCTTCAAAGCTTGCCCGTTCCTGACATCAGGGCAGAGTAAGATGTGATGAGGTTTGACAGGAAGAACACAGGGGGAGCAGCCAAAACTACAAGCGCTGACATTATCAGATTGATTTATTGTGTCTATCTTGGCCTAAACACAATGTGGCACTCAGCGGAATAAACTTGCATGCTGCTTGTCCTAATGCTGGGTTCTGTGTCTCCGCACTTCACTCACACACACAGTGATTATTACGTTACTGCCGGCCTTTTGACCTTCTGTCAGGACTGCAATGACAGCAGTGAGGAGTGTCACAAGGTCAGTGCAAAGCTCACAGGTTAACTAGATTAAAGAAAAATTACAAAGCAATGCAGTCCACCATCACCGCCTAGGAAACGAGCTATATCGTTTACACGTTCTGCCCTGGGGCAAGAGAATGTGTGCGCCTGCATGGATTGCAGAACAATTACCATTACATTTCTTACTTTACTTTAGGTCCATATTATATTGAATGTGTTCGGTTTCGTTGTTTTTTTTAACATCGAAATTCTTTAATTTGCTACAATAGTTTTTTTGCTTGCATGCGCACCCTTGAAAGAATTGTCAAACATTGTGCCCCCCAGTGGGCGTTCAGACAATGACAGTGGGTGTTGAAAATCTGGTGGTGATAAGAGGGGAGGGAAGTTACCTAAAGAAATTAATAGCATAGCTGAAAAAAGAATGCACTAATATCTATAATGGACTATATAATGGATTATCTTGAGTATTGCTTTATTTCCTTTACCTTTACTACCATCTATAAAGAAAACGCAAATCAACAGGCATGGGGCTCTAATCAATTTACTTGATTACAAACTAAAGAATTGGATGATATTTGTTAATTTCTTTGTTTTTAAAAGAAGATTTCTTATACTTTTATATTCGAATAATACAATAATTGTCGCTCATCACAAATGAGGGTCTGATCAAATCAAGCAAAAACCATCCAGTTTGTGTGCATGGTTTCTGGGCTGGAATCGGGGGGTGGCAATAAGAGGGTGGGGGTTCAACTGAAACCCTGGATGAGTGTGTTCATCCAAAATAGGTTGAGGACCACTGTGTTACATATTTCTCTTCTTAGAACCTGCTGACTGTGTTACTGCAGTTTCTCATTATGCTCCCTAATAGCACCTGAGTTAGTGATTTAATGGGGTATATAAAGTGCTTGCATAAGCTTTTGCTTTTCTGTTTAAGAAAAGTATATGGCAAAACTCTTGTACTTTAATTTGATGCTTTGCTAGGTCTGATGTTTGCGTTTCCTGCATTCTCTTTCTCTGTTTTGTTTTGTCTAGTCTTTTTTCATCCAAGCAAAGAGCAAAACACACACACACACACACACACACACACTTTCTCCCTCTGTTAAGACTTAAAAAACAATAACTCTATTTTTTACTTTGTCAAAAATGTAAAATTTCTTTTATGTAAGAGTTTATAGCGCAAGTGTGGCATAGCCATGGGGCCCCGCATTATTAAGGGCCCCCCAAACAGCTAACCATTTGAACAATTGAAAATGGAATTAATGATATAACATAGAGCAATATATCTGCATCCAGTCATGTTACACTGGCCGTGCTTGCATTTTCTTAATGCGTCGGCCGCTGTTGTAAACTAACACAGCACTTACTCTAGCATTTTGCTAATATAAACATGAAGAGGAATTATCCGTCTGGCAATTATTTACAAAATGAATTAGTGATAATAGTCCAATTACTAATAGAGTTACTGAGAAACAGGTTAGCACGGGTTGCACTTAGCAGCAGTATGTATTATGTAGAGTTTAGCAGTGAAAATCTGTTAGTGTAAATATAAAGATTGTACTGTATCTTTCAGATTGTATTGCACAGTATTGTATTTTCTGCTCTAAAGATAAAGACTGATCTTTTGTTAAAAACTAGAATAAGTAGAATAAGAGTGTTTTTTACTACTTATTCTATGTTGTATAAATATTTATATAGGTAATGATGATATATTAACTAAATAATCTTGGAGACCCTACTTTATCTTGCCTAGCCTCTGATGATATCTGTTAAGTCAGCTGGATGGTGCACCTAAGTAATAAAGGAAAGGAGACAGGACCATAAAAAAAAATTCACTTTGTCTGCTTTATCCTCGTTTCTGACACATAAAACGAGTACAATGCTGACTGCTTGTTTTCTATTACTAAGACCAATCAAGATAGGGTTACATATTCAAAAAAATCCCCCTCTGTATCTACAGCCTCTCACACTTACTAAATAAAAGAGAGAGAGAACAATTACATTAAAACATACTGTATATCAATTCATAGAAATAATTAAATCATACATGTAGTGCTTGTTATTTAAAATGAATGATAGAATGATTTTGCCAGATTTGCTTCTTTAATAGGAAGATTCTATATCTATTAAAATCTTTACATTCAGTTGCACCAACAAACATGTTTAATGCATCCTAAGCAGTAATATAATAGAGACTATATTAATTACAGATTATTAATGCTACTTTAAAGTGGTTTATAATTTTCTTAGATGTATAAATTATAAAATTTCAAATGTAAATCCTTGCACAATTTGCGATTTTGCACCACAAATCATATACATATAAATTAACAATTAATAAACATGTCCAGTACAACCCCTACAATCTTAACTTAATTTTAAGGAGTTACATTCCAAATAAACATCCAAAGAAATCATGGCAACCCTATCCATCAAACCAGCTGTATTATTTATTCTACACATGGTCTCAGGAAGCCTGGAGTCTATTCAGGGCACAGGTTAGGTGACACCCAACCTAGTGACATCACAAACACACACCTATTCAAATACTAAAGCCTAAGGAATTAAATTCCCAAAAGTGTGCGGCAAACGTGCAAGCCTTTAAGCCGCTGTGCGTGCGCCTTTTAGTTTATATTATATATATATATATATATATATATATATATATATCTCTTATAATAACCATAAAATGATATCTGCATACAGTGCATATTTCTACCTTTGAGTACAACATAATTTTGCAAGGTTACATCAGTATTTTATAATATTGTTACATATAACCAACAGACAGATGTATGGTCTAAAGCTATTGTTTGATGCAAAACAATCAGAAGCAGTTTCAATACAACACGTAATCTGAAGTTTTGTGATGGACCGTAAATTACTAATTTTCTCAGTATCAATGACTCTAGGAGTTTTTGTCTAAGCATTAGATGCCTTTGCTTGAAGTGTGTATGTGTGTTCATTCAGAGCACAGCTAGAGCAGCTCGCCTTGCTTTGGCTCTTATGAAAGCTTTATTGGATTCCACCGTCCCCGGAGGGAAAACGCTTTAAATGTCTCCGCAATTATTTCTCTAATAACAGCAGCGTGCTCTCGGGCCAAGCCTGGGCCAGACAGAGATAAGGAACTGCAAGTTACTCAGTCAATATGGGGGCTATTAATCTCCATCACCTGCCTGTCAGGACAACCGGAGAAAAAAACAGTGGCGTCTCTTGACCCACACATAGGGACCTGCCATCGGCAGTCCTCTTGGTGAGAGTGCCAGTCTCTGTCGGAGCAGCAGGAAATGTATCTACAGACTGGAAAAGAGTTTTCTCCAGAACCCCACTGGAGACCCACTTTAGACAGGCATAGTCAGAAAGACACAAGACTTTAAATAGAAGAGATTATTAGTTGTTACAGTTTGGGTCTCTGGGCAATTTTGTTGTGTCTCATACTCGCAATTCAAACGTCACCCGTCTCCTGTTGTCTATGAGCAGTTCTTTAGACCTGCTTTCCCATTCAAAGTGAGAGGCTCTTAAAATGTAAATGCACACAGCTCTATTAATCTGGCAATATCCGACTTGTCGAAAAGGAGTATTTCCTCTAACTTTTTTTATCTGTGCTTTCTCAGTCTTCTCCTTCCAGTGGTGGGCCCTTACTTTCCTCTGTGTTATTTTTCTTTGAGGATCAAATACTAATCAGTGCACAATTTTTTTCCCACTGACCTCCCTCCTCTACTCCTACCGCTCACTTCTTTGTTTGACCAGAGCAGTCTGATTTGAAATGGCTCCATGCTGGGATAGGTTGCTTGAATGTCCAGGTCACCTAGACACTGAAAGGCATTGAGAATGGGATGATAGAAAAAAAAAAAAGAGCTAACACATACAGAAAGATAGACAGTGGTAGGAGGGAGGGAGAGGGTTTGTTTGTAACAGCATATGACTTAGACTACCATATATGCTTCCCAGTTTAAAAATAGATTAAAAACTTATCTCTTTAGCCAGGCATACACATAACATATCCCATAACCTTATGCTCCAGTACACCTGATTAAAGGCACATTATCAGCTGGTGCCTGCTAATATTATAAGCAGCAGCTACGCTAATTCCTCTCTACTTGTTTACCTTTTTAGTCCCATCCCAAGGCATCCAAATATTGTGCTGGTGGTCCATCAGTGAGAAAATGCCAACCCTATGTGGACTTTAAGGATGTCAGCAGGATGTACTTCCATCATACAACCACTGACTGTATATGATTATAGAAAGGACAAAGGTCATGATCACACTACCCAGTGTTTAAAATACAATCATTTATAAAACACACTCTCCGGTAAAGAGTCACCCAAATGAGGATGGGTTTCCTTTTGAGTCTGGTTTTCCTCAGGGTTTCTCTCTCATACCATCCAAGGGAGTTTCCAAGATTGAATTTATATATAAAGAAGTGTTAATCCTATAAACTCTCATCTGATAATCCATCAATTTTAAATATGTTTCTTTAAAGCTAAATGATCCGCCATAGAGAAAAAGAAAAGAATTCTAAAACTTAAAATAATAATATAATTATATTGACAAATAAAAGGCATTACTCATTTATTTATTATCGCATACTTGGTTCACTGAAAGTCTATAATAGAAAATTCTAGATAAATCCGTCTATAGACTTTTTACTATATTTACACAAGCTTGTTTATTGTGCTGCTACGTAATCAACTGAAAGGACATTTTCAGGTATAAAGTATATATAAAGTGACCAGTAAGTGTATATTTATACAGATATGAAGCAGACACTCAATTGTCGCTGCAGTAAAATTTAAAGCTCTGCCTACAAACCCTTTGATTTAGGAGATGTTGTAAAAAGCAAGTGCCTCACTCATTCTTCTACTTATCCCTCCAACACTCTGTCCCATTCCCCTGTCTACACCCTGTAAATCTACCGGCTTTACGCTTTCACTAGTTCTTCCTCTCTGTTCCTGACAAGCCACCCTGTTCATTATTTTATCACATATTCAATCATTTATGCATGTCACCGCCTTTCCTCCGCTGCTTCTCTAACTTCCCAAATTCTAGACATACTTCTTATTCTATACGTTTTACATCTAGATCTGTTCCTCTTCTTTGTATTGCATTATGTTGAATTTTTCTTGAGGCAAATTTCCCCCTCACCCCTCCCAACTCCTAACCACCACCCTGTGGTACGTTGCTAAGGGTGTTCTTTATCACTTTTGGCAGGACAGGCTTAAATATATGGGAATTTATGCAAATTTATGACTGAAAAATGAGCATTCACTTCCTAGCAAGGTATGGGGAAAAAGCCACTACTTATTACAATATTTTTCTTTTGTTATGAATCTGCAGATTAATAAAAAATGATTTGTCATCTGAACAAAACTGTCCCTATTTTTACGCCATTGTTAAAAGCAGCAGATTTTAACTTGAGGCAGAATGTTGTGCAGCACTTGCACTGATTGAACTTTTACATTATATTTTACAGACTTTTTCCCCCAATTATATCTCCTCTGCTACTTTCTCACTTTGCAAATTTGAAAAGTTTTTCCCCCCTTGCTTATCAAATAAAATACATAGAGTACTAGGGCTGTGTATTAGTAAGAACCTCACGATACGATACACAATATCTCACTATATATTGAAATACAATACATATTGCAATATCTCATAAATTTTAAACAAATAGCTAAAAATTTAAGAAATACAAAGCTGGAGGTGCTCTTTTTTCCCCTGACATGTTTGCTTTTAAGACAATGGCCCATGGACCACCGGAGGGCCCCCTTGCCTGAATACAAATGTTCACTTCCGGTATCACTTCCTGTGGTTACCTTTAGAACCTAGCGCTATAGCATGTACACATTGCAAAAGTATTGTTTGCCTAGCCTACATAGTCAGCGTTGCCCTTCGATCCATGTCTATTTGGTTTATGATCTCTGCTACGTCCAACTTTCGATTCCTGTCTTGTGTTTTAGTTTTGGTTGTTGGTTTTGTCTTCGTTTTCAACCACGCTCTTGTTTTTGTTTGTTTGCCATCTTTGGTAAAGCGTTGTATATGCATAATAGATCCTTCTTAGTCTGGTTTATTACAGTATCAATATTTTTACACAGCGTTCACTGTACTGTACTTCAAAATAACACGCAGTAGACAGATATATACGATGTGTTACACATTTGTTGATATAGTCAGTGCAGTATCAGCCCCTCAGGACACTCCTCAGACTCTATCCTTCCAGGAAGGGCAGATCCAGCATTCCCTGATATAGCAGGGGTCAGAAGTCATGAAGCAGTAGTCACTATATAGCCCATCCCTTGACATTCAGATTGGCAGATGGTCTTCCATGGGTCACAGTAGGCAGCATTGGCCTAAACTGTGCAGACTGATGCACCGCTGGGCTTGAAATACTGTAATTTTTCAGTGTGTCTCGCCCTCTATATTTCCATTCACAATGCTCTTAGTTCATATACCAAGGGAGACTGAGCAAAAAGAAAAAAAGGCAGTCTGCTAAACTTACACTAAGACAAACTGCATACTGTTTACTTAGCCGGTCAAACTATGTGGCAATATCAGACAGGGAAATAAAATAATCTACTTCATTCCTATTGACCTGAAAGTCGTTCAGCCCATATAATCATAGGCTGAACGACTTTCAGTTCAATAGGATGAAATAGATTATTTTATTTCCCTGTCTGATAATATTACTTTCAATTCATGGCTTATTTTAGTTTTTAGCACCAAAACATATCCAAAGCCTAAGAAAGAGTAAAAAAAAGGAGGCATAAGACAAATCCAGAGTGAGACAAAAGCCCTTCGCAGGACACTATGCACACACATACTATACATTACCATCTATGAAATATTTAGAATTGCTGCCTACCAGCATGTCATGTTAAAGAAGGAGAAAACTATAGAGTGTTACAGGGAACACTCTCTAGTGTCCTGAGGTCAGGGTCAACTGTAGGGCTGTATGTTTTTTTATGATCTGCATGAAATTTTCGATATGATATGACGGATGACCCCAAAAGCAAACTACGTTTAAAATCACTGTACCTTTATGATAAGTTTTTCATAACAAACATTTTGTAGAATGACTGTAAACATATAGTGGAGATGTTGATTTGGTAGTTTAATCAGTTTAGCTTTATATCAGATGATTTAATACGCCAAGTATGTTTTACTTGTGTCTAATTGGATCATAATTACATATTATGTAACATATAATCATCACGTAATCATCAACAACTATTAACCTAAATCGTGTGAATTGACAGGAAGTAAATTTATCCACGTAGAAATGTTCAAGTTTGAAATTAAAGACATCCCACATAAAAGGCTGGTCTACAGGGGACAAATTTGGAATTTTGCAGGCAATTTGGCTCATGCCAAAATTCTTACTATTTAATGTATTTATTTCAATATTGAAAATAATCAATAAACTATAAATGATCAGGCTGCAGGCATGTTCAATACATGAAACGTTGGTCCAATATCTGGAAATAGACCCTAGTGCTTTTGCTTACAGTTGTTAAGTGCAATGTAAAACGTCGGAAGATGGCGATTTTTGAACATTCTGTAGCATTAAAAAGTACAAATTGTACACATATACCTCATACAAGTAGACTTCATACACGACTTTCTGCTGTGTATTCGACATTAAAATTTCAATAAATTGCAGCATTAAACTTAGACTTTCCATATGAAAGTATTTTGTAAATACAACTTATAATAAATGTAAGACGTACTTATAATATCTAAAAAAAGACATTAAATTAAACAGTGTAATAATAATATTCATAGAAAGCATCAACCGTTTTCATGAACAGAAAAAAAGTACTGGACTACATCAAATTTACCACCTAAATGTAGGCTCATTGTTCATCACAACACTTATTTAGCCAAATCAATTAATTTAACGTACTGTAAGATTTTATATTCTAGTGGCCTTAAAGAAGGTGGCCGTAGCAGGTAATCCTTAAGAAAGAATTTCGTTTTGGAAGCAACATGATGAAACGATAAATGGTTTCACTGACATGACTGTTTGGATATATGCAGTCTGTTCTTAATGAGCCTGTGTATTCCAACCTTCTCCACACCTGTCATTAAAGTACACACACACACTGGAAATGTACTGCCCAGAAATGGAGACATAACAGGCAATTTAGCCATGTGTGAAGAGGAAGAGCGAATGAGAGGGAGACTGGGGTCATCCCACTTTTTTTTTTAAAGGGGTTCCTTTCCTGCTGTCCCTTCTGAGCTTCAGGCAGATAATGAGGCAGTGGCGGCTTAATGGGACTAAAATAGTGAGAAGTAACCTTAACAATAAGGATAGTTAAAAAAAACAGGACAGTAGAGGGTAACATGTCTTACCATTCCCTTTTTTAGTCTGTCGTTTTATCCACATCAAGATGGTCACATGCCGCTAAAGTTGGTGCACACTGAAATCTAATAACCAACTTTGAGAAATGAGAGTATGTGGTATACTTTGAGAGTATGTGGGACCCCAAAACTAATAATTGCTATTTCAAATAAGCCAACTAATCCAGCTGAGATTTGTAGTCCAGAGTGGAAGATAATGTTTAAAAAAAAGCTTATCAAAAAAAAAAAATACATGAAAATTTTATTTTCTAGACTTAAAAAATCATCTCAAAAATGATCCACCGTGTCATTTGTCACACATTGCAAAGTGTTGAAACTGATAATGAACGTGTTTGTGCAGGTGGGAACTGTGTGATTTCATGGCTTTGAAAAAGTTAATACCTTTCCTTTATTATGGACCAATCAGAGCTTACATTGCACATTTCTGCAATTATTCCTCACTGGTTTCTGTTTCCTTTAACCAATGTTAACAGCCGAGGGTGTACGAAGTGAAGGAGGTGAAAGAGAAGGAGGAGAAGGTAAAAAAGAGGAGGATATCTGGGTGTTGTCTTGAGTTGGATGACAGGAGCAGCAGAGAGTAAGAAAAACAGTGCAATTACTCTCTCTGTGTATGGGAGCCAGCTGGGGACCCCTTCCACAGCAAAGGCTAAATTATAGCAGTGCATGTCTCTCTCTCAGGCTCCTTACTGCTTCTCTTACCCCTGTTTGTCTAACAGTTTCCGAGGTTTTTTACCATACTCAACACTTACTCATTTCTCGCTGCAGTGCTTTGGTGACAAAGTCGGTTGCAATGTTTTGGAATATGTTAATAGAACAGACGATAACGGAAATCTTACTAGCTTGTTTCACACTTATTTTACAAGGATCCGACAAACTACTCACACTTCTAGATTAGAAAACAGATGGGGGTTTTTTTTTACGTTTCCTTTCCTAGTCTACATTTCTTCCACCTTAAACATTAATCACTCCTAAACTTAAACAGCCAATGTTTTTGTTTTAAGTTATCTACATAGACAGGACTTAAAGCAATGTTAAAGATATTCTTGAATCCGTCTTCTTGTCACTTCAAACAGCAGTTTTTACACAAAGGTTTCGTGTCACTGTATTTCTCACATATGTGTCCCAAGGGCATGAGGAGAAAAGGTTAGCCCCTGTCTTTTATTGTCCACTCTCCCGGTCCTTTTCTTCCTTTTCTTTACCTCTGACATCAAGCTGCTAAATTGGTCAGCATCCGACTTTTGACACCCCTGATTGAAAATCACACCCAATAATAGCTTGACCCCCATTCAGACCAGAGTTGCTAACTTCTATTTGGCTTATTTTAGACACTTAGATAGAGAAAATATCCTAGTGCTAAAAAATTAAATGTATGTAATTAAATGGTGTAAATGATTATTAAATGTATATTTTAATGAATAAAAACTGTCAAATAATTTTGCGTGTACAAAAGGCTCATCTGTTTAAAAGGCAGTGTAGGTGATTTTAATCCAAAAAGTTTTGTTCTGCTAATTAAAAGTACCTTTACATCTCAGACATTTCTGTTTAGAATATACAACAATCAGGTATAACATTATTATCACCAGCCTGATAGTGTGTTGGTCCCTCTTTTGCTGCCAAAACACCCCTGACGCGCTAAAGCATAGACTCCAAAAGACCTCTGAAGGTGTGCTGTTCCACTGGATTGAAATCTGGGGAGTTTAGAGACCAAGTCAACACCTCGAACTTGTTTCTTTGCTCCTACAACCATTCCTGAACTAGTTTTGCTTTGTGGCAGTGTGCATTATCCTGCTAAAAGGGGCCACAGCTGTCAGCGAATAACGTTTCCATAAGAGGGTGAACATGGTCTGCAACTATGCTTAGGTAGGTGGAATGTGTCATAGTAACATCCACATGGAAGGCCGAAAGTTTTCCTAGCAGAACATTACCCAAATCATCACACTGCCTCTGCTGGCTTGATTTCTTCCCATCATTTCACCTTTTGACGTGTTTTTCCCCCACGTAAGCAAGTTGCTTTCCCTGGTAATTAGTTACTTTTATAATAATATAATAATAATACTTTTATAATAATGTAACTCAGTTAATATTTGTGAGAAGTAACTATAACTATTTACTTAAAGTAAATATTTTAAGTATTTTAATTTTATTTAAAGTAACATGCCCAACACTGCTCACCACGTGCATCATTGAGCCTTGGCTGCCCATGACAATGTTGCCGGTTTACCACTGTTTGTTTTTTGGAAAATGTTTGATAGATACCGATCACTGCAGACCAGGAAACACCCCACAACCGCTGCAAATTTGGAGATGCTCTGACCTGGTTATCTAAAGGAAGGTGGTGGCTCATGGTTAAGGTGTTGGACTGCCAACGCGAAGGTTGTGGGTTTGAGTCCCAGCTCCACCAAGCCACCACTGCTGGGCCCCTGAGCAAGGCCCCTAACCCCAATTGCTCAGTTGTATAAATGAGATAAATGTAAGTTGCTCTGGATAAGGGTGTCTGCCAAATGCTGTAAATAATTATAATTTGGCCCTTGTCAAATTGCTCAAATCCTTACGCTTGCCCATTTTTCCTGCTTCTTAAACATTAACTTTTAGGGCACAATGTTGCTGCTTTAGATTAGATTAGATTAGATTAGATTAGATTAGATTAGATTCGATTCAAGTTTATTGTCATTGTGCAAGGTACATGTAAAGAGCCAATGGAATGCAATTAGCATCTAACCAGAAGTGCATAAGTGGCTTATTTACAATAAATATCAGTGTAATAAATAGGGTATGGGGTTGATAATTACAGAGGTGGGGGTAAATAATGTACAGAAGGTATATGGATAGAATATAGAGGTGTAACAATAGATAGTTTTGGATGGTGCAAAGATGCATAATGATAAAGTAGTGCAAAGTACAGAAAGTGGAGTGCAGTAGTAATTAATACTGTATATCGCACCTACTAACAAGTTCCATGTTAAAGAGATATTTAGTGTTATTCACTTTACCTGTAATGGTATGCCTGGTTGTAAAAATAATAATCATGTAATTTGTTCTAAAAAAAACCTTTTTATATTGTACTTTTAGCTTCCACTATGGAGTTGTGTATACATCAGTTATCATAGTTGTTTTTTCCTTATTTTAAGACGCTTCTAATTAGAGTACTTTCACTACCTTTGAGGAAAGGTCATCATCTTCCATCACACTGGGCCATTAACAAGCCCAGTAATAGCACACTCAGGTCAGATGTTCAGGTCAACTCCTTTTTTCAGGTCTCTTTTTCTAGTTACTTATTCATTTCAAAGCGTTTAACATTTTTGACTTTATCATGCTGAAATGTAAAATATTTTTTAAACTAGAGCTTCAAATATGCAACACAGGAATTTCTAAGGTGATTAACAATGTATGGACCCACAAACTTAAAATGTAGAGAATTGTAGATGTGTAGATATCCAGATTGCAGCATAATTAACAGGAAACAGACTTTTATACTTTTAAATATCTAAGGTTACGAGATTTACAGACCTGTTATTAGTATAGCATTGTAAAGTATAGTGTAGTATAGAGTTGTGCCTGTTACTTTGGCAGATGTGCTTAGTGTGAGGAAGTTACAGCAATTTACTGACTCTCCACCCACCCCTGACAACTCAGCAACAGTCCAGAGTGACTGAGAAACTCCTTTGCTACACTTCAGCTGACTGAACACAAATACACACACACACACACACACACACACACAAAGCAGTCTCAGGTTGTTGTTTTTCTCCTGGTCTACCTCATGCTGTTTATCTCTACCCCACAGAATCGATTTGTCCTAAGCGCATCTGTTCCAAGCACCTATTCTTGTCAAGGGACACGTAGTGAACATCCTTTAATTACTTGCCATCCATTTTGTAAAGTCTGCACTGGGTGTCCATCGCTTACTCATGTGGAGTAAAAAAAAGGACCATTTTGATATCAAGGAAATTAAAAAAGAAAAAAGAAAAACACTTTGATATACGTTTCCTCTACCACCATAAATAGATTTGATCATTTATAGTTCCTGAATAGAGAAAAACTAATTGATACATTTTCAGGTTCAATAATTACGCTATTAGAGCAGAAAAAATAAACAAGAAATGTTTGTGTAACAAAGTGATTAAAGGGTGAAGACAACAGTCAGAATAGAGGGACACAGCAGGTCAGACTGAATAAGATGATAGGAGATGTCCAGCTGTGCTTCATTTTGAAAAAAAAGCTCAGTCAAATGGACTAATTTTGCCCACAATTGCAGCCCAGAAAAAAAATAAAATAGGTGAAAAGAGATGTAACTGAAATGATTGATCAAATCTATAATGAATTCATGTCAGTCTGTCCCTTTATGCCAAGTATGTGAGGGGAGATTTGGCAACGTGGACGCATTATCAAATGTCTTTGCAGCTTTTTTCAAAGGGGTATCTGTGAATTTTGGAGGTAATGAATGTGATGGAACGAAAGCCAGTGGGAGTGAAATCTGAGGCTGTGAAGCCAGAGAAAAATGAGAAAATCTTTAACAAACAAGGAGAGGGATACAAAAGTGAATGAACGAGGGAGGGAGAAATAAGGAGAAAATATATAAAAAGAGGAGGAAAGTGGGAACAGATTAAAGACAGGAATGGGAAAGGAATGGAAAGATTACATGAAAAGTACCCAGAGGTAACAAAGCGAAAGGTAGATGGAAGAAAGGTCACAGGTCACCTCTGGAAGTGAGATTTGTTATTGGATACATCGTAACCCAGTTTGTTTTCTCTTACTCTGAAAATATGTGCTGGATAAATATGCACCTAATTCTGATTGCTGGCTCTTTATGTAATACACCAGTTTACATTTACATTTCTGGCAGTCTCCTTTATGCAAAGCGACTTACAGTTCTCTTATTTTTTACCCAACATAGCAGTTAAAGTTATAAAGGGAGATTGTCTTCTGAAACATTTTTTGTTCTGCTGGTTAAAAGTCTCATCACATCCTGATAGCAATGATTGATTTAGTTGGTCTAAATGTATTTAGACATTCTGTTAAAGGTGCAAGACCAAGAAAAGTTTATCCAAAAAAGTCCAAATTTATCATTATGATAGGCTTTCCCACCTGCCTGTCAAAATATGTAAAAAAAATAAAATAAAAATAAAAAATCAGTGCAATCTACTTCAAAGAAATTTGGCAACATTATTTAATATAATTACTTTTTGAGTAGTTTTAATATTTGGGGTTTTTTTGCAGAATATACTTGAATATATCATGTCAAAATTGAATTATTTGAAAAATATATAATGAAATTAATACATAATTCATTTTTGTCGCTAAACATGCTTTTAATTCATGTTCCGCTAATAAGAAAATGGTAAATACTGTTTGTAATAAAATCTGTATAAAATTTACAGCAGCTTTAAGATCTGAAAATCTAAAACTATATGTAAAACACTGCTTGAATTTATCCATGTCATGGAAAAAAGGTTTAGAATTTTGTGCATACACAAACTTTTTTTGTGGAAATATTTTGGATTAAAACCCGACAGAATTTATGTAGAACAATCTCATAACCACAGTCAACATAGTGCCTGAAGTTTTGAGTGATTGTAATCTGGGAAAAAAAACTTGCATACATCCAGTTCCAAAAAGAGCCTCTGAAAGGTTCGTGTGTGTGCGTGGGTGTGTCTCAGTTGTTTGGGGTAGGTAAATTTTAGTACATATGTGCGTCCAAGAAGTATTGCACAGGCTCTAGCCAGATTTCCCAAACCAGCCATGATTTGCTCAACATCTAAGATGATGCTAAAGTCCTCCTGGTCATCCCTGTTGCAGATAGCAATTTTCACTATGTGCTGCAGAAGATGTTGCTGCACATTTTCATTCTCACATTCTAAAATAAACATGAAATATTTAATTATGAAAGTTTATTTGTATAATGTTTAAAATGTTCCGATTTTTTTTTTTATAAGAGCTTAAAATGCCGAGACATCGGGAGGTAAACCATTTATAGGTTTATTACCTTGTAAAACCCTCCAAAATCTGATGTTTCAGTGGACTGTGCAGCCTGAAACTCCAACGTAAACTCAAGTGCAGTTTGACTTATGACAGACAGGATGTTTTCACAAATGTTCGTGATGTTTTCGTTTCATTTACATTGCTGACACTAGTTCACGCTAATACAGCTAAAAACAGAAATACAGCCCAAACACTTTGTTGGATGCATTTCATTCCACATGTAAACATGGTTTGTTGACTTTTACCCAATAATAAAAAAGACAGATAATATACCTGCCGTATGGCCCAGTGCCGAATGCTTCTAGTCATTGGCAGGCAGGTAAATATTGTGCAGTATTTATGAATGTGGTAATCCAACATCTTTATAAGTGTTGGCTAAAGGTGCAGAGTGGTATTTATTCCATATTCTGAAATGGAAATGGTTATTAATCTGAAAAATGAAACACACAGATTGACATACCTGAGAAGGATTGGAGTAAACTGATAATAGTAATAAAGTACAGAAATATCAGCATAGTTTGACCATATCAACTGTTGGAATGTGATTGTGTTCTGTATCATAGTGTAAAATTTGTTGCTCCTAAAAAAAAGAGATTATTATAGAAATGTATAGATTATTAAGCTTTACCACCTAACAGCACTGTTGGTCTGCTCACTGCAGTTGATATTAAAATAAAGCTGTCTTATTCAAAACCAAAGATTAACCAATTCTCTTAAAACAAACAAAAAGCTTTCGTTCCTCTATGTTATTAGTATAAACCGTATAATATAAATGTTGTAAAAAAATTGAGAGAAAACATTTTTAAGAAAATATTCACATTATTTTAAATAAACAATTTTTAATAAAAATGACAAGCCTCATAATTCATTTTTTACAGTTTAGGAATATGGTGTGATTGGATTTTGGTGAGTTTTGATAGTAACACACAGAGCCAACCTTGTGTGTGTGTGTGTTGTTAACCTACAGCTAGGAGAAACTGGGAGGACCATCTCTTTAATCTACAATCCACAAAGTTTTTGTTTTTCACTTTGCCCAAAGTCAATAAATGTTCACTGGCTGCATTTTTTAATCTGTTCTTTAATACTTAATGGCTAATCAATACACACTTAGCTGAGTTTATTGTGCACATGTGTTTTCCACAGTTGCTGCCATGTGAAAACCTGTGAAAACACCTGTTTACGGTGACGGTCTGTACTTTTTCTCCTATTCACATCTGTGTTATTCTAGCAAAAAGAGAGAGAAACGCCTCCACTTACTGATTACTAGAGGGAAACTGCCTCCGCCATTCTCTATTCCCAATTGCCAGTTTTCACTTTCAATGCTTCTTGCCCACCATGTTGAAGAGTTAAATGTCATGAATTTTTAATGCTTAATGAGCCCATCGGCCCCCGAGTAAAAGTGCTCTGTAATGTTGCTGCTAATTGGTTTCAGTGACTGTTCCATCTTGCTAGTAAAAATCTGTAAGGCACCGGCCAGAGAAGAACAAGTGCATTTATTTTGGAAGTGAAGGCAAAAGGGTCAGTTTCCAAGCATTAGATTAATCTGCAGTGGCTATGCACAGCAAGACGGAGTGCTTCTTTAACCACATTTTATTTTAATCTCTCCAAAGACAGTGCTGAATATTGCTTTTAAAATTTTAAATGTAGTATGTGTTTCAGTGACAGCATTATTTTCATCACATACAGCATGATTAAAATAAAATTTAAAAAAAGTGTCACACTTTTCCCCGAAATAAATATCGCCCTGCATGGGTTTTAATGTCAACCACTGTGTGACTGATGGTGTGACGAGACACATATTGTGCTGTAGTCACTTTCAACAATAATTTACACGATTGTCTGTTTCACAGTCACCTTCAGCTCTTCAAGATGTGTTATCCCAGAACAACCAGGTGTCTACAATAGGAATACCTTTCTGCACATGAGAAGTTTAACCAGTAAGGTGGCAAGAAAGAACAAGTGTGAAGAGAAGAGACGAGATGAGGTATGTAACATTGGATGTGTTGAAGCCAAGACCATACAGGTACATTATCTTCACTTTCCCTGCTTGATCCGCTGCCTCCTTTCCAGCGGTCATTGACGTGAGGACCACTACTGCCTCTTCCCTCCCCTTGTCGTCTGTTTCCTTCTAACCACTGCAATTGGCAGAGAAGGCGCACAGGCACAATCCATCTTCCTCCTCCTCCTCTATCTCTCCACATCCCAAGGCTGTGTGCCAGTCCCCACACCACCACCAATTAGGGAGCAGTGCAGCAGTCAGGCCTAAATCTGCTCCTGAGCACAAGAAGCATGTCTGCTGATTCAGCCCCTGCAGAGCGGTACCATTCTGGGGAAATGGGTGGATGACTAGTTCGCTGGGATAGAATCCACTGCTGTCTTTCCTACTGTTTAACCTGATGGCCAGGTTATAATTGAAGTGTGTCTTAAAATTAAGACATCTTCCATCCTTCTTTGTCTTCTATAACAGGTTCTTAAGCACAAGACTTTGGTGTTAGTAGCAAGCTAGAGATTAAACGATGATGGACACATGCATGTTATGTGTGTCTCTGAGGCTGAAGTGAGACTCGTTACTAATAGTCCTTTGGGCTTGTCAGACTGTACAAACATGATCCACATGTCACACTGTAGGATCTTAGCTGTCATAATGTCAGACAGTCAGGATGCGTTAAAAACGGACTCACACAGGAAGAGTTTTACATCATTAATCACTGATCGCTTTATCGCTAAATTGTAGCTAGCAGCAAACAGAAATATCTGTTAATAAGTTTCTTATCTTGCTATCTTGTCCACCGAATTTGCTTTAAAATTTTCTGAGATGCATCAGGTATGGCGCTCCTCTTGGTTTGAAAGTCGTCGTAGTGGAAGTCAAACTGCGGTCAAGTATGAAATCTTCTGTCCCTGCCAGAATTTCGTCCAAAGAAATAAACTGATCGCAACGGCCATTATTAGTCTGTCATTGATTATATTAAACTAGCAAAGAAAACAGATTTGAGCGTAGGATTTCTTTTAGAATTTCAAAATGTGTCTCAGATGATCAAATCGAGGCTAAAATCGAACACAGTGTGAGTCTGGATTAAATGTCACAGCAAGATTCTGCAAAAGCTCATCAGGATATCTTGATTTATCGGCTTCCACTTTTTTAACAGTGTACAAGGACGTCCTATCCTGAGAAAAGAACTGAAAAAGATGAGGGTTTAAAATACGAAAATCTGTTGAAGATGTTAAAATTTAAGAATTTCTGTTTCAAACTATGTAGAACTCAATTAATAATCATTGGGGGAAAAACAAACTTGCTGCTGTCACTTTTACTTAATTTTCCTAAAATTGTCTATGTATTATTAATTTAAGGCAAAATTCATACTTAATTAACCTTTATTCATTTTTTGTTCATTTCATGCACATTCTGTGTGTCTACAAATAAACAGTATAAAAATAATTCCTGCTCATTTATTTTATTTTTTTTTAATTTAAACATCCTGTTTCTATATAACATATCCGCTACGCATGCAATAAAACATACAACCCACTGGATTTTGTTTTTGCCCAAACCACCGCTTACAAACACTAATGCAGATCACAAGAACGTACAGTTCATTCTAAAAATACTGAACATTTCAGGCACATAATAGTCATAAAACAAAAATTGTAAATTGACCATAGGTAATACTCTGACAACCACAGAAAGCTCTTAGGAAATAGAAGCAATGTGCGAATTGACATTGACGCAAGTCAGACTTTAATGGAAAAAATTTTTAAAGGACAGAAAAAGTGCATCTGAACACACAATGTGGTTTTCAGCCTTTCTACTAGCCTTAAGTACTTCTAAATAAGCATCACGTAAAAGTTGCTTTAAATATAAGTCGTTTTTCCAGACACACGGTTCCACACTAGTAAAAAGGATGATAAAAGCAACAATATCTCTAAAATTAGAGAAACATTTACTATACTTTTTGTTTGTTTGCAGCTATGTGAAATATTTCACTTCAGCAGGTGTGACAGGGACACTCGTCTTCTGTCCAATATTAAGCATTTCTCAGTGACTTCATCGTGAGTCTTCTCCTGCTTTCTCCGGCTGTGGGGATGAGGCTCTGATGGACCTTCCAAGCCGGCAGAGTCTGACTGGGTTGCATGCTGAGATCCTGTGTCTGTCCTACAAGGCATGCGCCAATTTAAAGGCTCAATTTGTCTCCCTAATCTTACATGGAATAACATTTGCATTCAGCCAGCTGCCTATAATAAAAACTGGCAGTTATGAGGCCTGCTAGGATGCATTACCATTAATCACAATTAAATAGAGCTTAGTACTTGTCACATGAATATTTACAGTGTGGCCAGGGCCATATCACACTATAAATTCATAAATCATCCAGCCAGATTATGGAATTTATGGCTGTTTTATTATTCATGATCTGGCTTTTATGTGGTGTTATATTTATTCCCCTCTCCACGGGATGGTGCGCCAAGTTGGGACTTGGTGGGCTGTCCATCAATGGAGTCTCACACACAGACGAAGGCACATAGGGGACACGCAGGGGACTTTAGACACACCATCTTGCAACAATTCTTTGTCTTCTCATTTATGTAATGCAGAAAAGATCCATCTCCCATTAAAGGGATG
Organism: Bagarius yarrelli; assembly: GCA_005784505.1. NCBI lineage: Eukaryota > Metazoa > Chordata > Actinopteri > Siluriformes > Sisoridae > Bagarius > Bagarius yarrelli. Next base: position 8,610,898 of record VCAZ01000011.1, read on the forward strand.
ACTATTTTCTGTAAATGTGTGAGATCTTTCTCTGAGGTACCGCCTACTTTTAATCCTATTAAAAAATAAATAAATAAATAAATAAATCTCGTCTAAGATTATCTGTTTTTCCCAAACATATAGTCATTTAATGATTAACATTATTATTGCCATTGTTGCTGTTGAATGTTGTTATGACTACCAAACCTAAAAGCCCTGTAGTAAAAACTGGTAGAACCCTTTCAGACCCATCAGGTATGCAGATGTAAATTGTATCATGCTGACAGAAAAAAATAAAACAACAAAACGGTCAACTAGCGTTATATAAATGAAAAAAAATCTTCGTTTCTGTGCTTTATACTGTATAGAATAGATCGTTTCTATTTATACACCACTGAACACACTCTCCGCTCTGCTTTCTTGTGCTGTTCATCTCAACAGCTCTTCTCAGTAAACTTTAATAAAGACTCTATTCCCTGGTTCTGTACATCTGATGTCTAATAATGAAACATATTGATGTGAGAATTACATTTTGCTCAATGCCCAGTGCATCTAGGAGTGAGAAAAGGCATAGAAGAAAGAGTGATTCTGTCTCGAAATCCCTTCTCTATTCACTACGGTGCACTTTGTTTGGTGCAGCCATTTTGTAGTGTACAATTATTTCAGGGTGAGGGCACTAAATTATTACCTGCAGTGCTGCGTAAATCAAATACACACCACTACACAAAACGGATATCAGGAAATCTACTCGGCAGGATGGATTCCGTAGTTTGTGTATAAATTTAACTAAATCATTTATTTTAATAAATCACCAAAGCTAGAAGGTTCAGCCCATACTGTATATTTTAAAAAAATTTATACAACATCTGTATTTTCCTCTGGATTATGTTGAATAGGTCATTTTAAACAAAAATGTAAATGTAATAGTGGCTTCGCATATTTGTCTCAGCGCTTTACTAGTCTGCGATGTCTGAATTCTGGGGTCACATTTATTGAGCTAAATTTACCCGTTTAAACAATAAATAATAAAACAACCGAGGAAGAGGTTTCAGATACAGCGAGAGCGCCATCTAGTGATCATTGAGGAATGACATTCATTAAAGAAATATTGTCATAAGGGAATATTGAGGTTATTATAGTGCCTTGATATTATATTGGTATATTAATGTTTAAAGCTTGTTTACTCAGAAGTGCTAATGATGGAGGAAGAGTCGCTAAACATCCCGCAACTCAACCAGCTGAATGTTTGCTATCAGTTATGGTTACATACCTTGGCTGAATTTAATTCGGCCCACGTGGATTTGCTGTCTTTGGACGGAAAAACAAAGCGTTCTCTGAAAAGACTAACTGCGGCAGAAAAGTGTTAGAAAATTGAACAAAATTAATTTATAAAATAAACGCCGGTGCGGTAAAATAACACGCGCCAAACGATTCAAATCGGGAATTACGTCACCGGAAGCGGGACAAATTTGGGCACACATATTATTTCACCTCTATGTATTATTAGAAAAATTAGAACAAAATAGAAACGATGGTTTATGTCTGTCCTGGTTGCTTTGTGTGGGTTTTTTAATGACAGTCTGTGCTCTGAAATAAACTTTATTAGATAGGAGAATATTAGGCTGCTGTTGTGTGTTCAACTATGCCAAAACCTCAAAAAATGTCAAAGGGTTTATTTCCTCTTATCACTTATCATGGATATCAATCCAAGCACTTCTTGTGTCTATGTCTTTAAGCAAAAAAAATAGATTAATAAAACAACATTTGACCCTTGGCATAATTGTATCAACATCAATTATATAATAGACCTGTCCAGTGTGTCCCCCTCCTGCCTTTCGCCCTTTCAGAGACGGCTGGGATAGGCTCCAGCAGATCCCTGTGACCCCGAATTAGGGAATAAGCAGGTTTCAAAAATAAATAAATAGATTATATAATATCTCAAATAAATTATATGTGAAAACAATCTTTGTCAATCACTTTATTTAGCTTGTCTGGCAAAACAGTATTTATTCAGTATTATTACATATTATTGCTTGAGTAATAGCTAGGAAAAATGTTTATAGAGATTTTTTTGGCCAGCAAAATGTTTTGATTTTGAACAGTGTTTTATAGGATTCAAATTTGGGTTTTTTTTGCATAAAAAATCAATATACTACTGTACATTATTGTAGTCAATGAAGCTAGAAGGACAAACTGTTACGACTGCAGAGAAACACCTGTAACGGTAATGTCTATAGCAAATATTTATTAACGCTGTAGTGTCGCACATCATTTATTACATTTATCTACATTTTATCTATAAAATTAGTTCCTCTGCTGTGTAATATTTTTTAGGTTTGGAAAAATGCCTTCATACTTTCAAGGGCAGACAGAATGAGAATTTACTAATTAACAAAGTAAACATTAACTGTGTTTAGCCGCACACATGAGCCTGCAGGACAAATGGCTTAGGTGATCACAGCTGTGCTAGAATCTAATATAACATGGCTGTGATATCATATTGTGTTTAGTTTTTTTTGCTACTTGCGGCAATAGAGCCTGAAAAAAAAAACATGATTGCTTTGTAGCACAGTTTCAATGGACCAGAACCTACTGTTATATAAAAGATTACTAATATTTTACAGATTTTATATTAACTGCCGCTATTTCTTCTGAACTTTGACCCTTAACGCGTTTATCCAGACCCTTTTAAAAAATACAAAGTGATGGATTACAACCCGAATTCCGGAAACATTTTTATAAAATAAAAACTAAAAGTCTTTTGGGGCAATATTTTATTCACAATAGAACAAATTTGATGCCTGCTACAGAGCTCAAAAAGTTGGCACAGGGGCAAAAAACAGCTGAAAAAGCAAACAATTTTGAAAAGATTCAGCTAGAACATTCAGAAACTAATGAAATGAATTGATATCAGGTCTGTAACATGATTAGCTATAAAAGGAATATCTTAGAGAGGCCGAGTCTCTTAGAAGAAAAGTTGGGCAGAGGATCTCCAGTCCAATCAAACAATGCTCCTCAGCATCAAACGGACAGGGCTGAAGACCTTTGTTGGATGTCCATGGTCTTTGGGCCCTCAGGCAACACTGCGTCACTTATCGGTATGATTCTGTGATTAGTAAATAGGCCCAGGAATACTTCCAAAAACCATTTTCAATAACAAACAATCCGCCGTAAGTCGTATGTGAACAGAAGCGCCGTCGTGTCACGTGGACCAAAACTATTTTAAAATAGACTGATTCAAAGTGGAAAAGTGTACATAAAAGTGTCTTTTTCATTTTAAACATTTATGTTAATTATGTTTTATTGTGAATAAAATATTGGGCTTGTGTGATTTGAAGGTGTTTTATTTTCCATTTTATTCATTTTTTTTTACTGTTCCGGAGTTTGTGTTGTATTTAAAATGAAAAGAAAAGTCTAAAACCTGATTTGTCACTGTAGACTTTTGAGACTCTTATTTTGTTTATTTAATTTATTTGTACTTAAAAGCACAAAAATGTAAGTTTAAAATTTTATAATGTGATAAATGTGTTTAAATAAAAGACGCTTTCTCATGTTTGCATCATTTCACTGATTTTTTTTACTGATGATAATGAGCTCAGATAATGATAATTATCCAGTATAGAACCTGAACAATTATCATTATCTAAGGCTATCATTATCATCCCCTACCTACTTTCAAATACTAATTAAAAATGCCCAAACCTGTGCAAGATAAAACTATTTTTCTACGGCGTTATACGGTTTCCTAATGACCAGGAAAACGTATAAAGAGTACAACATTTGTTACGTACAGCACAGTGCACTCCTCGGGCAAATTAAAGTCAGGTAAAAAGAGACAAAATATCAAATTAGATGTCTAACTGCTTACGTTTTGACATATGCAACAAACACTGGATGTATGTCTTTTTAATGCAAGCCATGCATTACAATTGTGTAGACACTTATACACAAGCAAGGGAAAATAGTTATCATTTAACTGTGCATAAAGTATTTTTATAGGCAATAGTAGTCATTCTCATGATAGAAATATTTAACATATTTTAAAGAGGTTTAGCAAACTCTGCGGTCATTATAGCAATTCAGAAAACACATACGAGACAGGAAAATATACGTAAGGGCATGGGAGATTTTTTCGCTTAGATGTCTGCTATCAATCTTTTGCTACACAACCTCTAAACAAATAGGTTTTTTTAGTCTGATTGCTTCTTTTTAATTGGTTTTGCTCGTCTCGGTACAGCCAACAACACAGCTCAGATCACTGCTCAAGGGGTTTAGGTGTGACAGATTAATTATTGCACCTCTTTCCCCCAAACACCTTCTTCATGATGCAGGTTCATGTTAAATAACACTAACCACATGCCACACACAGGTCCACATAATTAGGTACATGCTGGTGATAATATGCCTCAGGAACTTTCTTACTCCCTATTTGATCTTGGTTTGTGATCAGACCAAAATTAAAGCATCCTTATTAATTTAGGGACAAGTTATAGGCAGATAGCATAAGCCGCTGCAGCAAGTCATACACATAGCAAATTTTACAACTGCCCTGAGGTGCTGAATATGTCGCTGTCAATCCTGTTGTAGGGACGATGGGACATAGTACATTTGAATATTGAACGACTCGGGCTCAAAATAAACCAAAGAAGAAACCAACACGAATTTAAATATATGATTACACCTGCGAGGAAAGACAAAGCTGCCTTAACATCACTAACTGTAACTCCTATAGAGTCCACAATATCTGTGACTTCACACCACAAAGCCATCAAATGCAGTTCTTTTGGAAGCAACTGAGAAGCTGGAAAAAAACTAACCGATTTCTTAGAAAAGTTAATGGCTGTTAAAAAATCTGTTTAATGTAACTTAAGCCGCATCGCTGAACTTGGAGCCATAACGGACACGATTGCTGACAAGACTGACCTGGTTATTACGATTCTAGTGCGATAAAGGACCAACTTACATCCCTAAAGACTAAAAACAAACAGTTTTTGGAAAACCTGAAAAAATCAGAGCAGCGGTCACCTAATTCGGTTCTGAAGGGCCAGTGTCCTGAAGAGTTTAGCTCCAACTTGCCCTAGCACACCTGCCTGTAAGTTTCAAGTATACCTAGCAAGAGCTTATATAACTAGTTCAGGTGTGTTTGATTAGGGTTAAAGCTAAAGTCTACAGTTCTCTCCAGGACCGAGTTTGGTGAGCCCTGAAATAAAGGCTTACAAAAGATGGTGGAACATTCGGATGGTAAAAATGTCAGTAATGAAAGTACTGTGGATTGTTTCACCAGGTCTGGCGAATGTTTTCCAGTCTTCTAATCAAAGTCACGCAGAGGTTCGGCAAGAAAGGTGTTTTAAAATCCTCAAACAGAAAATATTGGACAACATGCAAAGGGAAGCTTAAAACAAACTGTGGCAACTTGCCAATTAAGCTAGACTGGAAGTTAAACACGCAGAGCTTTAGGGTTTAACAGCTGTTGAGGATTGGAAGAAAATCCCAGCAACAAGTGACTCTTTAGTGATTATATTACCTCATATACAGGAGTTTAACATCCTTTTGGATTTGGTTATATTGTTAGGGTTCTATTCTATCTTAAAGAAATTAAAAGGTTTTTATGTTTACCGTCAGGAGGTCTGGACAAGTGTTGCTCTCATCTTGCTTTTCTTCATGTCGTCATTTCACGTCATTTAAGTCGACTTGTTTTGAACTCAATGTTAGGGAAATTTGAAACTTACTAAACTTTTTGTAAAATAGCTCAAGCGCGCAACCAGATTGGCTGGGGAGCGATTATGTGCTACTTTGTGTTAGTCTTCTAAATAAAATTTGAATAAAATACATTTAAGTTTGTGGTTGTTAAGTGACAAAATGTAAAAAAGTTTAAGGGATATGAATATTTTTTCAAGGCACTGTATACCTACTTCAACAGGCAATATGTGTGTGTGACATTACACAACCACAGTGCATCAAATATATTTGTCATATAGCATAAAGTAAGATGTAATTGTAACTAATATATATATATATATATATATATATATATATATATATATATATAATATATATATATATATACTGTACAGAAGTATAACTATATAAATAATTATAGATTAAGTTTAACAAAATACAGTAAATAAAGTAATGAATAGTATAAAAATATAGCAATACAGCCGGCTCATTATGATGATATTAATGCGTATTATTATAATAAATTTTATTATTATTATAATTACAAAAATAATAAAAATTCAATAACAAATAATAGGAAATTGTAATAATAATACATTACAAAATAATACCAAATAGTACGTAAATAGTATGTACTAATTACATATTTCTAAATATAAAAAAAAAGGTAAACAGTAAGTAAAGAATAGTAGAATTTTAAATGTTTATAATAATAAAACAACAACTAAAGCTTTATAATGTATATGAATCATCTGGAATCACTTATCCTTTGTAGGATTCCAGAGTGGAAGTGCTAAAAGGGTGCAAAGGGGTTTTTTTTTCTTGAGTAGCCACTTTTTAGTGTAAAAGTGTTCCACAGTGCAATGTGGAAGCTGAAGCTGTATGAAGGTGTCATTAGTGTACTTGTAAAATATATATATATATATATATATATATATATATATATATATATATATATATATATATATATATATATATAATAAACAGTATAAATATATTGTAAATGTAAACAGTTAATTCGGATTATATACAAAATATAAATGTACACTTAATCCAAAATTAGATAAGAAAGAATGGAAACTTTCTGATTGACTCAAAGTTAAATAGCGATGCCAATTACTGTCAACAAAATGTTTTAATGTAAAAAAATAAATAAATAAATAAATAAAAATCCTATTTTTTCCTCTGGTCTACTTACAGGAATAATGAAAAGTTTCCCGGATAACAATGCAACCAATACAGGATCTGACATCACATACTTCCCTGCTAAATAGTACACGGAAATGAGTATGCAAGGTGAGTAATATTTACTCCTTAGTATGCAAGATATAGTACGGGAAAAGTTCCCGGATGATCTACTACTCCCGCCCTGATTTATGAAGTATGCATACGATGTACACTTTGCTATCCCATGAGGCTACGGGAGAGACGATTCTCTCTATGGAAAATGGCGAAAAAACGCTGCTGCAGCCCTTTTCAGGCTTAAAGGGAAAAAATGTTTATTGCAGGTAAATTGCACTTGTTTAACAACGTTCAAGTTAACCATTAGCCAACGTTTTAAATTCGCGCTGTTGTGTCCACAAATGTCACGTGATAATGTCAAAATGGCGAATGAATTACGTCCTAATTTCGTCCATACCAGCCGTTACCATGCTATTAGAACATACTTGTTTAACGGCACACATACTTATTTTTTGAAATGTAGTACCTATTTAAGTAGTACGCGATTTCGGACGGGGGGGGCCGAGTATTATATGTGAAACAGGAAGCAGGCGCAACTAAGCACATGCGCAAAGAGACAATGTCGCTTGTTTATGACGTCAGCTGGGGGTTTCCTGGTTCTACGGGTTGTCGGATTCAGTCAGTTACGCGATCTTAAAGTTTAACGCCACATTGATGGTGTGGCATTTACTGAAGACGAGTACAAAGACGATACCTCGGAGAACATGAAGGGAGGAAGTGAGTCGTATCACAGCGTATGTGCTTTATAGCAATGCCGCAGACAACACAGAGTAAGTAGCAAGCGAAAATGTCAACAACGCGGCCCCTCCCAGGCATGAAGCGAATCACCGAGCTAACGTGCGCAGTGCCGCCGGGGAACAGCCGCGCTCCTGCCGCCAGCAGACTTCTACCAGAGGCGTGGACTGTGGACGAATTTACAGTCGACGAAGGCAAAGAACCCGAGTTAAAATGCGCAAAGTCTCGAGTCGAACAAGTTTTTCAGGTAGCGTTTACAATTATTGGCCTATTGGACCACACAGTTGGAGCCCAAGGAAGTAAGACATCTATCTGGCTTCAGCTGAAGGGGAAAAAAGAGGATGTTTTGAAAGCAAAGGTAATTTAGCTCTAGAGTGTTTATTCCCATCTTTGGTGTCATTATGTGAATTACACTTTAGTTAATATGTTCCTAGGTCTTTAAAGACAAATGGGACTGTGGATCTAATATGAATTGGTTCAGGGACAGATGACTAAAGTTGAAAGTTTTAGCAAAAGAATGACGTCACTTCCCTTAGTTTATCTTTGTCCTGACAGCTTCTTACACAATACAATACATGTTCGGCATTTGGCAGACAGATAATTTACATGAATCTCTTTTGTACAACTGAGCAATCAGAGGTTAAGAGCCTTGCATTAGGGGCCCAGTAGTGACAGCGGTGGGAATCGAACCCCGATCTTCCAGTTAGCAGTCCCACATCTTAAATCACTGTACTGCCACTTCCTCATGTTGAACATAACCGTTTTCTCCTTACCGTAATATTACCACAGCGAAAGAAAACTCCACATGCTGTGATGTTAACATGACCCAGTATTCCTCTATTGAGTGTACTTCATTACTCAGTTCTCCTGATGCGGCATTGTGTACTTTGAACTCTTTGCAAAGAGGAAGTTAGAAAAGCTGCTGCCAGGAAATGTGGAATATTTACACACTGATGAGCACTCAAGTGGGAAAACCCAGGACTAGTTACATCCAAAATAAAAGATTACTGTGATAAACCTCTTAGTAAAATTGTACATCAGGATAATAAGGCGTTTTGTATGTGACTCAGGTTTGTTTCTGTACATCTATTTAAGACTTCCAGACTTATTGAAGCGTCTACAAATAGTGCAGGATGACATAGTTTTTTCCGTTAAACACCTTTAATCATCCTTACCATTTTACACCTTTTATTTCTAAAAACCATGGTTAATGCAGCTTCAGGATCAGAGGATCCTCATAGTATACTCTGACATGAAGGACACATGAACTGGCTATCATAGAAGTTTGCTGATCATCTCATAGAGGGTGACCGTTCATATTATCCTAAAAGCTCCATAATCACACAAAGTAAAGCCCGCTTCAGAGGAAACTCCTATTGCAGCATAAAGAAACAAAACTACTGTCAGATTTTGCCATTTTTGCCCAAATTTCTCTTTGCAGCACTGCAGTGCCTTGTTTATTGATGAGCCACCGTTTTTAATGCGTCTCACACGTGGCCCGTGTTACATCTGTTAGAGACTTAGTCGAGTGGCAGGATGATGACATCAGCACCGTCACAATTTTGTTTCTGCTTAGTCAGAGCGGGGACCCCCGCCGTACACTCTCTGTTCCGCTGTCCTTCAGATCTGTGAGTTTCTGCCCTTTGTCATTACTGGCAATCTGTCCATGTAATGTTTGGTAAATGGAATACTCATTCAAACTAAACAGAAAACTCTCTGCCGCATTTTGTTTCTATTACCCTAAAATGTTCGTGTCATGATGACACTTTGAGAAAAGAGTGGAAAACCAGTCATTCCATTACAGACCCACATACACACCTTCTGAGTCAGCTATTACAAACATTCATTGCATGTTTTTTACTCTCTTGCTAGCTAATTACACCACCAGAGCGTTCCTTTAATTCTTTCCAATAAAATAATATAAAGTGATTGATATATTCAGTGGGTTAGACTGGTCCTTATCCAGTAATCACCCAAAAACCATGTGTCCTTCCTGGTCCCGTCGGCGGCTCTGAAGCGACATGGTGGAGAGCTCAAACATCAACTGAGCAACAGAAGGAGCCTGTGACAGAGAAAAATGCAGTTAATTATAAAGGCACAATACATTAAAAAAAATAAATAATCGTAATCACAATAAAAATTTTAATTAATTAAGATTTTAGGTCACATCGCCCAACCCTATTTGGTAATAAGTTTAAACTTAAAACTGTCCTCAAACATTGTACACAATTTGTAAATCACTTAGATTCGCAGTTATAGTTACATTTACATTTAGTGCATTTAGAGCTTTTGAATCTCCAAGGTCCTTCTTGTAGTTTTCTGTAAATAGACATATATGGTATAATTTAATAAAAAGCTGTTCTGATTGGTGGAACAGGTCACTCGATAATGATATACATATAAAAGCATGCTTGGGCGTGTTTTTTGTTTTGAATTGCAGTCAAATTATTCCAATTTTCTCTAAAAAATTTAACCAACCCAAATAATATTATTATGTAATCTTGCAACTCTAACCTCTTGTCCTGCCTGTTTATTTACCAGAATATTCAAACTGTAGCATATAAAAAAACTGCTGATGTATCCCATCACATATGATATATCACTGAGAAATAGATAGCAGCTTTTATTGTGTATTGTTTATTTATTGTGTTTAATGGTGTTTTAATGTTCATTTTTTTACAGGAGTATGTTAAGGGCCTTTGTGACCTAGAGTTGCAGGCAGAAGAAAGATATCCAGTGGACATGCATTGCATCTTTGCCGGCGCTGGTGGCCTCTTTCTGGACCATTTGCTGCGAGACACTAGCGCTGAGGTGCAGGTGCTGGAGCCAGGCCGCTTGAGACTGCTGGGCTGTACTGAAGCTGTTGTAATGGCGCAGAGCCGTGTGCAGCAGTTTGTTGCTCTCTTTCAAGAAAAACGCAGCTTGCCATCTGATCGGGAACCCTCTGTCAAGCGAACCTTTAAGAACTTTGTGGAGGAACGGGCAGACAAATACACTATGGAGCTGCTGCTTTTGCCTAGCGCCTTAAAAGAGGAGCTTTTAGGCCTGGCTCAGAGTCCTACACAGCTTATTGTAGACCTGGAGCAAGACCGCTCTCAGACCAGCACCCCTGTCACAGAGCTCTCCAACAGAATCAATGCCTCAACATTTGAGGAAAAGTCATCTACAAAAGACAAGGCTTCCTATGAGGACAAGGCATCCAGCCCTGTTCCCATGCCTGATTTGCTGGTACTAAACGGGCGGCCAACTCACAAGCGGCGCTCATCCGAGAGTGAGCAAAGGGACACCAAGCGGCAGTACTCGCTGGAGAGAAGGGACGAAGACCAGGAAAGAGAGAAAGACCGTGATGAGAGCCAAACAAGGACAAGGCCTTCTGGGAAAATGGTCACACTGGTGTTAGACTCTGGTGATACTTCCGATGAGGGCGATGCTGTGAGCCCTGAGACCAACCTGCGGTGCCTAGTGAACTTTTTTAGAACCATGGGCTACCAGCAGGATGTTGTAGAACGGGTAGTGCGTGAAACGAGCCAAACTGAAGACACCTTCCTGCTGCTAGAGCGCATTGTGGAGGAGAGCAAAAAAAGCCAAGATTCCTCCATTATGACTACCACTTGTCTCGCCACTAACTCTACCTGCACTCGGTTTAAGGAGAAGGAACGTGTGCAGGGACGAGCTTTAACAGAGATTAAGCTGAGGGAAAATATCAAAGTGCCCAACAGTAATGTTTGGAATCAGAAGAGCCAGACGATCAGTTCTGCATCACTGGACAATGATGACGATGTCATCGAGATTGGAAGAAAGTGCAGGACAGTTGGGCCTCTGGATCTTAAATCAGACTCCAGATTTGATTACCTGGCACGGGGTGGTTCACAGACTGTGGGGCCCATGCGGATGGAGACCGTGACAGCACTGCGCAGTTCAGCCACGGAAACACGTCCTAGCTGCTCCTACCAAACCTGTCCACGGGTGCCACTGCCACACACTGAGCCCACAGCACTGCCCCGAGCCATTCCACTTACAGGGATGTCCCGCTTTCAGCAATCTCTGCGCACCCCTTATCGGCTGGTCCTGCAGGATGTACCCGGGCATCCAGACCTCCGGCACATCATCATTGACGGCAGCAATGTGGCCATGGCGTAAGTGTCTATGTTGATATGTTTGGTAGGTGTGCAACGGTGCTGTGGATGTTTTGTGTATCTAAATGTAAGAGATGTTAAAAGGTTAAGAAGTCACTTCCAGTAAGTCATGTGGATGATCGTGTTTTTAAACCCAGATTTGTGAGTTCATTTGTGTGTGGAAGAGCGTGGGAGTCTTAAACCAAGAAGGTACAAAATGAGTGGGTGACCTGTATTAGTTCGGGTTGTGGGCTTTCTTCCCACTCGTCATGCTTCCACTTTTGTCTTCTCTTTCAGTATTTCTTTTTTTCTTCTCTAGGTGATTTCCTGCAAAGCCCTTTTATTATAATGTGACAGCGGGCAACGAGGTTTAGGTGTAGGAGGATAACTTGGTAGAGAGTTGGAATTGTATAAATAGGTTACGATGTGAGGTAACGCGTTGACAACTCCAGAACAGTAGGTTTTGTGATGCTTTCTAGTGTATAGGCTGTCCTATAATAATGGGAACTCTTTTGTGAGCTGTCCAAAAATTCCTGCTGTGGTGTTGAGAGGGACTTAAGATAGCAAGACAAGTCTATACTACACAAAGTAGTTTGTCCCATGTTGTCTGTTTGCTAACGTATTACATTGATGGCCTACATGGCCCTGGCAGTGGTCACATGGTTCCTCCTAAATGTTTGGAACTTTAATATAAACAGTTATAGTTTGATTAGAAAAGTTGATTGATGAATATTATTATTATCATATTAAACAGTTCAGCAAGTTTTTACCTGATTGATCGTAGTCGATTTTGATTATTGTAAAATATCTATTATCTATTTACACTTTTTATTTATTTATTATTTTACTGTTAAATTGTTTTGTTTGGTTTTTTTTTCTTCAGCTCCAACTGACTATGGAGAAAATCATGTTATAATTATAGCTGACGGAAGTCCTGTTTTTTAAAAGTAGTTATTATTAGAAGGAAAGTGCGTCGTGCATATTTTCATATTCAGTTAAACTCTGTTTTCAGCAGATTCAGGATGTTCGCTGCTTGATTAGATCAAACTTAATTCTTACACATGAAATAAAAAAGCACGTAGCTGTAATTATAGTGAAGAAAAATGTCTACTAATTCAACATTTCATATTTTCAGTGTATTATCATAAGTACATACGTTACAGTAATGCTTGATAAAAATGTTGTAAATGGTGTCTTAAAAACATACGACATAGATGATTATACTGCTGAGGTACAAATAACCACTAAATAATACGTAGGAGCTAAAATTGTAGCCAAATTTGTACGATTTTGTATTATTTATTATCGATGATTATCTCACTTTACTCATCTCAGTAACGGAGGACGCAGAGCGTGTGTGTAAAAGAAAGGAAAAAACATTAATTGAATATTAATAACTATTAAAACACACTAGTGTTATATATGGCAGAAGACACAAAGTATGTCTTCTTCTATGAGCACTGGAGTTCTCTCTTGTGCTACAGCGCCACACTGGTTAAACTGCGCTATTGCAGACCCTTATGTTAGGTCATATGAGATTAAATAACTTTTTGACAACAAAAATATTTTAAAAGTTTTTTTTTTTAAATACTAAGTTTTGTATGTTATGTTAATAATTAATAACTGTCATCTATTTCAAATGGGGGAAAAAAAACTCTTTCTAAACCCAGCAGGCATCATTATTAGCTCAGCACCAGTTACCACCGGTGACTCTTTTACTTTTTCTTCTGCTGTAGGTTATTAGTTTCGTCCTTACTGAATGCGAGGTTTATTTGTTTCCTTCCTTATTACACTAAAACATTACTTATTTAAATTGCTCAAAAAAATTATAATAAAACTAATTTAGGCATTCATTGTGTCTCGAGACATTTATACAATAAACATTGACACAAAATTGCACAAATCTGGGTGTTTTTACTGAATACAAATGTTCTTAAATACCAAGAGATGTTTAGCACATCTCTGCTGTAAATCTCGCCTTCAGATTATTTGTGAATATCTGATATGTGAATGTTTTATTAGCGACGACCAGTGTTTGTATTTTATTTTATATAGTTTGTATTTGATTTATTTCCTTGTTTGCTGTATAGAAGCGATAGATTACTGTAGCTGTTCTAACAGTGCCTTCAGCCTCAGCTGGTTTAGTTAAAGCGTTTCTTTATTGTGATGATGATTTAAAAAAAAGAATGTGATAAAATACTGATTCTGGGCATCACTGTTGGATTATTGTTTATTTATTACCGTATATACTTTATGATGGCAGAAAGAAGTGGTTATCACTGTCAATGTGGCTTTTACCTTAGGTGATTTTTGTGGTTATTTCTTGCTTAAACTTTTTCTGAGGGAAGTTCCCACAGAGGTGTGTGTGTGTGCGTGTGTGGCCCTGCTACGTGTGTGTGTGTCTCTCTGTGTCTGTGTGTGTCTCTCTGTGTCTGTGTGTGTGTGTGTGTGTGTGTGTGTGTGTGTGTGTGTGTGTGTGTGCGTGTGTGGCCCTGCTACGTGTGTGTGTGTCTCTCTGTGTCTGTGTGTGTCTCTCTGTGTCTGTGTGTGTCTCTCTGTGTCTGTGTGTGTCTCTCTGTGTCTGTGTGTGTCTCTGTCTGTGTGTGTGTCTGTGTGGTCTCTCTGTGTCTGTGTGTGTCTCTCTGTGTCTGTGTGTGTCTCTCTGTGTCTGTGTGTGTCTCTCTGTGTCTGTGTGTGTCTCTCTGTGTCTGTGTGTGTCTCTCTGTGTCTGTGTGTGTCTCTCTGTGTCTGTGTGTGTCTCTCTGTGTCTGTGTTTTGTGTCTCTCTGTGTCTGTGTTTTGTGTCTCTCTCTGTGTGTGTGTCTCTCTGTGGTGTGGTGCTCTGTCTGTGTGTGTGTGTGTCTCTCTGTCTGTGTGTGTGTGTGTCTGTGTGTGTGTGTGTGTGTCTCTCTGTCTGTGTGTGTGTGTGTGTCTCTCTGTCTGTGTGTGTGTGTGTGTCTCTGTCTCTGTGTCTGTGTGTGTGTGTGTGTGTCTCTCTGTCTGTGTGTGTGTGTGTGTCTCTCTGTCTGTGGTGTGTGTGTGTCTCTCTGTGTGTCTCTCTGTCTGTGTGTGTGTGTGTGTGTGTGTCTCTCTGTCTGTGTGTGTGTGTGTGTCTGTGTGTGTGTGTGTCCTCTCTGTCTGTGTCTGTGTCTGTGTGTGTCTCTCTGTCTGTGTGTGTGTCTCTCTGTCTGTGTGTGTGGTGTGTGGCTCTCGTCTGTGTGTGTGTGTATCTCTCTGTGTGTCTGTGTGTGTCTCTCTGTCTGTGTCTGTGGGTGTCTCTGTGTGTGTCTCTGTCTGTCTCTATGGTGTCTCTCTGTGTGTGTCTCTCTCTGTCTGTGTCTCTCGTGTGTGTCTCTCTGTGTGTGTCTGTGTGTGTCTCTCTGTGTGTCTCTCTGTGTGTGGTCTCTCTGTGTGTGTCTCTGTGTGTGTCTCTCTGTGTGTGTCTCTGTGTGTGTCTCTATGTGTGTCTCTGTGTGCTGTGTGTGTTCTCTGTGTGTGTCTCTGTGTGTGTGTGTGCTCTCTGTGTGTGTCTCTGTGTGTCTCTGTGTCTCTGTGTGTGGTCTGTGTGTGTCTCTCTGTGTCTGTGTGTCTCTGTGTGTGTCTCTCTGTCTGTCTGTCTCTGTGTCTTGTCTCTCTGTGTGTCTCTGGTGTCTCTGTGTCTGTGTCTCTGTGTGTCTGTGTCTGTGTCTGTTCTGTCTCTGTGTCTGTGTCTCTGTGTCTCTGTGTGTGTCTGTGTGTTTCTGCCTGTCTGTCTGTGTGTTTCTGCCTGTCTGTCTGTGTCTGTCTGTTTTTCTGCCTGTCTGTCTGTGTCTGTTTCTGACCTTCTGTGTCTGTCCTGTCTGTCTGTGTCTGTTTTCTGCTGTCTGTCTGTGTCTGTTTCTGTGTCTGTCCTGTGTCTGTTTCTGCCTGTCTGTCTGTTCTGTTTCTGCCTGTCTGTCCTGTGTCTGTTTCTGCCTGTCTGTCTGTGTCTGTCTGTGTCTGTTTCTGCCTGTGTCTGTCTGTGTCTGTCTGTTGTCTGCTCTCTGGTCTGTGTCTGTGTCTGTGTTCTGTCTGCCTGTGTTTGTCTGCCTCTCTGTCTGTGTGTGTTTTCTGTCCTCTGCCTCTCTGTCTGTTTCTGCCTCTCTGTCTGTTTCTGCCTCTCTGTCTGTGTGTGTTTCTGCCTCTATGTCCTGTGGTGTGTTTCTTGCCTCTCTGTCTGTGTCGTGTTTCTTCTGTCTGTCTCTCTGTCTGTGTGTGTCTGTGTCTGTCTGTCCTCTCTGTTTCTCTGTCTGTGTCTGTTTCTGCCTCTCTGTGTCTCTGCCTCTTTGTTTCTGCCTCTCTGTGTGCCTCTCTGTGTGTCTGCCTCTCTGTGTGCCTCTCTGTGTGTCTGTCTCTCTGTGTGTGTATCTTGGCTTTCCCTGAAAGTTTGACTTTCTTTTTTGTCTGACACACCAGAGCAGCAGTTTATTTCCTTGTAAAATAGTGACGCCATCCTATAATACAAATCATTGATTGTTTTGCATCTGTTCCATTCATTAAACTCCTGTAGCCCTTCAGCCTGTGTGAGTCACTGAGATTTCTGTTTCATTAACTTCCTTCCTTTGTCATATGAAATTCACCTTTGCTTTTTTATTTATTTTTTTTTTTAGACATGGACTTCACCGAATCTTCTCGTGTCGTGGGATTGCCATCGCTGTGGAAGCTTTCTGGCGAAGGGGACATCGAGAGATCACTGTTTTTGTACCCCAGTGGAGGCAGAAGAAAGACCCCAACATTACAGGTCAGTGCCCAGAACACTTCCTCATATCAGGGCTGTCCCACAGTCTTTAAACTCAGCAAAGCAAGTTTATTTATACAGCACATTTTATACACAGTGGAAAAAAAGTGCTTTACATAAAAGGGATTAAAATTATCATAAAAATAATTGCAACAAAACAAACAGTTAGAAATACAATCAGCAGCACAGAGCGTATTCAGTAAAAGCAGAACTAAGGAGAAATGTTCGGAGTCTGGATTTAAAGATGGCTACTGATTTAACACGTCTGATCTCTTCTGGTAGCTGGTTCCAACTACAGGCTGCGGAATAGTTAAAAGCAGATTCTCTTTGTTTATTGTGAACCATTGGTATGTGTAACTGACTTCATTCTAATGATCTGATTGGTTTATATCCAGTGAGCATATCTGCAGTGTATTTCTAAACGACTAACAGTACTTTACATTCACATTTGCAGCATTTGGCAGACGCCCTTATCCAGAGCGACTTACATTCAGATCATTTATACAACTGAGCAATTGGGGGTTAAGGGGCCTTGCTCAGGGGCCCAGCAGTGGTGGCTTGGTGAAGCTGGGAATCGAACCCACAGTCTTCGGGTTGGTAGTCCAACACCTTAACCATGAGCCACCACATCCTCACTATAAACTCAGCCCCAAAAGAAAACCGATATGGGAAATGATTTTCTTTTGTTAAATGAAGAGAATTTTATGTGCCATGATATGAGCATGGAAGCAGTGTATAAAACTCAACTGCTCACTCAAATTTTGGCCACATATGTTAGTGTAGTACAGAATATACGTGCTAATAAGTTATCGCCCATCATCTTGCAGAAGCCTGAATGTAAAGATCCTTTATGAGTATTTATCCTATTCTACCTATTAATACTATTATAATCAGTGTGCTGAGGTTTATACAATGTTTGACTAGATTATAGTGATAAATCAGTTCTGTTAATACGTAAACGTATTTGTGCCCCATATTTATTGACTTAATACTATAGTATACATTTTAAATACTGCTAAGGAGAATTAGTATAGTAATATTTAGTATAATTTAGTATAGTTAGTATAATAATAACTATATATTAATAGTTGCAATGTTTAAGTGCAATTTTCCCTCTTTACTCTTTTATAGAACAACACTTTCTTAATCAGCTGGAAGACTTGCGTTTGCTGTCTTTCACCCCCTCCAGAGAGGTCTGTGGGCAAAGGATAACGTCACACGATGACAGGTACAAGCTCCAACACAGTGCAGTTTAAATTGGAGGTTTTCAACCGTTTAGGACATTTACACTGCAGGTCTTAATGCCTGATTTTTTTTTTTTTTGACAAAATCTTCTATTAAAACTGACCTGCATGCGGTATCTGCATTTAAACTATCCATGGCAAAACACAGCGAAATAGACATACTGTTAACACAGGTTAATGTCATGCACCATCGATGCTAATTCAATGATGTACAACTCGCACTGACAGGTAAAAATCTGATCTGTTTCATATCCAATTTATTTTTACATATGATTAAGAACTGAAATCCATGTGCTTTTTTTTCTGCTTACACAATCATGTTCTGTCTGTGCTACATTAGAGGAAAAATCTAAATGGAGTCACTTCATACATGCAGTGTAAATGCGGCTTAACTCTGCTAGAACTGCTGCCTAATACTTAGCTGCAGGGCTAATTAGATTGCCCCTAGTGGATGCTTAAAAACTTGCTTGCTTGTATTTATTATTACCTGGTGTAGACCAGGTTCTTGAGCGCCTTTCAGGTGCGGCTTGACAACCTATGGTTTAACTCCTGGTTACCATAAAGTTTATTCAACTGACCATCATTAGTCTTCCCATTAGACTTACCAATATAAAGAATAGCACATAAGAATGCTAATCACATCTCATTGTAAAAATTACAGGAAACTGAACGTTGCAGCCTCTGTTGTTACATTTTGTTCTCTGCCCTTTGCAGGTTTTTGCTTCATTTGGCAGAGAAGACAGGGGGCATCATCGTCACTAATGACAACCTGAGAGACTTTGTTACTCAGTCTGAGGCCTGGAGGATGATTATACAGGAGAGGTAAAATTTTCTTCAGTTAAAAGTCTGTCCTTATGTTTGTGTGTGTTATAGAACTCAACAAAGTTTTTTTTTTTTTTTTAACTAATAAAGCTAAAAATAAGCGGTTTTCATTTGTGGCCTTAGACTGTTGCAGTTCACCTTTGTAGAGGATCATTTCATGATTCCAGATGATCCTTTGGGAAAACACGGACCTCACTTGGAGCAGTTTCTGCGTAAAGACAGCCGGTGAGTTGCCCCAAAGTTATCCACACACATACTGTTTTTCCCCCCATGGTTCTAAGCAAATGTGCATGAAGAAGTTTGCCCTTGTGTGACCTTATCCCTCTACTCTGTCTAGAACAATTTCAACCCCACTAAGGATGGACCTGCAGGCCAAGCCATCAGTTTATGCTCAGACACATGCCCTTTTGCCCATTCAGTCCAAATCGGTATCACACTGGCCCCATTCCGGCCCACCCGACTGGCATCCGCCTCGCCCGTCCCTTTCTCCACCTCCTCAGCGCACACCCTCCGAAACCACCGAACTGAAGAGGAGGCTATACGACATTTTTCCTGACCAAAAGCAGCTCATTGACCGCATTCTTAACGACAACCCTTACATGAGGGACTTGAATGCTCTTTCGGGCCTCCTATTAGGCTAAACATCACTTATTCAGTCCCCACGCACAAACACACAAGGCAGTGTTCCATGTTAGTGTGTCTACAGAACAACAGTGAACATGACATTCTTCTTTTTTTATTATAATTAAATATAAAGACTTTACATTCTTAAGACTGCTGCAGGTGGGTTGTTTGTTGTGGGTTGTTTGTTTTTTGGGAATTCTATTTCCTCATGTAGCTAAAGACAAATAAGTTGTTTCAGTTTTGATACGAGATATAAAGTCCAAATGGCATATATTTGATGTATATAATTTAATACCACTATTCCGCTTTATCACTGTAAAAAAAAAAAAAAATAGCTTGATGCCAATATTGGAAATTGGTTTTGCGGTCAGTTTTGTAAACGATTGTAAAATAAATTTGGGCGTTGGCCCATTTGTGTCAAAATGAACATGCAATAAAGTGCCCAAGTTGTTTATAACTAGTCCCTTAATTCTGAAAGTTAAATGTTTTAATGGAACAGGTTAAAGAAGTTGATTTTCTGTTTTTTTTTTTTAATTACAATTATATTTAATTTTTACCAGCTCAAGTCAAGACCCGAATGTTTATTTCTTTGCAAAATTCATGTCTGGCAGTGCCTTGCCATTACTTGAATGCCTGTGACGTTGATTCATTACATGGTGATTTGACAAAGGTAACTGTGACTGACAGGTAACCATACAAATCTTAGATTTGTTCACCAGCTTTTCTGTTTTTTCAAACGGCAAAAATCTGTACAGGTTTAAAAAACATTTACATTTATCGAAACTACAGTGGAAATGCACAACTTCACGTCCATCCTGTGTCGACTGTATTGACTATCTGCACCAGTGGGTTGTTATTTGTGGTTTTGTATGTAATATTTGGACTGGGGTTGCTTTAAAATCCAAAAAAAAAAAGACGTTCTTTGCAAAACAGCCCATAATACCAGTGAACTGTGGGTATCTCACAGTGCAGCTGTTCGGACTGCTGTTCTCGTCAGTGGAAGGCGGTGTTAATAAAGGCCGTCTATGTGTTCATCACATGAATTAATACAGGGTTTTTTTGTCTTCTTTGCTATTGCAGATGTTTAGCGATATTCTGTTTAATCAGTGAAATTATATGTACATCGTGTTTCTAGATCTTGGCTTAAAAGTAATTGACCTGCATTAAGCCATGTGTATTCCATTATCAAAGACTCATCGTCATGCTAGGACAAATAGATTAGTTTATAGAATATCAAACTAACACCAAGAAATGAAAAGGTTTTATTTTTTTAATGTATAGATGGGAAGTTACACAGTTATGTAGTTTTTTGATTCTCATCATTGACACGTGTATCATGCATGTTGTACGCTAGCCCTGCAGTATCAGTGTGAATGTTATGTCTGTGCTGCATTTGTTGCGTCATGTTGCTTAGTGCATGCGATGTGGCTTGCATAGATAGATAGACAGACAGAAAACGAGAGAGTGAGATAGACAGAAAACGAGAGAGTGAATAGACAGAAAACGAGAGAGTGAGATAGACAGAAAACGAGAGAGTGAGATAGACAGACAGAAAACGAGAGAGTGAGATAGACAGACAGAAAGCGAGAGTGAGATAGACAGACAGAAAGCGAGAGTGAGATAGACAGAAAGCGAGAGAGTGATAGATAGACATGGAGACAGACGAGAGGAGCGAGAGAGTGAGAGAGTGAGATAGACATAGACAGAGAGTTGATAGACAGAAAACGAGAGAGTGAGTGATAGATAGATAGATAGATAGATAGATAGATAGATAGATAGATAGATAGATCATCTTAAAAAATATGAGAGTCAAATCATTTGTAGTCAGAGAAAGTTGGGAATGTTAGTGCAATCTGCTGCCACCGTCAAGTCAGAAATGCAGCGTATTAGCCAGTGATTTGGGCCAAGACATGTTGTGTAACGTAGCCAAATGAATAAGTTTCTACAGAAAACTACTAGTAATAGCAAAATACTTGCATGGCAAAGTAGCGAAGCCAGATTTAGGGAATAATGTGTCCACAGGCTGTATTTACAGCTTACAGAGCAAAACATTTTCTCTCATTTATAGAAATAATTATTTATTGTCTCAGAAAAATCTATTAATTACTGCTGAGTTAATACTAAAATGACGAATTGATATCAACATGTCGAGTTTCGATTATCAATCATCATCTTTAGCTTCTAACCAGCTTTTCTTCCCTTTAGGAACTCGACTTCATTTACGTACAGACACACACCTGAAGAATAAAGGATTAGTCTGTGAGGTGTGCTTTTCGAATAGTCCAAAAGAATTCATTATTTCAATGTCAAATACATTTTTATTTCTGTTCATGACTTTTAAGGTGTTTTTTGTTGGGTGGATTCTTTAAACAATTGGTAGCATGTATTTATCACTAAAGAGTGTGGGAATAGAAACAGATATAATGGCTCACACTCTTTGTGTTTATTCTTTGAGTAACAAAAGGAAGTAGGTTAGAAGTTTTTAACTTACACTAACATGGCAAAGTATTAAATTATTCAAATTAAAATGCTGAACCTATCTATCTATCTATCTATCTATCTATCTGTCTGTCTATCTATCTATCTGTCTGTCTATCTATCTATCTATCTGTCTGTCTATCTATCTATCTGTCTATCTATCTATCTATCTATCTATCTATCTATCTATCTATCTATCTATCTATCTATCTATCTATCTATCTATCTATCTGTCTATCTATCTATCTATCTATCTGTCTATCTATCTGTCTATCTATCTATCTATCTATCTATCTATCTATCTATCTATCTATCTATCTATATATCGATTTATCTATCTATCTATCTATCTAGTATTAAATTATTCAAATTAAAATGCTGAACCTATCTGTCTATCTATCTGTCTGTCTGTCTATCTAGCTATCTATCTATCTAGTATTAAATTATTCAAATTAAAATGCTAAACAGCATTGGACACTGGAACACACTATCTATCTATCTATCTATCTATCTATCTGTCTATCTATCTGTCTATCTATCTATCTATCTGTCTGCTGTCTATCTATCTCTATTTGTCTGCTGTCTCTATCTATCTATCTGGGGGGGGGGGGGGGGGGGGGGGGGGGGGGGTTTGTCTCAGAGGTTTTCCAGCTATGGGAAAACTTTTTACAGGCCCATAGAGTAGTACAATTATCTACAGTGTACACACACACACACACACACACACACGATTCTCAAATTTCACGAACCCCAATTTTGGACTTTTCCAGTGTCATTTGTTATCACACAGACATTAAGTATAATTTTCTGCTCAACATCTTCATCCACATTTTGGTGCTGGAAACTGTAGCATGTCTCAGCTTTCTACTCTAGCTAGTAACATTTCCTGTGGGAAGTACTGTAGTGTTTTTAAACCTTACTGTAGTAAATACACAATAGTTTACCATAGCCTTGTTATAGAAATTCTACTACACTTGTCATAATAACTCTACTATAGTAAAATAAACTAACTATTTATTTTTATGATATTATAATTACTATGGTAACAGCTTTATTACCCCGTATGTGTAAAAACCTTCACAGCACAGATCAGAGCAAAACGTGTATCAACGCAACACACACAAAATCCCTAAAATGAATAAAACCAAAATTGTTTTAAATAGTAAACAGCTAAATGAGTATATATTCGAGTAGATATGAAAAGTGAATTATACAATAAATATACTTCCAAAGGTGCAGATCAATGTAAAGGGTAAATTCTGTTTATGTAGAATATACTCCAAAGGGGCAAATACACAGGCAATAAAATGTAAAGCTCAGTAGTAGCAGCAATATGGCAGTGTACTGTTTGTCTCGCAGCAGGTTTTTTGCTTTGGGTAAATATGTTCTAGCTGTTTGTTGTTTTGTGTAGTTTTGTGTTGATTTATGTAGTAAACTATGGTTCTGGTAAAACGGTGTTCCATTTCACTATGTGTCTATTATATAAAGTTTTTTACATTTATATAAGATTTGGCCACATGGTGGCGACAGAGGCCAGTCCATTATGAAATTCTTTCTCTCTTTCTTTTTTCTTTTCCTTTTACTAGTATTAGTAGTGGTAGTAAAAACAGATTAGAAGCAGGTTATTATTGCACATATACTCACACTGGAATCATCACATTAACTGTTAAAATCGGTTTGTCTTTTGAATTCTGCTGTTTTAGATAATGGACCATGGGTTATCTATCTATCTATCTTGGCATGGATGTGTCCTTCATACATACCCAGTATATACAGTTTTTGTTTCCTTCAGGATGTTTTCCTACCAGTTTTTCTCTCACACTTAAAATGCATGACGTATAATCCCTGAAAAACACACACTTTTTGTAAGTCTCTGGTTCTGTACACATAGAACCAGCGAGCCTGTATCTCTATTTCATTACGCAAGTCTATACAGGGCTGTAAAAATAAAGTTTAGAAGTCTTCCAAATATTCCCAAA
The DNA here is from genome assembly GCA_005784505.1 of Bagarius yarrelli. Taxonomy (NCBI): domain Eukaryota; kingdom Metazoa; phylum Chordata; class Actinopteri; order Siluriformes; family Sisoridae; genus Bagarius; species Bagarius yarrelli. Next base: position 8,634,550 of record VCAZ01000011.1, read on the forward strand.
GACCCTTTCCCCTCTTTTCGCCTCTCCTCAACATGGTAAGAAAAAACAACACACTGTTCTGGAAGGAAGGTTTAAATACCATTAACATTCCAAAACAGCTCAACATTCTCAGGAGTGTTGCATTCCCAGGACCTCCTCCCTTTGCTTCTCTGCATAGTAATGGAATAGCAGGCTGACTGTTTGTTTTAACGTGCACCAGGCCATAATGGATCACTCACATTAACAACTGTGGACGTATTAGCCGGCTTTATTCTTTAATCATGAACATTCCTGTGGAAATAGATCTCTGTTGCTGGATTACAGAAGTCAGACGCTGAACCACAAGCGTTTTATAGTATACCCCGAAAGCACCAGGACTAATCGGACACACGGCTTCACATGCCAGCATGTTGGTGTGTAGAGTTTAGTGAATAGACTCAGAACAATCAAGATAAAACCAGGAACGAGCAGGATTTGTGAATGAAATGAGTTCTTTACCAAGTGAAAAAAACACAGGCTTTATAGATAAAGAACAGCCATCCCCACACAGACTCTACACATACACACTCACCCATACACACTACCACTGAGGTATTGTTTGTATAATTTAGACGAGTGAATCAGGACATTCATGAGTTTGCTGCTGAAGCAACTTTTACAAGTGTGACTATTTCGCATGCTATGCAAGAAGAACACCGGCTAGACCGTGTGTAAAATTAACACAGTGTTTTAACTGCATCATGTGGCACGTCGGTTTGTTTCAGGGCGGGGCCGCTCCTTTTCTCCATCTGCTGTAGAGCCACAAAGAATGATGTCATTTCCTCACCAGGGCTGAGTTGGCAACTTTAGGAGCTGGAAAGAAAACAAGGCTGATTTGCCATGAAAGCCTGCTCATTTTTTAGGGCCTGTATAATCCAAACCATCACCTCATTCACTCATGCAGAGATTTGCTGGAACAAGCCTGCACAAATTGCTGAACCCGAACATTTGCATATCTTCACGTCGAGGGCTGGAATGATACAAGGACAAAATGAGGTGTTTCTGTTTGTAAACTTATACAACTTTTTATTCCTTTATGACTTTTTTTAGGTCAGATTTTTTGTTGCTGCATTTGCACATATATATTTTTGTATATATTCATACTGACAGTCAGACTGGATGAACATTATCTGCATGCAATGCAGCCCGTCTGAGCTAGAAAAGCGTGAGGTTGGTGGAAATGTCCATTTTTTCACAAGCTGATATGATTCTTTAGGGCCTTAATGAAAAGTATATCAATAATTTTATTAGTAGTGTAAAAACCACTCATTTTATCTTGTCAAAAACTGTTCACACCAGTCGCTTTATATGCTAATGAGCTTTGTTCATCCCATCCCTCTGTTCTGTGGGGTGTTTCCATGCTCCAGAACTATTAAAAATAAATATTAAAATGGCCTATTTATCCTTAATAGACACCTTAATTAACTATCTAAAAAGGTAAGCTTACAGTGATTCATAGAAAAGAATACACTAACCTTCTCTGAAGGTAAAGAAAGAACAGGATAAGTTGGTACTAATCCATTTTTCAGAAGTAACTTCTCAGCAAAACCTGCTTTATACTGACCCTCGTTTATAAAGCAGTCAGGTAAAAAAAATAATTCACGCAAACATAAACGCATTAAAGTAGATGATCCAAAGGCCACATTCTGCTCCAGTGTTGAAACAGTGGTGGACATTTTACATCTCACTAGGGCCCAGGGTTGCCAGATTGGTTTAAAAATCATTAAAAAAAACATACTTAAATTAATTTTAAAAAAACAAACAAAAAAAAAAGCTAGGAATCAAACCCTGGGCTTTTGTATTAAACAGCAGCTGAAATTTTATCAACCAGCCCACTGCATTTTTCCGATCTGACATACTCAAAAGTAGCAAAATTGTGGGTAACCTGCTCAGTTTGGCAACTTTCCTCGGGGCGGGTCTATGCTAAAATAGCAATGTCAATCAACAATCTTGGTCAGTGTGATGTCACAAAAACAGACATGTGAAAGTAAGATGATTTGAGAAATTATTTAACAAGATTTAAAAAAAACACTAAGTGGATCTTAATCATTATAGGGTGGTTGTGTACACACATATCAGGTCGACTGGCATCCAATAGGGCCTTTAAATCCAGATGTAAGGTTCTTGTTCTATGTTTATATTTAAGGTTTATGTATCATGTTTTGTTCATGTTTCATGTTTATGTTTCTTGTTCATGCTTTTATCGTGTTTTCTTGTTCTTTGTTCAGGCCTTTATTTAATTTCTGTTTTTGTCCTTGTCATGTGATACTTGTTTCTAACTACCTTCTTGCCTAAGTGGAGTCTTTACACCGGAACCATGCCTGACAGTTTGTATGTTTGTAATTGGTCCTGTGAGAGACTCTACAATACTTGAATGTTGTTCTATAAAACTGAATATTTTTCATCAACTTCTGGCAAACATCAGCCCATTTGTGTGCAGCTTGAAACAGCTTGTTACAGCAGAATATAAACAGTATATCCTAAATATTGTTCAGAGTAATTTTTATACTTTAAAACCATAACTTTATTGTGCAAAGACATTAAACAAAAAGACCTAAAGCTAATAAATGTATTTGTCCGTTCTTTTTTTTTTTTTGTCTTATACCTTTTACCAAGTTTACTCTTTCTTCTTTTTATTAGCACCTTCTCCAAACCTCAATTTTCAGTCCTTAGGACTATTCCTAAGCTGCTGCCTTCCAAATTTAAAGAAGAAAAGATTTATATTCCTGTAGATTTATTTTATTTATTACAGTAGTTCCATTTTATTCAATTTATTCAACACTAATTTTAACTGGCCCTATAACTGAGCTTAGCTTCTTCATGTTAAATGGCATCAGATAGTGTTACAAAGGTACCCAAAAATAAAAAATTCTGTCATTAATGATTTACCCTTGTGTTGTGCCAAACCCTTAAGACCTTCTTTTATCTTCGGAACACAATTAAAGATATTTTTGACATAATCTGAGGGCTCACCGACCCTCCCATAGACAGCAAGGTAACTACTACAGTCAGGGTCTAAAAAAGATCCAAGACGTGACATCAGTGGTTCAACTGTAATATTACAAATCCACAAGAATAATTTTTTTCTGCAAAAATAAGAACTTGCCACATTTTTGTCTCTACTGCGTCACTTGTGTATGTGCGTTTATGACGCCACTGACCCAAATCCACTGTAATGATGTTGAACACATGCGTCGTGCCTTGCTTACACTAAAAGAAAGACGCACAGTTTATAATATTATTACAATTATTTTAAATGAGATCACACCTCATGATTACTGTTATAAATATTAGCCACGTCCAAAGGTTAAAGTTGAAGGTGTTGCCTTAATTCTTAATAATATTTTTAGTATTTTTTAGAAGGCAGGTTTCAGGTATAACTGATAACATTATCCAGAGAAGCAAGTGTTAATGATAATGTAATGTGATGTTTGTACTGGCTACTGTTACTGCTGTTACTGCTACAGGCAACCAGGGCATCATACAGACTTTATTGAAGAATTAGCTGATTTTCTATCAGAGTTAGTGCTGGCTATAGATAAAGTTTTTTATTGTTGGTGATTTTAATATTAATTTCGATAATACATTAAAATATTGGGATCAGCATTTCTAGACATTGTGAACGGCAGACAACATATTTCAGATTACTGATAGTCAAGATTATACTCTAGATTTAAGACTGTCACGTGGAATTAATGTTAATGATGTTAAAATTCTTCAGCAAAGCTAAGATCTCTTAGATCATTATCAAAAATTAGTATTTCAAATTCTACTTCCTATTATGGGAACACATCTACTACAAAAAACTACTGTAAACAATCTTCCTGACTTCTCAATTCCTCAGCAAATCTAACAGCTCAGAAAACCTTGATGATGTAATAGAAAATATGGAGTCTAAGAAAGATTACGGAAAACAGTTTGACACCGTGGTATGATGAGCACACACTCGCCCGTAAAAGAGCAGCCCGAAAAATAGAGCCCAGCTGGAGGAAAACTAAACGAGAGATAATTTGTATTGCATGGTAGGGAAAAGTACCCTACAGAAAAGCTCTAAAAACTGCTAGATCTGATTACTTTTTGTCTCTCGTCCAAGAAAACAAACATAACCCCAGGTATTTATTCTTTATTCAATATTCGGTGGCTAAGTTCATGAAAAAATAAACTATTAACAGGTGTTGACATTTCCTAACAGCACAGTATTAATGAACTATTTTACTTATTCACTTATTAAATAATCATCAAAAACCAGCTAGCCCTAAGCTTAAGCTCCTAAAAGAGGTGAATCCTCTTCTGACTATTATTAATTTGTCATTGTCATTAGGATATGTCCCCAAAATCTTCAATCTGGCTGTTATTAAGCCTCTCGTTAAAAAACACAAATTGTCCCCAAAGATCTGGTTAATTACAGAGTAATCTTGAATTTCCTTTCTATAAGATACTAGAAAAAGAAAAAAACCTTACCATTATATTTCTTTTTAGGATTTTCAGTCAGGATTTAGAGCATATCACAGCACAGAGATCGCTCTTATCAGAGTTATAAATGAGCTGCTTTTATTTTCTGATAATGTTTGTATCTCCCTATTAGTGCTATTGGAGCTTTGTTCTGCATTGGACACCATTAATCACAACATTCTTTTGAATAGACTAGAAAACTTTGTTTGCATTAGCATGGTTCAAATCATACTTACCTGCCCCCCATTAATTCATCACAGTGAATAAATAGGCAGAATCATATAACAAGGTAATAAGTGCAGTATGGAGTACCTTAAGGCTCAGTACTAGGGCTGTTAGTTTTCATGCTTTACATGTTACCCTTGGGAGATATTATCAGGAAACATGGTGTTAGCTTTCACTATTATGCTCAGCTTTATATTACTTTGCGGCCTGGTGTAACATACCAATTTTAAAAATTATTGGAATGCATAAATACTGCACTGGCTCCCTAATAAACATTGTTTTGATTTTAAAATCTTACCAATTACTTATGAAGCCCTGAATGTTCTAGCACCTCAGTACCCGAGTGAGCCCTTATCCTATTATATTATACTTTTTCATTATCCGAACTCGTTAAAAGATTGTTAGCCTGCAATATTTAAGTCAACCAGAACCAGGATGGCTTGCATAGCTGGAGACTCTCTGGGACTCTTAATTTACAGGTACTAGTTAAACTGAACGGCGTGTTTTAGTGAGTGCTTACTATCCTTGCGTTAACACTATTCTCTTATCTGATTTTGTAAATCTGCTTTGACACAATATCTATTGTCAAAAGCGCTATATAAATAAAGGTGGGTTGCCTTGACTCGAATCAAGATATACATGTATTAAGATTTGTTATTGGTTTAGTCTTTAGAATAGTGTGCATTTTAATAGGGTTTCTTTAAATGTAAATATGGCACGGGACATGTGTTCAACATCATCACACTGGATTTAAGTCAGAATCGTCACTGCAGATTCAGCATGATGACGTTAAACACATACTGTCTTAAATAGAGAGATAAAAATGTGGAGTAAAGTTTTTTTTTCTTTGCATAAAAAGTATTCTTGTTGCTTTGTAATATTGCAGTTAAAACACTGATGTCATATGGAATACTTTGTCAATTATCCTGTTACTTTTCTGGTCTTTAGACTTGTTGGTAAAACAAAAATTTTACATGCTCCTGGTATTTAGAGCAGAAAGTCTCTTTCAGGAAACTTTTATGTTTACAGACATCACACACATTACCAGTGTGCAGAGCCATAGCTCACCTCATAGCTGCACCTACAGATTTTAGAGCCGAATTGTACAGCCTTGAAGGAAAACACGTCCTGCCGTCTCATTTTAAATTGCCTCAATGTAATACTCAATACTATACTCAATAATACTCAATGTAGCTTATGACATTTCCACTGTAAAGCCATTGACTTTTTCTGTAAATAGTCATTCTAAAAATGTTTTGAGCAAAGATTGTTTTTTTCAACATTTCTAGGTTGAAATATAAAAATTGTGAAAGTCACATCGGATAAGTTTTTCAATAAAGTAATGCAGAAATTCTTTACCATCAAATTTAAACAGTATTTTTTAAAACAGTGAACGTTGCCTTCACCTGACTGTTTTTAAAGGCAATTCTTTTGAATATTGAAATTGTTTATAACAAATCATTGTTTTTCCAGGAAAAAAAATCATGTAGACGACCGAAAACTTGACAAAGCATCTTTATGCCACTGTGGTTCTTGATGTGATTAGCTATGTGTTGTTGCACGCTGTCTGTCAAAGCAATGTTTTAAATTGATAATAAGGATACGGCCTAATATCAAAACATCAGGGTGTAAATTACCTTCATTATGATCCTTAGTAATACTATAGGTTGGCATAAAGTGAAAGGTATCTGAGTGTTACTCCTAGATACTCTAGGTCCATCATGGCTGGGGAAGTAAATTATTGATAAACACAAGGAATGGACTGGTGTTGGAAGTGCAATTGGATATGGAAGCTTAATCACACCACATAATAGACTGTTAACTAATACTACATGTTCAGTTACACAAGCTATCATACTGGTGCTTTATGCAGCTTCTTTAGGGTCTTTACTGTTCTGTACTGTCTCCAGACTCTCATATAATGTTTGCTTTTTTTGACACCTTAGATTTTGCTACTCAAATCACACTTCAGCACAGTGCTGCACCTGATATCTAAAGTTCTCATAGCTGCTAAAGAGTTTGTGGTTGTTTTTTACGTATTTTTCATTTAATGATGCACCAAATGTTCTCTATAGGTTCTGCAGTCAGGCCCAGACTCTTCTATTATGAAGCCATGCTGTTGTAATAGCTGCAGTATGTGGTTTTGCATTGTCCTGCTGAAATACAAGGTTCTTTTGCTGAAATAGATGTTTTCTGGGGGGGGACATGTTGCTCTAAAACCTTTATATACATTTCAGCATTTATATTGTCCTCCAAAACATGCAAACTGCCCATACAGTATGCACTTATACCCCCTATACTATCATCTTCTGAGGGCCCAAAGACCATGGACATCCAACAAAGGTCTTCTGCCTTGTCCCTTATGCAACGAGATTTGGATTGGAGAGGCTCTGCCTAACTTTCCTCTCAAAGACGTCCCTTTTATTGTCCCACCTGTGGCAACTTTTTTTAAACCTATATCAGGCATCAAATTTGAAATGAGCTCATTTAGTGCTTAAAAGTATATATATTTCACAGTTTGACCATTTGTTATGTTATCTTCTACTTCTACTGTTATGTTCTATTGTGAAAATATTGGCTTATGTGATTTGAACGTCTTTTAGTTTTCATTTCATTGAAATCTTTAACTTCTGTAACAACTGTAGTTGTTCATTTACAGGCAGCAGTAAAGAGCCACGTAGCTCCATGATCTCCATTCTTCACAAATTGGATAGGTTTTTAAGTGTGTTTATATATGTAGTCTTTGTTTAAAAAAAGGGTAGACAACAAGATGCAAAGGTCCATGACACTGTTAGTTCTGTGAGAATGTTGACTGGAGGTCACATGCAGAACTTAGAGTTAAGAGGACCTTTTTAAACAAGAATTGAATGACTCTGACCTTATATATATAGTAGATACTATAAGTTCTTTTTCGTATGTGGTACTGTGGTTTTCCTATATTTAAGCTATAACAATTGTGCAGTTATGTACTAACTTAACTAACTCGATTATTTAGTTATAATTTTTATTAGCGTAATATTCACAAACATTGTCTATGGTTTGTTTTGTTGAGGTTAAACTAAAATTTCCTACAAAGGACTGGGGCAGCATTGCAAATAGTGCTACCATTTAGTTGAAATACGTTGTATCTTGAAGTATTAGCAACAAAAACATCAGCCAATTAAATTTTGACATGTGACAGCCTGCTCCCTAGGTCTAGCTACATGCCCTGTGCTACCCCCAGTGTTTATAGGAATTTCCAAAGTATAAAAGTGAAACTCAATTAAAATAAATGACGCCCACAGTCACCGGCACAGCTATACCAGATCTTCTACCAAAAATGCCTTTTTAGGGCAAACTTTTGCAGATCAAAAGAAATAATTGAGAAAAGAAGACCTACACCCAAACTGAATTTACTAAAAAAGGCCAAAAAAGTTTTTGTGCAATATTTCAAAATTTATAAATATATAAGTGCTATAAGTGGCTAACAGTTAGCACTAAGCACAACAAGCTATTTTAACAGTCTAAACAGCTTTACTAAGACAAAAATACTCAGGCTCTAAAGGCTATATAATGTAAGTCGTGAATATTATTATTAGCATATAGCTGCGTTAGCTGTTACAGGAATGTGTAAGCTGTGAGTATGTAGTTTACAGTTGCTTACTAAAGGCCATGACTAAAATCCGATGGTATGCGACTGACTACTTAAAGTATACGTCACCTGCTCAGAAAGTCGGTAACCTAATAATGTGTGTGTTTTTTTTCCTGGGTAGCAGTTATATAACTCACATTTTGCCCTAACAGCTAAAACTAAAAGCACATTGATTTTCCGAAACTGTTTGCTGCTGGCAGCCACAGAGTCTTTATTTTACTGGGTGAAATAAAGCTTTCCAAAGCCTTATTGTAAACTAATTAATTATTTTACGCTTTTTAACATGGTGCTCACTAGTGACATCTTATGGTCAAAATGTTGATTTGATGCTTTTGTGCAACAAAGAGACGGATTTTTGTTTTATGTTACAAATCTATCACTTTGTAATTTTAAAATAATAAGGGGATATAAAAGTGTTGTATGTGTCACTGTTGTTGTACTTATTTATTTATAAATAAATCTACAAATTAATTTTTTATTTAGAAATGAATTAAGGAATGAGCTAAATAGGTGGATTGTACTGACACAATTTGGGCAGCATGGTAGATTAGTGGTTAGAACTGTTGCCTGACAGCAAGAAGACCTGGACAGGTTCGTATCCCCAGCAGTGGAGTTTGCATGTTCTTCTCGTGCTTGTATGATTTTTACTTCGGTTTCCTCCCATTTGAAATGAAGCTACCAGGCAGAAGGCAAGGAGGAGGACCAAAAAGGAGGTTTATGGATGCGATAAACAAGGATTTAGAGAATAGGGTGAGGTGGAGACAGATGATTCGCTGTGACGACCCCTAATGGAACAGCCGAAAGAAGACTTCGAAGCCGAAGAAGACTTCGGTTTCCTTCCACAGTCCAAAATCATAGGATGATTGTCCATTCCAAATTGTCCATAGAAGTGAGTATGAGTGCAAGCGGTTGTTTGTCTGTATGCGTCCCTGCGATGGACTGGCAACCTGTTCAGGTTGTACCCCTGCCTTTTGTCCAATGACAGCCGGGATAGACTCCAACAGATCCCTGTGACACTATTTGTGGAATTATTCAACAGTTATTTTCCAGTCATTATTAACAGTTCTGGTTGTCTGTTGTTTAATTTACACTTTCTCTGCCTTTTGGAATATTCTCTTACACTGGACTAAAATGGCAGGTTACGCTTTTAAAAGCACTGTCTCGGTCCACCAGCTAAGCGAATGGCACCGAAAAACTGCGTACAGAATTCGCGCTATTTTCGAACCAGAATACGAAGCAGTCACGTGGTTGTGTGCGGAACCGAAGCTTTGACGTCACGGACCACGTGGTTATGACAAACGAATGAAGCTCCGGTACAGTGCTTCATTGTGACATCATTCGATTTTTCGATACAAGCTTCGACGCCTCGGTGTTAAACGTCACGTCTCTGGTAGAAAGACAGAACGGATATTTCTCTGGAGGTGAGTGGCGCTTAATTAAACCCGAGACGCGTTTGGTTTAAACTAGCGTAATTACGTCTGTGTTTTTTAAACAACCGCAAGCTAACGCTGGTTAGCTTCGAGGCTAATGGAGATAGCTTGTAAACATAGCATATTAGTTTGTCAGTCTAATGCTGGTGGTTGTGAGGTTGGTTAGCGATGGTAAATAACATCTGTCCTCCCCTGTGGCACACATTTCTTTGTGTCCACATACATTTGGTCTGTTTATTATTTTATTTCGCTTGCTGGCTGAAGTAAATGGTTACCGTAGCCCTCTAGCGAGCTGCACGGACACCCAACTCGGTATGATCTTGTGTCTACAGCTAACGTTAGCAATCTAGCCACCTCTTCATGCGGCTAGGAAATGCCATTAAAACAGTTCTTGTTAATGATACTACAGTGCCTTTTTTCGATAAATGCTTTAATAGGAAACGGCGTTGGTACTTTTTCTTGCTAGTTCTGTTGCCAGCTAGCAGGCGACCCGCTGACCCAGAATAATAATGAGGCAGGAGCAGCCTGAGGATGAGCGGATCCGCTGTAATGAACACCGGGAGTAGCTACCGGTCTGACATGCAGCTAAGTAGGCTCAGGTTCGGTGTACTTGCTGTAATGTATCTTATCACATGACACCTTAAGGGTTTTTAACACGGCATCTAGATCATTATGCGTCGCCCAATTGAAAAGAATAGTATTGTGGCTACAAACCAACCGAGGCCGCAGTTCACAACCTAAAGGATGTAGCAGAAGAACCCGCTACATGGATGCATCGTCTGCGTCCTGGTGTTAATGTTGCCAGTGTGATCGATTGTTTTGTTTATACAGCAGCTGAGCTTTTATCCGATGGCCTCGCTGTGCATCTGCGCTGCCGATCGGCTCAATATTAAAGCAATGGATTAGTGAGTGTCTGATTGAAGACTCCGTAACATGCATGATTATATTAATCACAGTAGGCAATACCTGCCGATGGAGAATCTGTAATAAGATGGCGCAGGTAAAGTATCCTTATCTACTACCAGTTCCAATAACTAATGAGCAGGCAATTATTTTTAACTGTGGTTTCCTTGGAGAATTAGGCTAATGAGTGTGTTTACTATGGTTCTGGTCATTTAACTACAATACAGGTAGGAAGCTGTATACTGATGGATGCATAAATAAATATGTAGTTAGATGGAGATGTAGTTGAATAGATAGATATGTAGTTGGATGGATGGATATGTAGTTGGATGGATGGATATGCAGTTAGATGGATATGCAGTTAGATGGATATGCAGTTAGATGGATATGCAGTTAGATGGATATGCAGTTAGATGGATATGCAGTTGGTTGGATGGATATGCAGTTGGTTGGATGGATATGCGGTTGGATGATAGATATGTAGTTAGATGATAGATGGATATGTAGTTGGGTGGATGGATGGATATGTAGTTGGATCTTAACTGTTTATTCAGGCTTAGTTCAGTGTCTTACCTGGTGACATTTTGAGCTATATAACAGTTTGTCTTGTTGTATTTTTGCTGAAAGCAGCTCACTGGAGAAGTACACATACCAACACACAATCTTTTTTTGAAGGAAAGTCATTGACCTGACAAAAAACTCTTAGTTTGGACAGACAAAATGCTCATCACTGACATCAAAACAGGCGTCTGTTTACAGTCCATGACAATAATCAAAGTGCTATTATAAAACAAACGTTATATATATATAAAGTTATATCTCAAAATTATATTTAAAGCTATAAACAGATCATTAACAAATGTTATGCAGATTTTTGTGAACAAGAAAGGTTATGTTTTTTTTCCACTTACAGATTTCTTTTCCTACAATAGACGGTTTTAAAAAAGGCCATCACTTGTGTATTGTCTGCTTGGGTTGCATCGATTGCGTTGTATTGATTGTGTGATGCCAGTGTTAAACCTTGCATCTGATAATTGCTTAAATTGGTTTATTCATGTACACAGCTCAGTGTGTTGCCAGTTAACTAGTTCATGTGTTCAGTGTCAGACTGTTCCTCAGCTTTTTGCAGCCGCACTAGCAGCTGCACATGCCGAGCCATGCACAGTTGGCAACCCCCTTACCACATGACAGCTGCTTCTTTTGACTGCCTTTACAACTTCTGTGTCCTGAGTCCTTTTGCCTCCCTCTCTTTTATATTGTTTCCCACAGTTACATCTCAGATGGCGCTGTCCTCCTGCAAACACATTCTGTTTCCCTTTCATGTTAAAAGTGTACTCGCTGGATAATTACTGAATGATTATAATACTAGTTGGCCATCTGTTTAACTGTAATAAATAATTATCTTTATATTGTGTGACTCCAGAAGATGGAAGGGTTTTGAGTATTTTCTTTAAGTAGAATTTGGGTCTGTATTTTGAAAGCCCAGTGCCAGAAGGTTATTCCTTATTTTGAAATTCTCTTACCTTCGACATGATGACTTCTCATAATAGCAACAATATCATGTCAGGTTAAACCTTATAGCCCTTGCAAAAACAGTGGGACACAATATTAAATCCACGGCTGTGCCTTGCAGTTGAGATTATGGACTGTTTTTATATTAAAGCTGCCAGATAGTGCCAGAAAATTTCAAATCTCTTGTTACAGTCTGTGGTGTTGTGCTCTTTTGCACATCTAAACTAAGATCTCAGATCTCTTCGTTTTCCACTGGGTCTGGTCCTGGAGCCAGATCCCAATTAGGACCTGGGCTGGGGTTTTTTTTCTTGGGTTTTTTTTTTTTTTTCCAATGAAAAAAAAAAAAAAAAAATCTTAGACCAGTGCCCAGATCCTGTCTTCAGGCCAGCCGCAAAACCTAGAACACAGGAAACTATGATGTCAGTGGGCGGAGCTTCACTACAGGCCGCAGTTTAAAAAGCACTATTTTCTAACAGCTGTCGGAGTTCGGATAAATTGACAATAATTGAATATGTCAGTCCAGCAGTGGTTGCCATAAAAGAGCCAGAGTATAATTTAGTATTTTTACTTGCTGTGATGTCATTTTTTGGAGTATTTTCATATATCAATACAATCCTTCAGTTGGAACACTATGTAGATAATAAAGCCATATTTAATTAAACAGCTAAAAAGTGCAATAAACAAACAAATAAACAAACAAATAAAATAATCAAAAGTGGGTTTTTTTCTCTCTACCGAATACAGAAATATTAAACATATATAAATACCACAAAAATGTCAGAAAGTTGCCGAAAACTACATACAGTTGGACTGTTTACATAAATTAGTTTGTGAGGTTTTGGTTGAGAGGATTGTAAAGACAAACAGATAATGTCTTATTTTTAAGAGAAATGTTTTTTGAACAACTAATAAATACTCACTCAGTAGAATGATTAGGTGCCACGGAACCTTTGGCTCTGACTTCTGTTGCCTCTGGTGTTAGGGTGGCTCTGAGGACTCCACTAGATCTTTAGTTTCCTAAACACTACAAGAGTGTAAGTAAAATACTAGGTATGTTGGGTATAGATTAAGTATGTTTTTTGCACAAAAGCAATATAGAAATGCGAGACGGAAACGGTGGGTCGTGCAGGCAGGTTCGTTCTGTTTGTTTTGTTTATTGTCTAACTCAAAAGCAAAGCATATTTCTTAATAATGTGATTTCATGTTTTTATTCCAGTTTGTAAATGGCTAAAATTCCTCCAAAAATGTCGGCTTCGTCCCCTTTAGAATCCCACAATTTTACAAATTAGCGCGGATCTGAGGTGCAGGTTGGCGCTGAGAGCTTGAATGGCTCGACATCTTTAACACTAAACAACAAAGAAGCAAAGTGTTGTTGTTGTTTTTTTTGTTTGTTTTTAACAAAGTGCTATATAAGCAAAGCACTAAATAAGTTATATTTCCTTTGGCACAAAAGCAGTACAGAAATGTTGCGTCGTGGGTTCAGGTTCATTCTATGCTTGTTTCGTTTATGCTTTCAGCTTATTCCGAATGTCTATTACTTTATTGCGCTACCTATGTGTTCAGTTTTTATTGCCTTTTTTGAAAATAAACCAGCAAACCATATAACGATTCCACTGATCTGCTATCGAGTGGTCAAAAATAAATAAAAAACGTCCACAAATATTACAGGGATTTTTAAAATGGGCAAAAGCCTTTGCAAAAAAAATAACACATGGTGATGTAGCAGTTTTGTGAATGCGAGCTGGCATCAGCTATGGCATCAGTCCCAGTGAAAAAGAAGTAAATGTGTACAAAGTGGTATGATTTAAGTAGTGTGCCAAAATAGTAATGGCACCGGTAGTGTACCGACAAACTGTTTAGCATGCTATTGTGTAGTTTGGGATGTGGCCCAGGTATTCATGTATTCATTGGGTTTCTCGTTAGTACAAAGCATTAGGAGAATAAAAACTCTATTGTGCATTGATGTGACTGCCACAGATACAGTGGAGCAGTTTTCACTGTAATATCACGGCACACCGCTTTTTTTTTTTTTTTTTTTTCAGCTCATGTCGGTCTGTGTTCATATTAAACACTAATCGATGCCCAGCAAGCCTGTGTTTTTTACATTAAACACTACAGTCGTTGTTGGAAGTTCATTTTCATTTTTGTTTTTGTAATTGCTTTTTTAGACAGCGTAGCTGCAGTAATCACACATTGTTATTCATCATATTAGAGTTGTTTGCATTCATCCAGCTTGTAATCTCAGGCTTTTTAGCATCACTGAATGTTTAGGATTTTGCTAATAAAACTACATGCTTATGTTTTTCAGACTCTGTGATTGATTATAAACGTGTGGGTCCTGTCTCACAAATACAAATACAGAGATGCACACACTGTTCAGTCACATGGTACATCGCATTAGTCATCTAATGGTTTCAGCTGCACGTTACCTTAGCAAACTGAGAGCTGTGCTATCCACACATATCCTGTTACCAGGCGGGGCCCTAATGGGATCTCGCCATGCAGCGGATCTATTCAAGATAAAGCAAAGGTAATGTCTGGGATGGACTTACTGAGTAGGCAGTACATTCTGCTTCATTTGGTTTCAGACAGCAGTTGATGGAAGTGTTATTGCTGTAGTCCTACCATGACAGTGCTGTGGCTATACCGGCCCAGTCTGTAATACTAAGCTATCAAGGTAGCTTATAAAATAGTATGTATACATACTGACAGTATTATTAAGGTTCCTAAAGTGGGGCTGTTTAAGCTTTTTGAGTGATGTCTTACTGCTTTTGCCGAGTCTACTACAGTTCTCTGGGGTGTAATCAAATAAGGTGCTTTTTTGTGGCCGTAATAAACTAAAGTAAGAAATATAAACAGGTGTTATTTAACTAGCGCAGATGAATATGTAGTAGGGCTGCCTAACATACAGTTTCAGCATTCGACAACGCAATGTGAGTGTTTCTGCAGTGCTCATATTGCAGGATGTGCATTGTTAACTGGGGTTTATAGTTGACTGCCTCACTGTTCAGATTTGTGGCTTAATTTCAACGCTTGATAATCAAGTAAAGGTTTAGCATTTGCATGTTGTTTTAAGGTCTGCTACTGTGTACACAAGTTTAAAGCATTAAGGCACAAGAAACCCTTTGTAGCTTTAACAAAGATTAATAGTAATTTGATATTCCGTTTCTGTATCTGAATTTCTATTAAAAACAAAAAGCATTGTTTACTTCCTTTGCATCCTTAGTCTTAGGAATGGGCAGTAATACGGTATATACTATATAATTGTCAACCGTATTAGATTTTTTTTTGTATTCTGTATAACCCTACAACATGTTAATAGGTGGGCAGGGCTAAATCGTGTGCAGCATGCGTGAGCCTGAGCAAGACCAAAGCTTGCAAAATTGTTAACCCGACGCCCTTGTCAGACTAACCAAATACTTCCCCGCCCGTCTGGCTTTCTCACACAGGAAAATATATTTACTCTCTGAAAGGAAAATATACACTCGTGCTTTTGCATTCTCTCACAAATATAGTTGGTCTATTATTTTCAGACATCAATGGTTTATTAAAATGGGAAGTGGTAGCGTAGTGGTTAAGGTGTTGGACTGTTAATTGGAAGATCGGGGTTCGATTCCCACCACAACCAAGCTAACACTGCTGGGCCCCTGAGCAAGGCCCTTAAACCCCAATTGCTCAGTTGTATAATTGAGATAAATGTAAGTCGATCTGGATAGGCGGCACCTGCCAAATGCTGTAAATGTAAAATCGTGTTTAAACGCGTAATCGGGTTTTGCTTTCACTTTTAACTCGCATGGAGAACGAAGAACAAACAGAAGAGGTGTTTACATATTTATATTTAATAATTATTTAAATGGTACACATTTTATACCTGTGAACTATTTATAATAATGTTTGTCCACACAACTGTGACATACAGTAAAATTCTGTTATAGTAAATTTAATCCAAATCAATCTCGATTTACTACATCAAGCCCCAAATAAAAGGAAAAAAAGTAATGAATTAAAGTCCTTTTCATTTCTAAAATATTGACGTTTATTTATTATATAAAGCTATTTTTGTTAAGTGTCTGAAATAAATACTGATTTAAATAACTATATAGTGAAAAATATTGTTACCCTGAAATAAAATGACTCAAACTGTGAATTTTGGTCTATTGTATTTATCCATGCTTATAATTTGTGTTATATTATATAAAAATAATGAGCTCTTTACAAATTCAGTTTTTGGTAAATTATTTTATGCTGTGATTTTATATATTGCAGAAAAACTAAATATCGCAAGGTCATTTTTTTCCCAATATTTTGCAGCCCTAGAATGTAGAAGAGAAAATCAAATGTACCAGGAAACGGTCTGGAAGGCACAGAGGGCAGAAATTATTTGTGCCCCTGACACAATCAATTAACTTGATGTTCTGTTTATGCCATTCAGAGCAAAAATATGTGTTGCACAAAAACTTAGGAAGTGGGTTTGAATCTGTTAGCTTGTAAGTAGTCAAAACTACTTTTTTTTTTTAGTAATTATTCCAACTAAAAGTGTACACTGTGCATGTATGTATTGTCTGTTATGCCAAATGTGATTAATAACTGATTTCCCACATTTTAAGTCACTATTGCCTATTAAGTTAATTCCAGTCACGAAACATTCTTGCAGCCTTGAAAATTCAAACGTAAGTTTGAGTTGGTGTTACGACCAATGGATAGGCCTTTTCTGGTGAATTTGACTAGCTGGGTTCGTTTGAGACCACTGTCACAACGTCCTTTCGTTGGAAGAGGACAAAACTAGAACTATGCAGAACTATGGAAAATGTTTGGTCTGCTGAAGAGTCATTTTGTTAATGGTTTGTCATTTGTCCTAGTTTAACACTGAGCCAATTTTAGATATATTTTGGAAGCGGGGTGTGGTGAAGCATTTGTTTATGTATGGACAGCAGAGCAGAGAAAAGCGAGTAGGAAATCTCAACCTTTTTTTTTTTTTTTTTTAAACTGCATTAAAACTAAAGGCACCTGTGCTATTTATCCTTGTGTATTTTACACAGAAGAAGGGACAACCCTTTATTAGACTTCATTTGCCCCGTCATTTAGATGGGTATTCCCTCAACAGGACGTCTTTATAATGCTAATCACTAGTGCCTGGCACTTGTTCCGAACCAGCTCTCGTTTGCACTAGCAATGCATGAGAGCGTTTTCAATGCAGTTATTTGATGTTGTGTTGTAAAATGTGATGTTTATGAAATAAATGTTGATACAATTTAACACTTCAACTTGAAGCCTAGTTTATTACCATTTTGTTGGGGAGATTGAGGACAGGTGGGGCTTGGAAAGCTTCCCTAACTGCAATTTAAAGTTATTAATTTATATATATTTTGTGTGCATTTATGGTCATTTATAAAAGCAAGACATAAATTTACAAATGATATTAGGAATTAAAATTCTTGAGAATTGGCATTGAATCGAAATAATAAAAACATTTTACATCTGTTTCCTTGTGGTTGCAGCTCACCAAATTAAACTTAAACTCGGCACAGTTTCTTTTCATTTTTATCCGTAACACATAAGTGATGTATTCCAGAAATATACTTTAAATATAAGGCTAAATATTCCTTTTTTTTATCACTGGCTCATTTTTTTCCCCCTGGCCACTTCAAATAAGTGTTTTCCTGGCTTCATGTTTCATTAATTTCTAGTTTTTGCTCTTTAAAAAATGGAAAATGTATTTCTAAAATGTTACTAGAGTTAATTGGTTTCTGAAACGTTGCACTAACAGACAAAGGTAATGTTCGTCAGTCATTTTAACAGCAACATCTTGATGAACAAATGTGCTGATCACTTGCATGATTTAGAAGGAAGCGTCTGTAATGGTCACGTTCCTAACGCTTGATTAATAATATTTGCAGCAAAGAAGTTAGATAAATTGTCAATTATATTAGTAGACAATGTTTTACATAATTTGTATTAATATTTAATTGTACAATATAAACTTTCTTTAAATGATTATGAAGCAACTGAAGCAAAATTTACAAGCCAGTGCTAGTGTGTAACAAAGTGAGGGTATTTTTCTCATGCATGCCCCCATCTTTTTCCCAGAATGCTTTCTCTTAATATAAAGTATAGAATAGGGCGTATTTGATTCCTTAGCATAAAATGTGGTTTATTTCAAATCTTAACCTCATATGGCAAATAAACAAAACCGTTTCCTTAAAATTTCCAGGACTGCACGTCAATACAATAAAAAAATGATACGGTTAGATTAGATTAGATTAGATTAGATTCAACTTTATTGTCATTGTGCAAGGTACAGAGCCAATGAAATGCAGTTAGCATCTAACCAGAAGTGCATAAGTGGCTTATTTACAATAAATATCAGTGTAATAAATAGGGTATGGGGTTGATAATTACAGAGGTGGGGGTAAATAATGTACAGAGGTATATGGATAGAATATAGAGGTGTAACAATAGATAGTTATAGATCGTGCAAAGATGCATAATGATAAGGTAGTGCAAAGTACAGAAGTGGCAGTGCAGTAGTAATTAAAATACTGTATATCAGCTGTTCAGTGCAGAAACAGCCACATGAAAGAAGCTGTTTTTCAGTCTGTTTGTGCGGCTCTGAGGCATCGGTAGCGTCTGCCTGATGGGAGAAGAGTGAACAGTCCGCGGTTGGGGTGAGAGGGATCTTTGATTATGCCTTTTGCCCTTTGCAGGCAGCGTTTTTTGTGTATGTTGTCCAGGGTGGGTAGCTGAGTGCCGATGATTTCGTTGGGCGGTTTTCACCACCCTCTGAAGGGCTGTGCGGTCTGAAGCAGTGCAGCTGCTGTACCATACTGAGATGCAGTTTGTGAGGATGCTCTCGATGGTACTGCGGCAAAAGTTCTTCAGTATCCTGTTGCTGAGATGGGACTTTTTAAGTCTCCTCAGAAAATATAGGCGCTGTTGTGCCTTTTTGACCAGGAAAGAAGAGTTCAGAGACCAGGTGAGATCCTCAGAGATGTGGATTCCTAGGAAGGTTGACATTTGCATGGAATTGCTCATCATTCAGCACACGAGTCATAAAGCCAGGTATTTTTTAGAATTTCCTGTTTTCACCATGTTGTAGACGTCAGTGGTATTAATTTAAGCTCCTCAATAAGAAAGGTCATGTCTTGCCAGACGTGTGTGTGTGTGTGTGTGTCTGTGTTCACACTTTTCTGTGTTTAAAGTGATGAGATACTTGGACAATGTGATTATTGCTGATGGAACAGTGTGTGCTTAGGCTCTCTATCCTAGCTCATTAACTTTAAAATTAAGTTTACTGAAGTACTGACAGTAGTGGCGCTTTTAGGAATTTTTTGTTTGTCTTTTGTTATTAGCTCAATGCCTTTTTATCGTCAGTAGAGTACTGTTGCTTTTAGCTGGGGTTTTCCTGCTATGCCCTCTTCTGTGGGTTTCGGTGTAGTGCTGCTGTTTTTGAGTGTCTCTTTGTCTGAGGCACATGGTAAAAGCAGGAGGTGGAGCTGTGTAATCTGACACGAGCCAGGCCCAAAGTACAGCTTAGGCGCTGTGAGCAAGAGTGAGATGGGGGAGTGTGGGGGGCATTCCAACTCCAGCTTGACATTTGACTCCTCAGCCTCCAGACTGCATTGACAAAAGTGTATGCAGGCTGGACTCTGTTCTTTCTCTCTGTAGTGCTTTGCTGTGACTTTTTTTTACCCCTGCCCTATAGTGAGTACGCTCTTCTTCCAGTCTCTCATCTGGAGTTCACTCAGGATACTTGGGCCAGCCTGGGAGTGGCCCCTTAGTCTGCCGCTGGAATGTGCCTTTAGTTGAGTGGGGAAACTGGCTTTGCTGCTGTTGGTTTTTCCTCCGTTCCTCAGCTCTCGCTCCCGTTCTCCTATGGCTCCCTGTTCCTAAGGCTTTTCTGCAAGGCACTTTGTGCCGAATGTACATTTTTTTTCGGATTACTTCTGGATTCCTTCGTTTTGGGTTCTCCGCTGCTCATTGTGCTTTTTCTGCCTTGCGTTTTAAAGATTTTTTTTTTTTTAATTTATTTTTGCATTCAAGCCAGATTTTTTTTACTTTGTAGCAGTCGATAAGCAGTCATTTGGATAGCCTGCAGAATTTTGCATGAATGTGGGCAAGTGGCCAAGCTTCACCCTAAAGTGTCCTGGAAGTATCTGGCGGTGGGTCCGAGAGAGCTGGTTGAGCAGTATTTTTATCTAAGGCAGCACTGAGTGATCATATCAGATATTGGACTGGCTGGGGGCCCTCTGTTATGGGCAGTTTTGTTTCTATGGTAAAAGCGCAATGAAGAGTCGCTGTGATCCCCATGTCTCCCACCGCTAGGCTGCAGCCTGTCTACTCATGGAAGGGGGTGTTCAAGCTCTTCACATGCGTAGCTGCCCGAACGGCAAGCAAGCCTAAAGGTAACACTCGCAGAGTGTGTGTGTGTGTGTGTGTGTGTGTGCGCGCTCACTGATTCTCCTGTTTCAGCTTTCACCTGTCAGACAGTCAGTTTAGGATGTTAGAATTTCGGATAAAGTCTACTTCAGACATCCCATAAACACTGAAACTTTGACATAATGATATTCAAATGGAAATGGAGTAAATCTCACTAGGAGACCTAATCTGGTCTGACCTCTAAACGTCAGCAACGTAGCCTCTGTCTTTGAGTTTAGATGCTTGTGCTATAGCGAGACTGAGATACAAAAACAAAGCAGAAGCACTTCCTTTCTTTTTGTAATTTGCTTTTTCCTGCGCTGCCGTAAGATTCCAGTCTGTCTGGCACAGGGCTACACATTTTTTTTTCCTTGTGTGTGGCACTTTTTAAAGCGTTTTAAAACTCAACAGGCCCATACGAACATAGTCACATAGTCTAACAGAAAATCCAGAAACTAAGGCAGCCATTTCAATGCACATTTCATTAAAATCTGTATCATTAACAAGTCATTGAGAACAATAAAAAATGTAGATAGAATCCAATTAGTTTAAAACGAGAGAGTTTCATTCATTGTGTTTGCGGACAAACAAATTTAATAAATGGTGAAAATAATTCTAGATTTGTATATAATAAAATGTATACTGTAGTAACAGTAAGTGTGTTTACTAGTAAGTGTGACAATAAATCAGAACAGGTTGAAACATGCCTGCACAACTAGACAATGCAGTCTTACTCGTTCTATACATCTTTGTGCACCCCTTCAATGCGTTTCGCTTCATAGTTTGTGTGTGCATTGTCAGCTGGAACTTCCTGTTTACTTGCTGTATGTTTATTTATTTATTTATGAAGACTTTTTCAAGTGATTGTTTGCAGCATGATTTTATCCAAGAGCATTCATCAATTCATCCTTAACAATAACTGCTTTATCCTGTATCCGGATTAAATACAGCTGGTCACAAGATCAGTAAATGCATTTATAGCACACACAAACGTAACAGATCATATTCAGGTTGGTGATGTGATGTAAGCACATAAACATTGGGAAAATGTTAGTTTTGAAACTAATCCGAATGTGTAAATTTTGTTTTTACATATAAGGATGTTTAGAGCTAGCCTAAAAGTTTTATAAGGATGATCCTTTTTTTTTTTTTTTTTAATTTGATCTTAGAAATGCTGGGAGTTAAGGTCTGATTTAGGATTGTTCTCAAGCCATTTTTTAACAAATCATTAACTAATCATTACCAACGGTAAAGGTTATAGAGCTGGTAAACTGCGGAATGTCTCTGTAAATAAATATAGTAAAATATTGAAATAAACTAATCTGGATTAAAAGTAATTACATCAAAAAATGCGTGAGAGAGATGGATGGAGAGATAAAGCTGGATTGGGGAGAAGTTCGAGTTTTTTAAATATGTATGTAGTGTGAATACTGTTGCTCAATCAAGTTTAGCACACATGTTCAGGAGAAAAGTCTAGTTTTCTTGTCAGTGCAAGTCTCAGGCTCATAGCCTCCTGTACTCAAGGCTGATTGTAAACCAGCTCCATCTTTCAGGTAAAGCCAGTCTTGGTGAATAGGAAAGGTAACTTGCCAATCAAAGGCTAAGCCCAAGAGTCACTCGACAAAAGCTCAGGAAATATTTTATAATTTATTTTTCTTTTTTTTTCTTTTTTCCAGAGGTCCACACATTTCAAGAGAAGAAAATAGCCTTACTGGGGAATCATATGGACGAAGGTAAGTTCCAAATACTCTTTAGTGTGGGCTGTCTAAAGGTTAGATCTTATTTTAGGATGTTTTAGCTTTAAATGTGTGAATTAAAAAGCAGACTTGGAAAATGCTTTGGGGGTGATGGAGAAGAAGAGGACCAGCTAATTGAAGAGTGTGTCCTTTATAGTGACATGGCCCTGTAATCTCACTCCGTCACCATCTGGAGGAGCAGGGCCGCTCTTTGCACTCAAACACCCATGCCCTCTGACCCACTGTTGGCGCTTGACGCACAGGGAGTGGTGATAGTGTGTTGTTTTAGCCTGACTTCAGCACAACACACCACCAGCTCTCCCTCTTTTATATTTCTTTCAAAGCCACTGTTTACTACTGGTGCTGCTAAATGACTGTCTGAACATGTCCAAAGCACATGCTGGCAACTCGCTGCAAAATCAGAGTATAACAGCAGACAATTAACTGTTTCACTCCGCCACCAATCAATTTTTTTTTTAAGCTTTCCACGCAAAAGGTCGCTGAAACCAAACTGGTTAAAGTGTATAGTATTGGTTGCTGTACGTCTTACTGATCGTGTTGATGTATTTATTTATAGCAGTGCATTAGTGTGATTTACGCTTGCTGCACACATGCCCCACCTCATAACCACAACAGGATTTTGTGGCGTTTTTGTAGTTTATAGCTTGGGGACATACATGAGGGATGTTGTTAGGAAAAGTAGAACAGATTTTTACAGACTTTCCACTAACCTTTATTTACTTTGGGAAAGGGGGGGGGGGGTTGTTGCGCTGAGAAAAAGAATCCTGTTTTAATAAATGTTCTTTAAATCTAACATGGCACATACGTTAGGGGAATGTAACGCATGTTATTTGGGCTCCCCAAAAACTGCTTGACTCCACTGCGTCCCCCAACCCCCCTTGGTTATATAGGAATACTAGTTTTATTTAGTTTGGCTAGACCACCCAAAACTCTAGCTGAAAGTTTTTACAATAACATTTACAATTTTTGTTTATTACTGTTTGGTAATTATTTTTATCACCTGCTTGTATTTTATTTAATCGGCCTTCTTTCACAAACAGGAAATCAGATTATCCGAACTCGCCAGACTGAACGAATCCTTCTTTAGGCAGCTTTGTTATAAAGCAGACAATCAAACATATTAACTAAACTTCCTGAACAGGCAGTCCGTCATTGTTTACTTGTGTTGTCAACATGGACAAACCTAAAAAGCCAGAAATGTCTTAGGAATGTATTTGTGTTGGGGGGGGGGGAGAGACTTCAAACATCAGTATTGTGCCTGCTAAGAGCGAACGCTCAATGTGCAAATTATTCTGTAACACACACAAAAAAAACAACCTTTTGAAATGTATCACAGACAATGTCAGTTATTATAAACTGTGAATAAAAACAACGCAACACCACAGACCGTTAATGAATCCAGGGTCCTCGGACATTAGTGATCCTGACCTCTGCGTAGACAGTCAGTCAGACCACATGGTCACTTCTGACATGTAGAATGCCGCTGTGACGCCGCAGTAAAGTAGAGCAAACTGCGCTTATCAGAGGTCAAAGTTCTTTGCGATTTTGTTTTTTGATAATCTGTGCATTTGTTCGATCTTCTCCTGGCAGGTGTGATAAACAAACACCTCAGCGTGTAATTGACAATTAATGATTAGAGTTTCAAGTATGTATAAAAATTGGTAGTAATATTGATAAAACTTCAAAGAAAAAAAATCATAGAAAATGTCATTATATTTATTATAATATTACAATAGTGTGACGTGACGTAAGCATGAGTCATTAGTGCTTGACCCAAAATAAGAAATATTAGTACATTAGTACTCCAGAATGTTGGCCACTGCTGATTTCTTCCTCAGTTCCTGAAAGACTGTAGCACAATGCAGAGATTGAGATTATGGCTAAATGCAGCATGCAGAGGTGCACCGATATGATAACTTGCTCTCCTCCAATCAGCCATGCAGCACGCTTAAAAAAAAAAAAAAACCTCATTCTAATGAGGTGTATTGTGTTCAAATGTTTCAAAAAGGCTTGGGAAAATGTCTGTCAATAAATAATGAACCCCTTCCAGACTAGCAGATATATATTACCATCATGATTGAGGTTATTCATGTTTCTCCTCTTGTATTTCATTTCAGACATGGCAGTCTGATCAAATTGTAGTTTAATGTAAATTTATTTATCGTGCACTATAACATTAGCTGTGTTTCCCTACTAACATAAAGCACATTTAAAGTTTGCATTTAAAAAAACCCCAAATGTAATGTAAAGTTGTGTAAGTGGCTGACGGTGGTATCAGTACCCTAGTAACTAAACCATTGAATAAAATAAGGCAAACCTGATAGAGCGGAAACAGACGATTAGTCACCTGGGTTTAATGTTCGCCAAGCCAGTTTGTTCTGCAAATTCATTTCCATACACGTTTTATTTGCATTAACGTGAAAAAAAACACCTCAAACCTTTTTGCATTTTACTAATATAAAGCCGATATAATTAAAGTTGAAAAATGTCTTTATTTTTAAACATTTCCGTGTATGAAGCAGTAAAAAAAAAAGCAGCGTTCTCCTCTGACTAGGGTTTTCTCTAAGGATGACTAGCAGTCTTACGAAGCAGTCATTCAGATCAACACTGACATTAAGTTTGATAGTTTTGGTGGTTTGGCGGCGGCTGCTGCTTCTGCTTCTTCTATAGTTTGTCAGCATGTCCAAACCAAGTCAGAGCCATGTGTAGATTAGCACAACTCATCAGAAGTAGCAGCTGTTTTACGACTGGCTCATTATCTTAAACTCTTGATGCAAACTATATATAGTTTTAGCTTTACAGTTGAAATATGATGGCAAAGAGAATTAAAATGATATTTTTGGGCATTTTATTGAACTGATAGGGGAGACTCGAACTTCACCAGCACCGTAACCCACTATAGCACACTATAGCACACTATAGCACACTATAGCACAGCGCTGGCCGATTTTAACTGTAACTGATAATGCACAGATTTGCTGCTGCTTGTTGCACCAACATTGAGCCGGTTGGAGGTTAAATATTGGGTCAGTTGAAGTAAAGAACTGTTTCTTGATTAAACAAATAGCTAGAAAAAAGTAAGCATGTGTCTGGTTGAGCTAAGACATATTTGGTGTCCAAATGTTTTTTGGTTTTTTTTTTTTGCTCGAGTTGCAAGGTTAAAATCTTTTCTTTTTAGCTATTTTTAATAGGGCTTCCGTGCTGAACTAAATAAACAGATTGAACACAGACTCTCATAAAAAATAGTTTTACAATAAATTACAAAAATATACCTCCGCTATTCTAAATCTATTTAAAAGGGTCCAGAATAATAGTAAGTCAATGAGCAAAAACTTCTGACTGGCAGCGTCGCTCGTGATCGTGTTTTAACTAGCCATGTCGTACACTTGCACATGGTTGCTGAAGTGGCTTCCTGCAGGGATACAAGATTTCCTGTGTTATGTGATGAGCTACAGACTTTCCACATGCACAGCGGTTCAGTTCAGCATTTTCCTGGAATAAAGGGTGTGACAGGACTTCTGGGTCCAAAGGCAGCTGGAATCATTACAAAAACAGGAGTGCTGCAGGAAAGACCTGAGAATGTTTCTATCTTCATTCTCTCTATTCTATCTCTCTATGTGATGAATATAGTTTATAATAATGAACTGTTACATTTCCAGGTTCTACTGAAATTTAACACGAGGGCAAAAAAAAAAACTGATTATAAAGGGATGTTGGTAAGATTTTTAAAAACTTACCCTTTCCAAGAATTTGGATCAGCAGCCAGAACTTCTACTTGGCTACGACAGTGCAATGTT
Organism: Bagarius yarrelli; assembly: GCA_005784505.1. Classification (NCBI taxonomy): domain Eukaryota; kingdom Metazoa; phylum Chordata; class Actinopteri; order Siluriformes; family Sisoridae; genus Bagarius; species Bagarius yarrelli. Next base: position 8,660,690 of record VCAZ01000011.1, read on the forward strand.
TTGTTTTGTTTTGTTTTGTTTTTTTTTCTGATGTAATACCAATATGTGCAAAAACAGTAAGACACAAGGAATGTTTGGCCAGGATCAGATTCCCAGACACATTTATATAGTCGACGTGATCATAACCACTGCTAGGACAGAAATCTGCTGGTTGTAGGATGAGTGACTGTTAGTCATGTGACCATAACATGTATGCAGGCTATATTTGGGTCAGAGAATCAACTTACCTAAAAGCTTTAAACGTGCTGCTAGTTTGGAAGTTTCCTTTCAGTGATGTTTACCTTTCGTTTAGTTTATTGTTAAAGAAAAGTTATAAACCCTTTCTTCCTATTGTGATATAAAGGAACCTCATATCGTTCTGGCAAAATTACCCTGTATAATACAGTATTTCTACTGGTTTATTTTGCCTGCATGTATGAGATGTAGTGTCAAAGTGAGTAAAATATTCTAGAGTTTAAAAAAGAATCCAGTAAAATGCAATAGATGTAAACGAAAAACAGGTGAAATGTTAGATTTTTTCAGGTAAATAGCTGTTTTATTGTAATGGCATGCAGGCTCAGTCGAACAAATATGGCAGCTACCATTTTCAACTGAGGCATTTGTTTGTTGTAATTGTTTGGAAAATCTTTAAATGTCCTTAAAGTTTTAATTCCAGGCAATAATAATCTGGTTCCGGTCTATGCAGTGTGTTGGTTGGTCTTTGATTTACTTTTAGGTTTTAGCAATTCAGTAGCAGTGACAGATATTTTTTGATCGCCAGATTGAATTGATTTGGTTTAATTTTTACAAATTGCGTCGGTGTGTGACGTTAAAAATCATTAACACACCGCTATAGACCTAATGGTTTTATTTCCCCTCACTAACACTATCGAGCTAGTAGTGAACAATGTACACTCCACTCACTCACATATCCTTAACCCGGTTTATTTGGGCTCCTTCTAGTACATCTATGAAAACAAAGGGGATTTTGGATATTAGCGCTGTCTCTTGCAGTCGTTCTCGGGAACTGGCACCAGCTGAAGGGGTTGTGTCATTTACCAGGAGGCAGACGGACACACTGTAGTGTTCTGCAGCAGCAGCAGCATCTCTCCAACCAGTAGCTCTCATGTCATTTACACACTGGGGTAATGTCTTCTGACTTAGTGGTGGGATTCAGATTGGAGTGCTGGTGGGCTGCGTCAGATTTAAAAAGGCTGTCCCATTGGGCAGGACATAAAAGTTGAAAAGAACACACTGTTGAAACAAAGACTGAAGGTCATGTGCAGGACTTCTTCCAGCTTCTGGTTGTGTATTTAGAACTGGCTAAAGGCCTCTTGTGCTCTGTGCTAATTTTGGCGACCGACTGAGCAGCTTGGCGAGAGATAAAAATACACAGGGCTTTATCACTGCTGTGTGTTCACAAGCTGCCTTATAAGACATGTTCTTTCACACACACACACATGCGCACACACGCACAACGCTTCACATAGAACCTACTTTTTGATTTTCTCTCATAGTATATCAGGTCATTTCTTTCAACATGCATCAGTGGTTTTTTAAACGGAGACATGTTTTTTTTTTCCACCCGAGCATCAGTCTAGGTCCTTGTTTTTCTGCGCAGACTCATGTAGATGACATGAAACGGCACATTATGAACGCTGGTTCACGCCCTGCTTCTGCCATGCAGCAGAAAAAAAATTCAGCCGTGATCTCTGCCTCCTCTCCCCACACACGCACCACAGCCTGTTGCCATGGGAACGTTCCATCAGCAGGCATGCGCTCTAAAGGCCGCTCGTGTCTGCACTCTCTATTTCTGCCTTTTACAAAACTATAGAAATTGTCAGTGCCAAAAATAGATGCTTCCCTAAAGCCTGAGTCTGACCATATCAACGCAAGTAAACCACAATATATGGGAACTGCTGAGTGGACCATAAGAATAGCTTTGCTGTGCTGTGCTGTGCTGTGCTGTGCTGTAGTTTGAAGTGAATCGCTGAAAGACCACTGAGGGGCGAGTTTTTGCACTTGTTCTGGATTCATTACGAAAGGTTTTACTGATACACCAGTCATTACTGTGGTGTTTTCCAATCGTTTTTTCTTATTTTTTGTGCTATAATAGTATATTTACCTTCAGGTTACTGCCCTTCTCATTTTGCTGTTGGTATCAACCCTTTTTCTGTTCCTTATACCATGCCCTGTATCTAATTCTCACTATCCTTTGTTTTTTATTTTATTTTCTCTCAATCTTTAGAAATGAGTCGCCAGACTGCCACCGCGCTGCCCACAGGAACCTCAAAGTGCGCCCCTTCCCAGCGTGTGAACACCACTGCCTCCAACAGTGACCTAGCCAGCCTGTTCGAGTGCCCAGTGTGTTTTGACTATGTACTGCCTCCAATTCTACAATGCCAGAGTGGCCACCTGGTGTGCAGCAACTGCCGGCCCAAGCTGACGTGCTGTCCGACGTGCCGTGGCCCATTGGGCTCCATCCGTAACCTGGCCATGGAAAAGGTGGCCAACTCGGTGCTATTCCCATGCAAGTATGCTTCTTCGGGCTGTGAAGTCACGCTCCCGCACACAGACAAGGCGGAGCACGAGGAGCTGTGCGAGTTCCGGCCGTACTCCTGCCCATGTCCGGGTGCATCGTGCAAGTGGCAGGGCTCACTGGATGCAGTCATGCCACACCTGCTGCATCAGCACAAGTCTATCACTACACTACAGGGTGAGGACATCGTCTTCCTGGCCACAGACATCAATCTGCCGGGTGCCGTCGACTGGGTAATGATGCAGTCCTGCTTCGGTTTCCACTTTATGCTGGTGTTGGAGAAGCAGGAGAAATATGATGGGCACCAGCAGTTCTTTGCCATCGTGCAGCTGATTGGCACACGCAAGCAGGCCGAAAACTTTGCCTACCGTTTGGAACTCAATGGCCACCGGCGGCGACTTACCTGGGAAGCCACGCCGCGATCTATCCATGAGGGCATTGCCACGGCCATCATGAACAGTGACTGTCTAGTGTTCGACACCTCCATCGCCCAACTGTTTGCTGAAAATGGCAATCTGGGCATCAATGTCACCATATCCATGTGCTGAGGACTGTCAGATACACACATGCACATTTACACACATAGGCAAACACATTTCACAACAACTACAAGGCACCCAGAGGTGTTCGTTATAATAATTTAAATAATTAACACTTGTATTCTACATTTTTTGAGAGCAATTGCCCACAAAGATGAGAATTGTGAAGTGGACTTTCTTAAACAAGAAAGTGGGTTATGAACAAGTGAGGATGGGTGAAGGAATGACACACTACAAAACGAGTGTTGGGGTGAACACTAAAAGGGGAATAGAACGATCCTGATCTAATAATTCCTTTCTATTTTTCCCCTGACAGACTGCATTGTTACTTTAAATGAAACACGCTCACACTTTTTTTTAAGTTGCATTCTGACAGTTTTAGGTTTTAAGAACATATTGGTGGGTCTTGTCTAATCCCTTCTCCTTTAGGAAAGATGCTGCAGATGTTAGCATGATCACTGGCTAAGGCTTGGTGTGTTCAGATTTAGCAGAAATCTCTAGTGTGACATTTTGAACTGGCTGTGACTTTATCGGGTTTTTGCCATCAACCATGACGGGGAGGAAGCTACTTTGCCCGTTGAAATGGTTAACTTCTCCCAACCGTAGTCTGTTTTTTCTGATCAGGTGCTATTGTAACAGCAGTCTTGCGCCTGTGAACGTTACATCCTTTTTAATTAACTCATCCTTTAGTTTGACGGGTAAACACAGGCTTGTCGCCGCCATGTGGAAATTGTGATATCTTCATGCAGGAGGAGTAAAGCTTTCCCAAACCTCAGACTAGCAGTCGGCTCAATTTCTATCATTATTATTGTTACCGTTTTGTAATGACTTCAGAAAAAGGAATGAAAAGGCTGTTGTAACATTGTGGCTAATCATCAGTGTTTGTATATAGTGTTGTTCTCCAGAAAACCTCTCGTCTTTTTTTTTTTGTTTGTTTGTTTGTTTTTTTGTTCTCTTTTTATAAGTACAGATTTTCTGTTTTGTACCTGTGTCTGTTTTCGTGAGGAGTGGGTAAAGAAAAAGCCAAAACATCTCTGTGGAGACATTGTACTGTTGCTGGTCCTGGTCTGTTTTTATTTTTGTTTTAATGTTTGTTTTTGTTTGTTCTGGTCTATTTTGCCATTAAATAAATCTATCTTTTTCATACCTTTTTGTGTTTTTCATACTGTGTCCTGGGCTGGGACGGCTGTGCAGACGGTAGCACCGCCTCCTCAATGCTCCAGTGTGTACAGGCCTTTATCCTAATCTCAGGTTATGGTCTGTGTGGGGCCTCAAGTTCTTTTTATAAGTTTCACTTTTTCTAAATTTTATGTTACAGCCTCATTCTAAAATAGATTAAATTATTTTTTTTCCTTAGCAAATACCCTATAATTCCATTGTGAAAGAAGTTTTTGTTGGTTTGTTTGAAATCTTTCCAGAGTTTTTAAAATGAAAGATATTTTATGTGCATAAATATTCACAGCCTTTGCCATGAGTTACATCCTGTTTCCACTGATTTATCTTTTAAGATGTTTCTACAACTTGATTAGACTTTGAGCCTGTCTGTCCTTGATTGGATGTCGGCGCAGAAAGCAAGCCATAAAGTCCAAGGAATTGTCTGTAGACCTCTGCGTCTTTATGCAGCATTGAAGGTCCCAATCAGCACAGTGAACCCCGTCATCCGTAAATAGAACAGGGTTAATTCTTTGGACCACCAGTACTTATTCCAGAGCAGGCCACCCGGCCAAACTAAACTAACTATAAAGAAGAGGCTTCAGTCAGGAAGGTGACCAAGAACCTGATGGTCATCCTGACAGAGCTTTAGTGTTTCTCTGTGGAGATGGAATATCTCTGCAGCACTCCACAATTTGGCCCGCCTGGACTTTGCCAAAAGGCACCTGAAGGACTCTCGGATAACGAGAAACAAAAATTTAATGGGTTTTTTTTCGGCCTGAATGGTGGCCATCATGTCTGGTGGAAACTAGGCACTGCTTATCATCTGGCCAATACCATCTCTACAGTGAAGCATGATGTTTGTTTTTTTTCAGCAGGAACTGGGAGACTAGTCAAAGAAAAGATGAATGCAGCAATGTACAAAAACATCCTTCATAAAAGAGCACTCTGGACTTTAGAGCATCCTGTAGACGGTTCATCTTCCAACAGGACAACGACCCCAAGCACACAGCCAGGAGTGGCTACAGAACAACTCTGTCATGCTGTTATTTTTTGTCACACATACTTTTTTACAGCACAGTGAAATTCTTTTTTTTCCGCATATTCCATCTTAATAAGTTGTGGGTCAGAGCGCAGGGTCAGCGCCCCTGGAGCAGGAAGGGTTAAGGGTCTTGCTCAAGGACCCAACAGTGGTTGCCTTGCTGGTGGTGGGGCTTGAACCCAGGTCTTCCTAGTCTCCAGATCCACTGCCCCCTCTGTCCTTGTCAATGAGTGACCCAGCCAGAGCTCAGCCCTGAACCCGATTGAACATCTGGACAAATCTAAATACACGTTCGCTCTAACACGCCCCATCCAACCTGATAGAACGTAAGAGGTCCTGTAAAGAAGAACGCAGATAAAACTACCTAAAAATTGGTGGTGTCCCATGCTTCATAATCAAAAAGACCCCAGGCTGTAATTGGTGTACATGTACATTTGGTGGTTTTTTTTTTTTTTTTTTTTTTAATATTTGCTTTCAAATGACCTTTTTTTACATTGCCATTGTAGATCATTAAGAGGGGAAAATGAAGTGAATCTATTTTAAAATAAGGCTGTAAAGTAACAAAATGTAGGAAAAGTGATGTGCTGTGAATAATTTCTTATGCATACAACTGCAATAACATCATTATTAAGAGAATTCAGTTTCTTATGCTTTCATAAGCAATTATGATTGCATCGATCACATGACGCATCAGACGAGTCTTATGGGGTAAGTAGAGCATAAACCTTCCAACATGCCCTCACCGCTCAGTTCCTTGTGCAACCAGTCCGTATTAAACTTTCAGAAATGTATCACCGGTATATAAACTGGGACAAGTGCTAGTGCTCACAGTTGGTTTTTATTTTATTTTAATATTCCAAATGACTGTAATACAATTTCAAATGTTAGTTAAGGAAATACCAAATTACTGAATATTATATTTCTCTAGATCAGAAATTATAATCAGCTCGGTAAGTCGTTCCATCAAAAGCGGAAACAAAGTACTTTAACACGTCTAATAAAAATGGAATTAATGTTTAATCTTTTTTTTTTTTAATATACAAATCAGATCTCAGAGGTTTAACTAGCAGCTGGTTCAGACCATCTTAAAATACAATTGGCTTCCTGCAAGCTTCAAATGCTGAGTTTGTGATATGAAATACTTAATTATATCAAATTATTCTTTCATAAGAGTGAAATTAAAGAATTGTATTTATATTTCACGCAAAAAGTCGTTTTTTTTTTTCAAATATGCATAAGCTGAATTTGTGCCTAGTGCTTTCCGTTTCAGAGAACTGAGGTGTGTGTGTGTGTTGGAGCATATTTCCTGTTTCAGAGCTTGCTGCTAACCTGTGCGGGGTGTGTTATGGTGGAAGTAGGGAATCCACCATCAAAGGCAGCGTTGAGGACCTCGTCCAAAGTACTAGCTAGGACGAAGTCCAGTTCGGCGCGGATGTGGGCTGGAATCTCCTCCAAGTCCTTTTCATTACGTTTAGGAAGGATGATGCGTTTGAGACCAGCACGATGAGCTGCCAGGACTTTATCCTTAATGCCACCCACCTGAAGAAACAATGAGGACAGTAGGATTTCACTGGGATATAACATCTATCTACCCACTGCCTTAATACTCTACAGCAGGCAGCTTCTTTAGTGGGAAGTTACGAATTATTAGCTAAAATCACTTGATGCTGGACATTCTAAAACCCATGCGACTTTTTGTGTACTTTGGATTTCTGAAGATTTAACAAATTATAAATCAATTATCGAGGCCAGCAGATGAGTGGAAGCTGGAATAAGTCTTGTGATTGGAGTACATGGAAACGTACCTGACTATGAAACGATAGCGAACATCCAGCATTATGATAATGTAATGCAGTTCAGCGTTCTCTCGAAACATTTTCGGAGTCTTATTACACATCTGTAAATCCCATTTTCATTTATAGCAGCATACAAAAGAGTCCTGCTCAGGGGCCCAAAGGGGTAGCTTGGTGGTGCTAGGAACTGAACCCATGGTCTTCTGATCTTAGCATTTGGTTTTATGAGCTGGAAGTTACCATCACATCTTTGCCAATAAAAATCTGTTATTTAAGAGGGTAACAGCACTTTAAAGCCAAAATGTGATCAGACTGTTAGTCAGAAGTGTCTCATGTGAACCCCCCCACCACCACCACCACCACCACCACCACACACACACACACATGTAGGAAGAATGTCAAGCATCTATACACGCACTGCAGCTTAGAACAAATCACACCAAGTACTTAATACTGGCTCTGATAAAGTGTTGCACCTTGTTTATCTTGTGTGGTAATTTCTAGATATTCAGGTGCAGCAGTAGTTTTTTGGGGCAGTTTCATGAATACCATTCATTCATCAATTTGTGAAAATTACCACACAGGATGACCAACTAATGTAATATTTTAAATGCAGAGTATGCTGTCCATATTTAAATTAATTATTTACTTTAATCGCATTTGATGAATATAGTTATTTTCTTTTATTTCACAGTCGGTGTGTGGAAACTTCTGTTGTGAAACACTATCAGAGCTGGAATGAATTACCTGGTCTGGTTTGTCGTAAGTTAAAGCGGGTTTAATTCCCAGCACCACCAAGCTGCCGCATCTGGGCCCCTGAGCAGGGCTCTTTCATATGCTGTACATTATAATTCCTCTTCTTATTTTCAGTTACATTTTACCTGAACAACTAAAAAACAGAGTCAGTAGGCCGACAGTGTGTACCGTGTACCGTGTAGCTCTGTTCTCCTTACCGGCAGTACCAGGCCTCTCAGAGTGATCTCTCCCGTCATGGTGACATCAGAACGCACCAGACGTCTGCTGAACAAAGAGGCTAGACACGTCACGATTGTGACTCCGGCAGAGGGGCCATCTTTAGTGACCGCACCCGCGGGGAAGTGCAAGTGAATGTCAGTGCCCTCAAGAGGGTCAGCACAGCCTGCAACTACACACACACACACACACACACACCAGTCTTTCTTTCTGCTGTAATGATATTTAATAACTAGTGACGTTTCTGTCACTATAATAACCGAGAACACCAGATGGTTTATTTGAGGAAATGCAATTAAAATTTTTTTGTTAATAATCCTCCTGTTCCTCTTATGATGAATCAACTGACACAAATTATCTCATTAAAGTAATGAATGTGTATAAGTAGGCTTAATGACATCATCGTGTCTCACTGTTTGTTAACTGGTAGTTCTTAGCGTTGCTTCGCAGCCAGCTGATTGCCAGATGTGCTGACTCTTTCATGATATCGCCCAACTGGCCAGTTAGCGTCAGCTGACCTTCGCCCTCCATACGACTGGCTTCCACAAACATGATCTCCCCACCAAGCGGAGTCCAGGCCAGGCCTATAGCCACACCAGGCAGAGTCAGGCGCCCTGACACCTACAAACACAAACAGTTACACAAGAATATCAAACTGTACAGCAAACAGACTGCAGCTGTGATTGAGATGTGGTCCATATCTGCCTGGGGACAAGAACTGTATACATTCATATCACAGTATGTTTATTGGAGCAGTAACAAATAAACAGTGGTGGGTGGTCAGGGGCTTCTCTACTGACCATAGAAAAAATTTAATGGTATACAAAAAGTTTTTTTAATAATTTAGTTATTTGAATTAGTGTAAAGTTTACAAAATTGTCTATGATTTGTTTGGTTGAGGGTGAACTGGAATATCCTGCATTAATAAGGTCTGGGGCAGCACTGCAGATAGTGCTACCATTTAGTTAAAAGATCTAATTTGTATAAAGTTTTACTGGCTGAATATTAAAATTTCATTGGCTGGCCGGTGTGGTGTAGTGGGTTACGGTTCTGGTACACACATGCGCAGTTGCGCTCCAGCAACCCGGTTTCGATTCCAGCAAATGACCCCCTAACCCCCAATTTTGCACCCTTTGTGCAACCCCGAGCGTTTATCTGGAAATTCCGGGGTATGGGTCGAAGTCTGTTGCCCCGTGATCCCCCTTAGTTTAGTCTTCAATACACCGCTAGTTGCTGATCTGCTGTAAACACCTTTTCAAGGCACACTTTTGCAGATAAAGAGAAGTAATTAGGAAACAAAGACCTACTCCCAAACTTACTAACAAAGGCCAGAAAAGGTTTTGTGCGTTCAAGGATTACAACTATAAGTGCTATGACTGGCTAACAGCTAGCACAAAGCACAACAAGCTATTTTGTTAGGCGTGTTTACTTTTTATTATGAGCATGGGGACATGGAAAGATCCGGGCTTTGACAGTCTGAAACAGATTCATTAAGGCAGCTCTTGACCGTGCATAATATGTGCATTATAACCATATAGCTGCGTTAGCTGTAACAGGGATGTGTAAGATGTGTGTATGTGGTTTACAGCTTTTCTTGCCTTCCCTGTGAACCTCGTCAATCCTGTTAAACGTTTCTGTAAATCACTACATAGCAATGCCTTGCCGTCAATCATATTAAACAACAATTAACACTGGATGCAAGGATGGAGTGAAACTCACACATTCTTTTATCCTCTACACACTGTAAACTTTAAAACCTAAATCAGGATTAGATAGTACGTTAGTATAGTTATGGATATGCAGGATATAGCTACCCCAGTCCCTTATGATTCATGAACACAGGTTAGGTTTTTTTTAAACTATTATGGGGGCACCTACGATGTGGATTGGACAGATTATCACTGCACAATCTGAAAATTTATCCGACAGGCTTTGTGTGAAAATGTCTAAGGAAACATTCTGCTCTGCCAATCGTGACAAATCGATATTAAGATGAATTAATGTTTGCAGCCCTTTTAAGCTGAATGCAGGTTTTTAAACTGGAGCAGTAGAACCAAATAGAGATAACAGACATTTAACCAAATATTATTCTAAACCATTTCTCCTTAATTTCCTACAGTTGTAGCATTGCACATTTTCCTTTTCCTTTTTTCTTCTCTGTTTTAACCTACCTTGAACAGAGAGGAACAGATTATTTTCCACACGCACGCATTCAAGCTACGACAGAGTCCACGCTTATCTTTCGTTAGCAACAAACCCGAGACAAAACTGAGATAACCGATAAGTATTTTCAACTTAAAGCAGTAAACAGTCAATGTTCCAGATTAAACAGGCAGATATTTCTACAGCATCGACTAGTACAAAGTGTAATTTAAGGTGGATGATATCAGCAGCCATAATTTGAGACCTTTTGCCACATCAAATGAGTCGACAAGTAGGAGGGGGTGCATTTTCCCTTGTTTTTTTTTTTTTTCTAGTTCGAGGTCAGAAACCTTTAGTTCAAGTTTTGGGTTGTCAAGTAAAACTCTTCCTAAGTCCCCAGGTTTGAAAGGGTTTTTGTTTTATGATTTAAATTCATGGTAGGAATTTAAACTGTCTATGAAAAGATCTCAGACCTCCCCACACTACTTAAACTGGAATGGTCTGGAATGCAGAACCCCAGACAAGCAAACATCTGCATTCAACTATGACTTAAGAGATAAAACATTTATAAAATATGGACAAGATGAAGATTATAGCTGATTTGTCTGTGTGCTAACCTCCATCTCAAACACATGGGGCCCCAAAATGTCTTTGAGGGCGATGTGGTCAATAACGATGGGCATCTCTGGAGGAGCTGCCATGTCAGAATCCCTTCCTGTCCCTGCTCCGTCCTGGCCTGATCAAGTAGAAAGAGAAAGAGTCAGTTATGAGAATACAAAAAAAAAACCATCATCAGAGCTTTTTAGGACTGAAGAACATTACGAATTTTTGCATGGGGGTGACAGGGTTGGGGGACTAGTGAGACATCAGGTCAGGGAAAGGAAAAGTGGGAACGAGAGGAGGTGGGGGCAATAGAGAGGCTCACTGAGGGGTGAAAGCAGGTGCTGGTCTTATTTTTGGGAGACGAAATGGGGAAGACACGTGTGTATGCTGATTCATTACCACCTTTTAGTATGCATGTGCCACTGACTATCCACAAGTCCACAAACTGAGTTGATACATCACACAAAAAAAAGTGGGGAGACAAAAGTTTAGGCTCTTTTATTCGGATGACATTCAAAAAGATGTCAAATAGGTGTGTTATTTGGAAATAAAGACATGTTTAATTAACAATGGGGGAGTTCAGAGATCTGCTTTCATTCATTCCCTCTGTTCCCCTTTGTGGCTGGACAAGAGGAAAAGCTTAATCAATCAGACACACTCTTCCCTGCCCCCCCGACTGTGTTAACTGGCACTGTGACCATCAGTCTTACACACGAGCAGCTGCACCGAGACAGGGGGAGGGGGAGGGGACACAAGGCCTGCTGTTAGCACTATTTCTCCCCTCTAGTCCGCTGCTAACGACTCTGATGGTGGGCGTATCTGTGCAAATGTGTTAATTCGCACTGATTGAGAAAGTTTCTGTGATTTTTAGCATGTGTAAGTACATATGCTGGTGTGACCTGTAATATACTGTACATGACTCATTTCTTTGTCTGGTTTTTAGGGTGTCTGTAGTTGTGTATTAGTCTTAAATTATCTAAAATGATAATTTTTTTTCAACAAATAAAAGGTTTTAATAAGTGTTAAACTGTCTTAAGTTCTAATTGATTTTAGCCTACGGATATTTTTAGCACGCAAATTTGTTTTTGTGGGATTTCATGGGGCATTAAATATATATGCAGACTATGTGTCTTTGTGAACATGTGGAAATTTCATTGTGCAAACTGCTGGGTTAGGGTTGAACATGTTTTTATGTAGGGTGTGGTGTGTAAGTGAGACTATGCCCAGCTCAGCAGCTCTGCGGTAATCTTTACTGTGTGTAAGAGAACCACTAAAGCACTGTGCATGCACGCACTCACACACAGACACACACACACACACACTCTCTCTCGGTTATAATAAGCTGTGAATGAATCTTATTTTCAGCATCAGAAACTGCTTTCGAATGGTACCTGCTCCAGATTCAGTGGATGACTCTGATCTTGACATCTTATGACCTTCTGCCACCTTCACAGCCACTGCCCGACAGATGGCTCCAATCTTTCTCTCCAAAGAGCGCACACCTGCTTCCCGTGTGTACCTAAACATTCATCCGCCAACAGACATTTGCCACTTTCATTCCAGAATTTGACAATTAGCTCAAAACTTTTAAAACCCTTTTTTTCTCTTAATCTACTCGATTTCTTTTACAGAAATATAAAAAATTTTCCGACTTCGACTCTTCTACCTCCCGTATACAAGAACACCAATGCACTGTAGATCAGCTTTTCTCTGACCTACCCAGAATCCCTGTTGACTTTGGTTCTATTGTTCACATTTAAACTCCCAGCCAAGTTGACTCATTAATTGCGATTAGTGTAGCAGCAGGGAGATGTGTGTGTGTGTGTGTGTGTGTGTGTGTGTGTGAGGGTCTGTGGGTTTACACTTTGGCTCTGAATCAATCCCTGACCTGATTTATTTGTCTGGATACAGTAATTCCTTGTCTCTGTCCTGTTTAGCATGTGTGCATGTGGTTGATTGTCTAACCAAGAGAGAAATCGTGCGGATTTACTTGCTGATGATTTCCTGCGTGGTGTCTTGAGGGATCTGGAGCTGCTGAGGAGTGAGACCGTGCTGTTCCAGCTGATGGGGGATCAGGTGCCGATGAGCAATTTCCACTTTCTCTTCCTGTGTATATCCTAGAACAGTCACACACACGTAACGAGAACACAAAGCGTGACACAATAATTCATTCAGACTATCAGAAAGCCATCTGCCTAATTGGCAGGATCAGTAAAATGTGCTCATTGTTGTGAAAATCAGCAATCAATATTGTGGAGTTCAATCAGCCATTCCAGGCTACAAAAACCTCTTCATTTACCGACATCGCTTACACTACTTTGACCTTTCACCCATGAACCCTGACCTGGCACATGGAGCACTTCCATTCTGTCCAGCAGAGCAGGGGGGATGGTTGCTGTGGTGTTTGCCGTGGCAATGAAGAGGACTTGTGAAAGATCAAAAGCCACATTGAGGTAGTGGTCCGTAAAACTGTGGTTTTGCTCGGGGTCCAGAACCTGATTGTCAGCACAGACAAAGAGATATCTATTTAAAAAGAAATGTAAACACATTACGCTACATACTTAGAAACAGAATCATACCCTCCTGAGACCCAAGAGAAAAAAGGCTCAATTGTTTTGTTTTGTGTGTTTTCCTTAAACTTTTTGGGTAAATATACATTTTACAAGTTCAGGATTTTCAATTTTATTGTAATTTTACAGTATATCCACTATTTTTATAAACATGCTTGTTCTTATAGTGGCATTTTGGATGTAGTGTAGTAATTAGTTCGAAGCATCCCAGTCACTTAAATGTCAGAGGAGACCAGAATGTCCTCTGTGCAGCAGAGCAAACATTAATAGAGTGGCTAAAAAATGTATAAAAACAAAATGCCCACTACAGAGGACACAAGTCAATTGGTCTTAGGGAGACACAATGTAAACCTTAGTATTGATGATCTTCAGGCAAGATGCTGAAAGCCAGACGATTAAACCAGAGAGGTCAAGTAGACAGTTAGAGCAACTGTATGCCAATTACAGTGTGCAACAATGGTATTCTTGAGTTCTGAAGACGGACCAGATGCTCCTATTGACATTGTGTCTCCAGATTAGAGACATAGGTGGTTTAAGACCCAGGGGTTCAGGTTTACTGAAGCTTGTCAGCAAGACAGAGAGAGAGAGAGAGAGAGAGCGGAGCAGGCAGAAGTCAAGCGGGCGCTGAAGGCAGGTAAGACGCTGGATCGCAGGATGTGTAGTAAAACTAGGAGTGTATACTCTAGCAAAGGAAACAGAGACTAGACAACGATAGACAAAGATAAAGTGAGGGTGATAATGTGATGATGTGCAGGCATGGCTGGTTAGTACTCAGGTGATTGGGGAAGCTGATTGGTGGAGGAGCCCCATGTGACCGTGACATTCATTTTTTTTTGTCTGTCATTTACTGCCCAGTTTTAAAAACCAACAAACCAGAAAATTAAATAACAAGGATGTAATAAACACAATAAAATGATCAGCAAAAGCACATCACATGTAGTCAGAGAACATTTCAGTTCTTTTGTGCTGCACTGATGCAAGTAACACAATTTTGATAAACAAAAAATAAATTGCGGATCGATCACTGGAACGGAACATTGATGGTTCTGATGGTAGAAATGTAAGGAATTGTGTGTCAGTCACTCGTGTGTACCATGAATGCTCCTTTGGTATTAATTCAGATTAGGTACCTAACCTTGCACTTGCAACCTGATATTTGAGAACATTTGATACCAACAAGCAGAAAGTTCCTGTTATAGATTACAAGAATTTTCAATACCTGTACATGTGCAATGGGGAAAGGCTCTTTCTTTAAGTCTGCTGAATGTTCTATCTGATGTAAAACCATAATTATAATGGGATGGCATACTGAACAAGATGTTTTGAGTGAGAGAGCGAAAACAACTGTTATCTGCAGTGAAATTTTGCAAAATTTTGAGTATAGTTTTGGTGAATTATTACCAAAACACATCAGGCTGCTGTAGGTCCAGCTTATGTTGTTTTTGTTTCACGTTCACACAAAACAACAAAGCAGTACAGGCCTTTTCACACAGACAGAGGTACTTAAGCCGTAAATGTTTCCTGCTGATGAACTGACAGTCAGTAGCAAACCCGCTCTTTGCTGTCTTTATGTGGCTACATAATTAACACTGCATCCTGAGCATTTCCAGGAAGAAGGGTGATAATGTGCAGGTGGCCTGCTCACATTAGAACACAGCTTGCGTTAGGTTTTCAAAGCCATGGTCAAAATAATGTTGGTTTTAAAGTGCAAACACATGCCTGTTTTATTTTCATCTCTAAGGTCAGGGCTCTGTTTTCAGCCTGAGCGTGTACAGCTTTATTTACTCGTTCATTTCTTTTATTTCAGCGAGCACTTTGGATCAGAACAGGTTTAAACAGGACCTCTCACCTCCAGCAGGGCAGCAGCAGGGTCTCCCTGTAGACTCTTGCCTAATTTGTCCACTTCATCCAGTAAAAATACAGGATTGTTAACACCGACAGTCTTCAGGCCATTGATGATGCGGCCGGGCATGCTGCCCACGTAGGTTCGTCTGAAGATGAAAAGAGGATGATGAGGGAGTGAGGGGTTTTCTGCAAAGTGTGAGGAGTTTTAAGAGTTTTCTGTAAAGCGTGCCATCAGGACCAATGCCTATAGGCTAATAGGAAAGAGTCAGGCTCACAGATAAATAAATACAAGATAAGCATGTTAGAGAAAGACAGAGCCAAGATGAGTAAGGCAGGGATTTCCTCCCACTCGTCTAGCTCACAGAAGGGCTGATCCAGACTGAATAAGCGAACACATATTATGACACATAATTGCAGACATGAGGAGGAAGTGCTAATGTTATTACGGTATAATAATAGCTCTTACTGAACACCGGGGGCAGTGTGTACTACAGACACTTTCAAATAATGCAGGCTGATTGTGGAAGGTTAACTCAGGATAACTGATACACAAATTTAGAAACTTCTTTATCTTTTTCACACCGAAGCTGGCAGATTTTGGGGCTGTACACAATCATGCACAAGTATTTGGATAAAGACACAATTCACATACTTTTGATTGAAAATTTTGTTTTTGTAGCTCTATAGACCTGGTGGAATTTTTTTGTACAGTTTACTATGTACTGCACCATCTACACATTGTAAAACACATTGGGGCAGTGGTGGCTCAAATGGTTAAGGTGCTGAGTTGCTGATCTGAAGACCAGAAACACCTGGGTTCAAGCCCCACCACTGGCAAGCCAACCACTGTTGGGTCCTTGAGCAAGACCCTTAACCCCTCCAGTTCCTGACCCTGTGCTCGAATCCCAACATGGGATATGCGAAAAACACTGCATTTCATTGGCTCTGTACACGTACCCTTGCACAATGACAATAAAGTTGAACATTTATTTATATTTAAAAGCTTCTTGACTAACACTGCAGAACTGGTGTTTACTTGATGGTGTGACTGCTTATAAGAGTAGCAGGATAAATCATGTGCATAGAGCTTTATTTTCTTCTCATATTAAGTCAAATGCTGCAAATCTAAACACAGCACTGGGTAGGACAGATGGATACTAACCCACAAACCAGCAGCAACCGAAAATGGCTGCAGAAAAGTTTCGACACAGAAATTTGGTGCTGGCAGTCTCTAATTACAGAAGATCTATAACCATTATAAACAATACTTGCATAATCCTACTAGCCAACATGATTAAAGTGATATTTCTGCTAAATATTTTTGTATTCTTTAGTCTCACTTTTAATGCTTGATTTTTAATTTATTGAGATGGTGTATAGTAACAAAGTGGAAACATGTGAGTTACGGTCCAAATACTTTGTTGACTGTAGAAACAGATCCATCTACTGGCATATTTTTCAAGCAAACTAGAAGGAAACTGGAGAATGGATGGAAAAAAAAAGTTAAGTGCCAGGATTTAATAGATCAAAACTTGTGCTTCTGCTGAAACGAATGAAAACCGACAGGGACTTGTCCTAACCTGCAGGCCTTGTTGTCAGGTCATGCCGTCTGTCTCCATAGTGACCGGAGATCAAAGAGAACATCAAAAGATGACCTCATGGTGCAGCATGGAGTGCTGAAGCTCAGGTTTCTTCACATTATTCAAGGCAATATGTAACGTCTCACAGGCTTCAGTCTACACCTGGCTTTATCCAAGTTATAGAGGATTTACAGGATAATGACATTCCTAAGCCAGCAGAACTACATTAAATGTCACTTTATTGAAGTATGGAACTATTAAAACGTTCATTCAAACCTGAATATCAAATCAGTTCCAGCCGTTTTTTTTATAGTATATATAAAAGCCATTGACTGTTATTTAAAAAACGTTAAAATTACATTTTCTCTAAAATCAGCATCGATTTACCTGACATAAGACTTATAAAAGTCTCAGTTATTCGGTAATGCACCCAATCCCCCTTTTTCCTGTTGGAAAACAAGTACCAGTACTGAAAACACAATACTACTGCTACTGTAGCAACATATTGCAATGCTCAGTGTTTGCCAAACAGATGTGCTTTCACTTAGAACACTTTTATCTGCATAATTATTTTTGCTCTCTGCTTTCTGTACACCGGTACATGCTATCATGTATCTTTTTTTTAAAAATCAGCCAGCTCATATGAGCCACCTTACTCTCTCCTTCTCTCTCTCCCTCTCCTTCTCTCTCTCTCTCTCTCTCTTTTAATAATAACATTTAAACATCATGGGACCACTGATCAGGTTGTACACAGTGGAGGAGGATACTGTATAACCCCCTGCTTATATTTTTACAGCATCTTTTGCCTTTAATTGGCATCATTAATCATGCAACAGATTCAGATCACCAGCATTCCATGGCATCTGTTCATTAAAGCAACAACGAACACTAAGTGTACATGACGATGCAAATACTTTAAAAGTACGAGTTAGCGGTAATAAGTGTAATGTCTGACCAATACCTGATACCTGTATAGTGTTTCAGGTTAGGGCATGGTGATGAAAATCAAACGCTTTTTATATTTCAAAGAATTTATACCGATATTTTGTGCCATAAATTGTGTACATTTTATTCCTATTTATGTGCTTTAATTATACATATATTTTAATCTTTTAAATTTTAGGACAAGCTGATCCCAAACCAGGTAAATAATTATGTAATTAATGCTTTAGACCAGTAGGAGTGTGTACCTGTGGCCACGGATGTCTGATTGGTCACACACCCCTCCCAGGGCGATACGGTGGAATTCCCTGCCCAGGGTGCGGGCGATGGAGCGACCTACACTGGTTTTTCCCACACCTGGAGGCCCCACAAAGCACAGAATAGGACCTTTAAGGGAGCTCTTGAGCTGCCGCACTGCAAGGTACTCCAGTACCCGCCTCTTCAACTTCTCCAGGGCATAGTGATCGTTGTCCAGAAGCACCCGTGCAGCTCGAATGTCCAGACAGTCTGACCAGAAAGCAATGTGTTAGCCGTCATAATTTATAACAAATACAACATTACAGCAAATCAGTGTTCACTCTGCCTGCACACACGCATGCAAACGAAAAAAAAAAAAAACTCCAAACGGATTCTGGGCATTCTGTCAGAAAAATGTGATTCACCACCAGCTCATATAACAGAACACACACTTACACAGCTGTCCAAATGTGGCAAAATAACGGTGTAGAGAAATGATCTGAACAGATTTGATATGGGTGATGAGAAACCCATATCTGTGTTGAGGAATGACAACATACAGAAATTTCCATGGCAATAGGCATTATATTCCTAAATAATGAATAGATCAAGTGAAAAGTCGGCCTGTGGGATAAAAAAAATCTGTGCTTCCTTTATAATATGTTTAACCCTCTTGATGCAGTGTTATCTAGGCATGTGCCATTTACCGGTTTTAAGGTATACTGCAGTGTGACGGTTTTACAACCACTCAATTTCATACTGTAATACTGTTATACCGTTGTGCAGGAATCCTTCAGGTTGTGTGCAGCAAATAGTGTAACAAGTCACTTAACCCTCCCTTTTCGGTCGGTGTGAGCAGTCAGTGTAGGATGGCAGAAGAGGGTAAGTCACAGGAACCTTCTCCCCCCCCCATTTTTAAATGAACATTTGCAGCCGTCTGAAAGTTTGCATGTTTAGCTTTTTTGAAAAAAATACTTTCTGGCTTGCAACTGAGACTAATTAACTATCGCCATTTGTTTAAAGTCTTTGTCACCACTTGTATATAATATATTGTGTTTTTATCCAACCAATTGACTACCAGTTGCACAATATTTTATAAATGTCTGGTGGACAGCAGCCAGCGAAAATCTGGGTTTGCCTACTGGTATTTTTAAGTAAAAAAAAAAAAAAAAAAAAAAAAAAAAAAAGTACTAAAATGTAGGAAAGCGCTCCCTCTCGTGGACACCAGGCACAGTGCAGTATCACAGAAGGCAAATCTTTATGACAGTAACTGTCTTACAATATCATATAGCAAGTATTACATTTATATTAAAATATTATATCTTATTTTATAGCTTGATTAGCAGTTTTGGTCCCTATGAATAAATATGAGTTTTCTGAGAACCCCGAACTTCTCCGGAAAAACATACAACTGTAAGTCATTTTGTATAAGCGTTTATAGGCTTAAAATAAATAATTAAAATAAAAGAAGTTTCTCTGTAATGTGACAAGGTGATGATGATGATAAATCGGGCTCCAGTAAGTTATTAAAGGTTTTGTTTCGTGTCAATATAATATAGACATAAAACACTATTTCACTCGTTAATCAGTATTTTATTTGATTTATTTTTTATTTTATTTTAGCATTATGAAATGGCTGTGCTATCAGAATAGGTGAAAGTGTCATTGATTTTTCCTTATATACACTACATCCAGTAAAGTCAAGTTATAATGTTATTTTGTTAATACTTTCTGTCCTTATTAATAATTAACTAAAAGAAAACAATTTCTTACCCCTGGTACTTTTGCTCCATGGCAGCTCCACCATGAGCTCCAGGTAGTTGCGGGTGAGGGCATACTCTGGCATAGACTGGGGCATCTTTCTCAGACTAGATACAAACACAGCAGATTCGGGTACAACATTCTTAGGCCAAGACAGATAAACTAGACCTGAACCATGTTCAGAAAAAAATATTACTATATGTAACATTTACATTTGTGGTATTTTTGAGCAGTTAGGGGCCTTGTTTAGGGGACCAGCATAGGCAGCTTGGAGGTGTCTGGACTTAAACATATCACTCCAACTCCCTAACCACTAAGCTACCACTTCCCTATATACTATACCATTCTATACTGTATGTTCAAATGTTACTACACCTTACTATATGATGACATACCATACTATAACCCTATACTATACCATATCACACCATCATACTATATTATACCATACTTTACAATACTTTACTTTATATTATACTGTGATGTAATGTGATTTAATGCTATTTTTTGTCAAAATACCTGCCAAGAAATAGCAGTAAAAAACGTTTTTGTCTCTTTTTGTTTTTTTTGTTTCACTCCTTTAGTTTTTTTTTTACCCAGCACCATTTTAGACTTATTAAATAGATATATTAAACCTTCAAAAAAACAGTAATTTTTTTTTTTTTTTTTTGTTAAAAAAAATGTGGCAGCGGAAATTGGCACTGGCACTAATTTCATCTAAAAGCAAAAGACAGAGTATATTTCTCATCCTGCTAAAGGAAGAAACTGAAGAACATAAGAGCCCCAGCCATTCATTCTGTGCTGCACAAAGCTTCCATTATTATTGTACATAATAAAAAAAAATATTTGCATACTGTTTTTCTCACACCACTAACTGGCCCTCCTAAATAATACACATACTGTATAAATAAACTTTATACTGGTATCTGGCAGACAACTATATTTGCTATAAATAATCCCAAAGATTAAGCCCCATCCCTAGTACAAGTAGACACTATTGGCATATCCACAAATATTTTATTTAGCATACTGTATTATATAAATATATATAATACAGCAAATGTTATTATAGATAGGATAGATAGATAGATAGATAGATAGATAGACAGATAGACAGATAGATAAACAGACAGACAGACAGATAGATAGACAGACAGACAGACAGACAGACAGACAGACAGACAGATAGATAGATAAACAGACAGACAGACAGATAGACAGACAGACAGATAGATAGATAAACAGACAGACAGATAGATAGATACATAGATAGATAAACACTTTATTTGATCACATTTTAGTTCCATTTCATTAAGTTTGTCTAAATAGATTTGTTATGTTTCAAAACTTCTTTTTTAACAGTAAAAGTGTATTTTTGTTATTTAATATTTAAAAACTGTAATGAAGCTGAAACGGAAGTGTTCAGTCTGTACATACCGCTTCAGTTCCTTCAGACATACACGTAGGGCAGACTCGGGCATTGCTGCCTCATTCACCTTCCTCTCAAGCGATCAATCGCCAGTCAGTCATCACGTCTCATCACCTTCCTCCTCAAGCGCAGAACTCCCCACCAATAGTCAACCGTGTCCTCATCCTCACCTTCCTCCTCAAGAGAGAACTGGCGTCCCGGGAACACCCCACCTTTGCGGATAACCAGTACCTGAAGGACAAAGCATTTAAATGCCTGACAAAGGGAGGGCAAAAAACCAAAGGTGTTAAGAAGGCATGCACAATGAGCAGTGACAGACCTACCCTCTTTTCATCATTGGGTTTGGGTTTACGGGTCTTTTGCAGCAGTTTAAGGCCTTCGATCTGTCTGGTGAGCATAGGAAGAGTTTTCTTAAATCGCTCCTCCAAATCTACTGCATTCAGCACCTACCAACAAAACAGAACACCAGGAGGTGCACATAGAGGTATGAATGGAATAATTTTAACATTATGCTGGTATCACTGTGTTATTACAGGCACTATACCCATTCACACAATAATGAATACGCAATACACTGTAACACTGTCATACCATGTGCAACATCATATAATGTGCAATATGTTTTTAGATCTTATTTGACAGAAATGGCAGAAAGCAGTGCAGACTGAAAGATTGAACACAGCAATATGTCGGATGCTAAAAATAAATCAAAGGAATAAATATCACATGTTAACTAAATAATACAATTAAAAATAATTCTCTTGCACAACACAAAAGGCTAATTAACCCCATTTAAATTGATTGACACAGTGTTAAAAACTGTACCTGCAGCTTTTCTGTGTTGGAGGTGCGGATCATGGCGGCAAGCACGTCAGGCAGGGTTTCTCTGGGTAAACTATCCAACAGTCGCCTCAGTTTCGCTACTACAGGAACCGACATGTCCAACATTCCCACCAACTGGACAGACAAAATGTTTCTTTAAGATATCCCATCAGAAATATTTTATTCAATGACAGCAAAAATAGACAAAAAAATCAGTTTGAATCAAGAAATAAAGCGCACGTTAAGGTGAGTATTATGTTTTGTAACATTTTATAGCATATAATATTAAAAAAAACTCCTTTCTAGGCCTTTGTGCCATCCTTAATAACCAGCAAGATTTCTTGCTGATCATAAATTTACATTTGCAGCATTTGGCAGACGCCCTTATTCAGAGCGACTTACATTTATCTTATATACAACTGAGCAATTGGGGGTTAAGAGCCTTGCTCAGGGGCCCAGCATTGGTGGTTTGGTGGAGCTGGGAATCGAACCCACAATTTTCGGGTTGGCAGTCGAACCCACAATCTTCGGGTTGGCAATCCAACACCTTAACCATGAGCCACCACTTCACCCCCATAAATCATGTTATATCTAACAATGTACCCCAATTTAACAACCTTCAATTTCATAATTAGCAAGGCTTAGATTCCATTGTGTAAATGATGTAATAAGAATGAAGCTTAATTTATTTTGGCAAATTTACTAAGAATTCCAGAACCTTAAAAAAATCATTCAAAGATTGACAGAATAACAAATAAACAGCAAAAGAGAAAAAAGACAAGAGTAAGTCGCACATAATCGAAAAAAGAAAAATGCGTGCTCATAGAGATTTCCCTTATCTATAATCACCTGCACTGCAGCCTGGTAGAACTTCTGAGAAAGTTCTCCCAGGTCTCCATCTAGCTGCTGTCCCTCTGTGTATTGCTCCAGCTTGTCCAGCTGCTCCACCACAGCCACAGGAAATGGTTTCTCTTTCAGCAGTTGCATCACACGGAAGCGACACAGACCCGTGATAAGCAGTGTGAAGTGCGGTTTTGGCCAGTTACTTCCCACTACCTGGACTGCAAGACCTGCTGTGCCAATGCTGCAAGTACACATAGCATCATAAATGACTGATTTACTGGAACTGTTTCTTCTGGAAAATATTAAACATTCATGCAAAAACAAAGGCATGGAAAGCAAAAACATCACATTTTATTTATTGAGCAGTTCAGGTTGAGGATCTTTCTCAGTGGCCCAGCATTGGCAGCTGGGTGGTGATGGGAATTAAGTCCTTTATGTCTATATTTTTATTCAGCATTTCAACACTTTAACCACCGAGTAACCACTTCCCTTCCTGGTTTTAACCAGCAGTTTAAGTTTGGAGTGCTGATTTATTTTAACAACTATTTTATTCCCAGATGTCTTAGAATAAATATCACTGTAATTCAGAGGAATTACAAGGTGATGTGAATAGAAACTGCTCTGTTATTGCTGACTAATATTCAGCAAGGGGCAGACTGGTACTTTTTTTTAAGCCTAAAAGCCAATAAATATTGTTAAACTTGGTATTAATCACATTGGTACAGACAGTTAGCGAATTATGTAACGTTTGTCTTTGATATTGGCTCATAAACAGAAGTAAACAGGGAAGTTCAGTAAGGTAAAACATATAGATAGCGATGTTTAAACTCCTCAGTGTGGAGTGAAACCAGTACAATCTGGCAACCCTGTTCCGAATGTTGGTGACTAGCACAAGGTTAAAGTCCGCAAAGAAAATTCTAGAAAAAATCAGTCTAACGTTACACTGGGACAGGCTGTCTTAATTTAAATTACACTGTCTATTAATCTAATCATCTATTTAATAAAAGATAAATATATTGGTTAGGAAATAATACCTGGTGGCATGTGCTCTTTACTTTGAGCCTTTTGATATACTGATAACACTGAGCTATTGTTCCACAAATACACTCATGTGTGCGGTTACCTGTGTAAAGATGGGAGCTGGTGGCTGTCCTCCTCCGGGTCTTTAGTGTTGGGAATTACTCCTATAATAGTGCTCTTTAATGAGGTTCCCTTTAGTAACCTGCTCTTCACCAGCTGCATGTTTCTCGCTGAATCCACGCTAATTCGCATGGTCGAGCCGGGTAAAAGAACCCCTTCATGAGTTAACAGTAAGGGCAAACGGCTGGGTATCTGAATCCCCCCGCTGGAAGACATCGCCAAACGTTTATTCGCGCTTTAATTACAAACAACAAACCCGTATTTCTCTTCGAAAAAACCAGTGACAGCTTGTCGGGTGAGACGCGAAGACGAATCAAAATAATAAACGCGAAGTACGGCAGATACACTGGGACATGCGGTACGTTTCAGGTAACGCCCACTTTGTACAGATTTTATAATGGCATTTATTCCGATAGTACTGAACAAAAAGTTTGTTTATTTAAAAAAAAAATGTCAAAATGTACAATTTTAAATGAAAAAATTGCTTATATTATTATTTTTTGTTTGTTTTAATACTATGCTTGCATGAAATCGCACTAGTGAATAAAAATGAAAACGTGAATTTCACATTGCAAATGTGAATTAAATTTAACATATTAGTTAATCCACTTCTATGTTCAATTTTACATTCTAAGTGTTTATCTTTGTGTTTTCTCTTATACAAACCAGAAGTTATTTTCCTAATTTAAAATTCTGTGAGTGACTTTTATTTTGTAATGAAGACAGTTTGGTACTTTAAAAGAACAGTCGTTTGAACACATTACGCATAAGCAGAGGCGCCGTTAGCAATTTTGGGCCCTATGAAAGTATATGAGGTTGGACCCACTACCACCTCTATTCCACACTGTTACTACTAATAAATCAGATTCTGGAGGCCCCTCGAAGTGTGTGGGCCATTAAAATCATCCAGGCTTTCCCACCCCTTAGTTTCACCCCTGCACATGAGCACATAACTTATGCACGGTTGTAATTTACACATAAGGCAATGGCCTACACAATGCTCACAGGCTTAAAAAAAACCACTGGGTGTGTCAGAAAAACGGCACTAAAAGTTACATACAAACATTACTTACCACAATGAAAGAGGAATGTCCATAAATCTGTAATAAATTTTTTTTTAAATCTCTAGAAATTTACTTTTTGCGCATACTGAACTAGTCTATTTTGAACATCTTTTTATCTTTTTAAACATAAAATATTCTATAAAATTACTACAGCTACACAATGGAGGCATTTTTACAAAACAGTTTAGAGGGTCAAAAAATCTGTTACTGTTATATGGTGGCAAATGTGGGGGATGCAAAAAAAAAAAGCTACTGCATTGTATGTTATGAGAAGGTATAGAAGGGATTTACTTTGAGTGTGTGTTCAGTAATAAAAAGGGAGGGAAGTGAAGGGAAGTGGTGGCTCATGGTTAAGGTGTTGGACTATCGGACCCAAAGATTGTTGGTTAGATTCTCAGCCCCACCAAGCCACCACTGCTGGGCCCCTGAGCAAGGCCCTTAACCCCTAATTGCTCAGTTGTATAAAAAAGATAAATGTAAGTCGCTCTGGATTAGAGCATCTGCAAAATGCTGTAAATGTAAAAGTAATTAAAATAAAAACCTGAGGAATAAAGGTCAAGTAAAGTTGCCATTAAAACCCTGCACCCTAAAATTGCCTTATGTGTCTGTCTGCATTTTTATTTCTGTACTGTTTTCTGGTCTATAACTTTGCATCAATAACTTTCATTTAGAAACTGTCGGGATTGAAATTGCTCAATTATCTTTTAGCAGATGAAACTGGATGTTTAGAGTATGATTATAGTTCAATATTTTGATATTGTGTTTATAAATACTTTGGTTTCTGAAAAAAAAATCATGTGAACACATGGTGGCGTCAGAGGGATGTTTATTTTTTTTCTTTAATATTATTACTTAGAACAGTCTCTGGAGATCTCTAAATAAATAACACACAAAATGCATAAAAAAACAATGAACATCGTTAAAAAAGTACAAGACATGACTGCAGACGTAATATTTTAGATAGGAATGGAGCTTATACTAAAGCGCAAAGCAAAGGAAACAGGAATTTGCTGACTAAGCCAGCAGTCAGCAAAACATCTGCATGCAACATATTTATATGCACACATAAATACGCATACTTCTAATACCTGTAGAAGATTACAGTGCACACACACACACACACACACACACAGATACTTAATGCTATTTTTGGCACACAGGGCCATCATTAAGTACACCATTAAACTTGTATTTGGAAGTGTGAAGGGGGCAAGTGGTTGAGCCAAAAGCCATGAGTTGATCAACTTCCCACACATATCTATCTATCTATCTATCTATCTATCTATCTATCTATCTATCTATCTATCTATCTATCTATCTATCTATCTATCTATCTATCTATCTATCTATCTATCTATCTATCTATCTGCCATTCTATCTATCTATCTATCTATCTATCTGATCTATCTATCTATATATAGTCTATCTGCTTCTGTCTATTGGTCTATCTATCTATCTATCTATCTGTCTATCTATTTGTCTATCTGCCCTTCTGTATCTATCTATCTATCTATCTATCTATCTATCTATCTATCTATCTATCTATCTATCTATCTATCTATCTATCTATCTATCTATCTATCTATCTATCTATCTATTTGTCTATCTGCCCTTCTGTCTGTCTGTTTCTGTCTGTCTGTCTGTCTGTCTATCTATCTATCTATCTATCTATCTATCTATCTATCTATCTATCTATCTATCTATCTATCTATCTATCTATCTATCTATCTATCTATCTATCGTCTATCTCCCTTCTGTCTGTCTGTCTTGTCTATCTATCTATCTATCTATCTATCTATCTATCTATCTATCTATCTATCTATCTATCTATCTATCTATCTATCTATCTATCAATCTATCTAGCTACCTACCTACCTGCCGTATATGTGCTTATGTTGGAGTCTGTCTGTTTGTCTGTATGTCTATCTATCTGTGCAGAATGGTTCTATAGATGAGTGAAGGTAAGAACTGGTGGCTTGTTTGCTGGTGAGCGACAGCTTTGTGAGCTAATAAATACACCGTATGTCTGTGGTCTTTTTCCAGTAAAAATATAGAGAACCTTTTATCGTCCATGTGTTCCCTTCCCTTTCCTCCAGTGCTGAGGGTTGCAGTCTGTTGAGGAACATAAAGAAACAACACTGATTAGTTTACTTTATATTTCCCAAATTAACACAGGCAAATGCAAACACCAATTACACTGTTTAACTGTGAGCGGCTGCCGTTAGACGACACTCATCTGCGTGTCATGTTTTGCGGTGCTTCTTGCCACAGGGTGATAAATTAGCTGTGAATCATGAACCACCAAGACAGGAACCCAGCAAAATCAGACACCGCCATCTTACTTGTCATAAAAGCTGTCTTTGACTCAGTCTTGCAAGCATGTGTTCCCACTCGCTGCGGGACTCACCAAATATGATGGTCAGCTGCGGTTTAATGTCATTATGTGGCAAAAACTGACTGACTGTAACTTAACAGTCTTAGTGAGCACCAGATGTTTTCTTCCTCAGAGGTGCTTTTTCATTTTCCTCAACAGATGTTTGTAACATAACTTACATAGAAATACACAAACTCAGCATAGCTTAGGTTTTACTTCCTAAGGCCGAGCTACCATATTATCATCATTATCAACTTAATCGTCAAAGCATTTATTTATTTATTTATTCATTCATTCATTCATTCTTTTCCCCCCAATATTATGTGCTATTTATCAACTTTACTGCAGTTACTGCCATTACATTTGTATTCAAATCTCAAGCCACAAAAACCACTAGATGTTCCCTTTTTTTGAAACCAGTTCATCAACTATGTACAGGAATAAAAGACGCACTTACATTCATTATTGTTGTCGCTATTTAAGAAGCAGTCCTTGAACAGGCAGTGCATAGTTCGATAACAGTTGTCCAGTAACGATTTAGGTGTCACAGATTTCCATCCCTGATAGTCGGGGTCGTCCAAGCGCTCCCAAATGCCCTCGATGACTTGTGAAATCTCTCTCTATTTTGCAGACACACAAGCATCATCGTCAGTATGACTCAACAAAGCATGACTTCGGTATAACAAGTTTCAAGACTCACCCAGAGCTCATAACAAATGTGTGAAATCTAAATTTTTATATAAAAAAGAAAAATTCACAACATACACTACTACATGGCTAAAATTTTAATCTTATCAACACACTTATGTGTCCTCATATGAAGTGTGTGTCCTTATCAAGTCTGTTTGCCACTGTTATCTTAAATGTCTCTATATGTCATAGCACAAACATTTCCCTCTTACTGGAACCAAGTGGCACAAACACCGTTTTAGCATGACAATACACCTGTGCACATAAAGACGGCTGGAGTTAAAGAACTTGAGTAGTTGAGTGTTCTACACAGAGCCCTGTCAGCAACTCCATTGAACACCTTCGGGATAAACTGGAACACCATCTGCACTCACTAATTAACTTATACTATTGTGGCCGTATAAAGATATCGCCAAAGCCACGCTCCAAAATTTAATAAAAGGCCTTGTTATTAAAGCGGTAAATGTTAAATTAAGGAGTATGCGAGATGAGTAGTATGTCCCAATCTGTAGTATGTGAGATTTAGTACAAAAAGGGCCCAGATGATCTAAAAATTTCGCCCAGATTATAAAGTATGCATACGTTGCCTACTCTGCAATACCATGATGCCCCCTGGTTGCTTTAAGTAGCTTTATATACTTAAATTATTGAGCATTGTTTGTTGCAGTTGCAGACCGCACTCGTCTAACATCATTCAAGTTAAACATTATCCAACTTTAAATTTATGCTGCTGTGACGTCATACGTCATGTGGCAGTATTAAAATGGCGGATGTTGTATGTGCAAATTCCTCTCATACAACCAGTAATCATACTAAATAGAACATACGTTTATAATGGTTGGTAAGTACATAGTGTAATGTTGTACGCATAGAAGTATGCGATTTCGTAAGGGGCCTACATCTGGAATAGTGGATGGGATAGTAATGTGTTCCAGTAATGTGTTCCAACATTTTGTCCATGTAGTCTAAACAATTAGAATTGTCGACAAATAAAAACATTCACATATTGAAACGTTTTTTTGTCATAAGATCTGAAATTGAACATTTTCTTTTCCATCATTTATACCAAACCAGCATAATGCGACTATTATCACAGACTGACTAATTTCATCACATGATAGATGAGCTCAGAGAGAAGTTTTTTGGAGACGTGGGTGGCATAAAGAATGGCCTTTTAGGCAGCTGCATAAAGGAACAGCACACTGTAACTCTGTGTCCTCACCTCATCAGAGTTCTGCTGCGGGTAGCTTTCCTGTACAACTGTGTAGAGAGTATCGAGGTTTTCCAGGTATTTACGACGTGTTGGGTGCCTCTCTGGTAGCACATTTAAAATCCTCTTTATTCCTGTCTCAGTGATTTTGACCCACAAGTCCTGAAGATCCTTTAAATTTGCAGAGTCATTCTGTAAGAAGCAAATTACAGATGTAATTTAGCAAAAAAGAGGAAAAGGCAAACAAGATTATACAATAGCACAAGATTATAAAATAACACAAGACTGATGAGTGAATATCAATGGGAAATGGTGACATCACTGGCTAAAAGTAAATGTGAGAAAGGGAGGAAGTCCATAAACATGTGGGAATTAATAGTAATCCAATGAGTCAGGAACACTTGCTCACCAGCGCGCTGATATTTTTCAGTCTGAAGACCTCTTCATAACGTACTTGAATGGTGTAGTTAATCGGGAAATTATGTTTCTGAAAACAGAATTAACAAAAATGTAAATAGTTGTTAAGGGTTTTTTTGCAACATGAAAAATATGTGAAGTGAAATAAATAAACTGACTCATACTGCGCTATGGATAAAATGCAATGATAAAAGTATTGAAACAATTGAACATCACATCCATCTATTTTCTGAACATCCTATTCTAATTTTAATTTTCTTCATCGACCTAAATGTATTCACACTTCTGTGTGGCTATTTCCAATATGGCCAAAATTGTCAGCATTTGAGTTCATCCCAAATGGTTTTGTACATTGTCATGCTGGAAAAGGGTTTTTTTTGCCTCTTAGTTCCAATGAAGAAAAATCTTAATATTACAGCATATACAGTAGACACCTTTTTAAATAACTGTAAGCTTTCAAGGTTTTTGCAAAGTAACAGTTATACTGGTGCTGGTAAGGTGTCCACAAACTTTTGCCCATATAGTGCTATTCACAAACAACTACATTTAAAGTATTGCTTTACCAAATATCGTTTCCTTAATGTTGCATTGAGCTGATCTTTCAGAGTTTCCAGAGATGTGCAGAACTCCGCAGAGCTCATGCAGATCGGTAGAGCCCACATCAGACCTGAAGAGAAAAAATTGGAAAAAGAGAGAGAGATTCTAACATTATATACTGAGGAAACTTTTTTTTTGATTCCCTGCTGATTTTGATTGTTTGCCCACTGACAGAGAAATGATCAGTCTATAATTTCAATGTTAGGATTATTCTAACAGTGAGACAGAATAACATCAAAAACATCCAGAAAAACACATTTCAGTGTGACATTTCAAGTGATAAATTGATTTGTATTATAAAGAGTAAAAAAAAGTATTTGATCCTCATCAATTAGCAAGATTTCTGGCCTCCTGTGGACAGGTGTCTTTTATACAGGTAACAAGCTGAGATTAGGAGCACTCTTTTAAATAAAGAACCTTTTATTGAGTGCTTCTAATCTCGGCTCGTTACTTCCAAAAATGCCAGGGACAAGATTGTAGATCTACACAAGGCTGGAATAAGCTACAAGATCATCGTCAAGCAGCTTGCTGAGAAGGTGGAATAAACACAAAAAATAATAATGTCAGTCTCCCTTAGACTGGGGCTCCATGCAAGATCCCACCACATAGGGTCATGAGAACGGTGAGAAATCAGCCCAGAACTACACCGAAGGAATCTTGTCAATGATCTCAAGGCAGCTGGGGCAATAGTCACCAAGATAACAATTAGTAACACACTACACTGTGAAGTGGCTTAAGAATAATCACATTAGGGTCCAGTGGTCTAGTCAGTCCCCAAATTTTAATTTTATAGAAAAACCGTGGGGGGAAGCTGAAGGTTTGAGTTACCAAATGTCAGCCAAATGTCACCAAAAGTTACCAAATGTCACATTTTTAATTCTCTGCTGTTAATGTTTAACATGTGGAAATGTGTCTCCTAACTGGCACACAAAGTTTCTGGAATTTCTTTCATTATTATTATTTAATCATTTATATGCTTTTGGCACTTATCCACCATCAAAGACAGTTTTACAAGTGAAATAGTTGCACCTCTATCAGAGCACCTCTTATTGGCATAC
The DNA here is from genome assembly GCA_005784505.1 of Bagarius yarrelli. Taxonomy (NCBI): domain Eukaryota; kingdom Metazoa; phylum Chordata; class Actinopteri; order Siluriformes; family Sisoridae; genus Bagarius; species Bagarius yarrelli. Next base: position 8,692,030 of record VCAZ01000011.1, read on the forward strand.
CAAATATACACCACAATGACTTCCTGTTTAACAAACCACTGGTGGATTATGTTACTTCTTATCTAAGCTGGTTTAACTTCTTTTTATTCAAAATACTGTAGGTGTATTCAGGTTACGTTTTGGTAGATCCGTTTTAATATAACACTAAACAAACAGCAGGTATAAGAGAAATACGACTGCCAGTTACCTAACTTAAACTTTAGATCAAGACCCAAAATAATAAGACAGAAAATATGAAAAAAATGCAAGTGAAATATCTCTTTAAAAGCCTAGTGATTGTAGTCAAATCTACAAGGTAAAAAGAAAGTAGTTATCATACCCAAGTCAAAATTTCAACCTCAAACCACACGGCTGGTTTTACAAAGTAAACGATCATGCTGTTTCACCATAGTGCACACACTCTTGCTAAATACATTTTTATCCATTGTACAGACTAAAAATAAATGTACAAATTTATTGTTGCGTCCAAAGCACTTGTCTAGGTATTTCATCTCCTGCCCAAAACAAACAGTTCCATAAATAAATGAAAAAAACCCAGAGTGAATAAATATGTACATGCTATAAGCAGCCACAATGCAATTAACTCTTCTACAATGCTACACTGTAATTCAGTGTGAAATTGGTCAGTGGTATAAAGCACTAGGTTTCCAGAAAGTTATGCGGTAAGAATCCCGCTGGGAGCAGCGAAACTGTAGCTTTAATGCAGACGCGAATTAAATCATGTGCCTATTGTACTAGAAAGGCTTTTATAGTTGAACCTAAATGATGGTGACTGCATTACTTAAGGCTAAGAAAGAGGCATACAGACACCGACATGGCATTCAGTCTGTTCTTATCCTGAGCCACAGTTCAGACAACACTTTTCAAATTAGATAGAAAAATATATTTGGCTCTCAGTCATGTATTTCACAGCTGAACATAGTCTTCTTAAGTTTAAGTTATTTTGCTCCATGTCATTAGCCTCTTATTGGAAATGTCTGCATCTTTTTTGTCTTGTCACTACAGGAAGTGGTGAATGTTAAAAAAAAAAATAACCAGATGGATTCTTTAAGACTTTGACACAGCAAACACAACAAACGCAAACAGTAGCTGAAAAGCTGTCAAAACCACATGAGATGACTAACATTTTTGTTTTGCGTCACTCCGTCTTTCTTCATTAAAGGAACCTTTTAGTGACAAACTACATCGAGAGTTACTCTGCCCTTTCTGTTTCTCAGGAAGTGCTTAATCTTCTTTTATTTCATTTTACAAGCATTTAATGACAACCCCCAAAAAACGTCAAGATCATTCTTTTAGCTATTTTCTGCACTCGTTTTGATCTCTGACAGATGAGAATGACAGAACTCAGACCACTGAGATAAACTGATGCATATCTTCACTGATGCGTATCTATCTGATGCATGTGAAATGTGAAACAGATGCATCAAAAAAAAAGACTAAAGACTAAAATGACCCCTTCTAATATGTTTTTACGAAAAAAAAATTCCTAAACCCTTGCAAGGGCCTCCACTTACCCAGAAACCCCTTAAAGAGCCATGCCTCAAACCGAACCATGCTTTTGCTGAAGCTTCAGTCTCTGGATTCAAATGAAGGTCTTAGAGGTCAAGCGAAAACCTCTTCAAGCCTGAAACAGCAAAAAGAAAATCAGGCAAAATCCTCAGTTTTAACACACTTATGTCATTTCATGAATGCGCGGGGTTAGCAATTGTTAGGTTTGTGCATGTACATACACGTAAGTGTAACAAAAAAAATTATAAGGGTAAGATTAAATTGGTGATGTGATGATTGTTTTGTACTGGATGTTCTTGGTGTAACCTTTTAAGTAGGGTCTAAGAGTTTGGCTAACATAGTACAATCGGAAATATCTATTTTTACATGTTAAGGAATCCCCTGAGCTTTTGCTCAGCACAATCCTAGGACAACTTCCTGGATTGTCCTCTCTAGGACAGATCAACTAGTTTTAATATTCAGTTAAATAAATTCAGATCATTTTCCAACAGATTAACTTTTAATCTTTTAATAAAGAGCAATAAAGAAATAAAGAAACCTGGCAAAAAAAGTTTTAATATCCTGTTATATGCCATCCTATGCCAAATCCCAAAATTCCCTCTTGTCTCATCCTTGTCTCATCCAATTTTATATATATATATATATATATATATATATATATATATATATATATATATATATATATATATATATATATATATATATATTATATATATATATACAAACCAAACACGGCGTCCCAGTTCAAAACAAAACGAGAAATAGTATATATAGTATATATATATATATATATATATATATCTATATATATATATATCTATATATATATATATATAATATATAATGGGCTACTGGATGAGATATACATAAACTGGACTTTTTATGTAAAAAACACAAAATAGTTTAGTGTATTAGTAAGTAATTATTTTTATATTTTTATACCAGTCTCCAGAACTTACCGGTTATAGTCACGTGCTGGGAATCCTTGTCACTGATCTTATGCAGGCTGCTTCAATCCTTGGGGTTGTCCAAAGAGTGTCTAACGAAAAGGACAGGTTATTACTTATAAAGCAAAGACAACTAGATATGTCCTCCTGAAACTGTATATAAGCTACATAGACAGAATAAATGCACAGTATAACTTCACTGATTCAGGCTTTCTGTGTCAACAAGTCTAAAAGTTAAAAGCTTTGAATGTGAATGCAGTCACAGTCCGAGCGTAATATACTTCAGTGTGATGAAAAGCAGATGCATTGCGCAATAAAGTCCACATGTGCGTAAACGGCGAAAAAGTAAAAAGCGCAAATGAGAAAGCATTGCTAGAATTCAGTGGTGCACAGAATACCGCATATCCCCCCTAATAAAAGCTTTAACATTAGAAACACTGAAGTAAAGTGTGTCTGCGCCAAACACAAGGGAGGGGAACAAACTGAGGCAGGTTCGAGAAAGGAAAGAAAAGTCCACGCACCACTCTCAATCAGACTGCCGATGGTAATGTTCAATCCCTGGGTCTGATCTTCGGAGCTCAGTCAAGTGTTCATATCCGTCTGGTGTGTGTGTGTGTGTGTGATTAAAATCTCCCTCCTCCGAAACCCTCTTGTAAAGCCCCACTATACAAAATTATAAAAAATCTGGAAATTCCCACGACGCCGATGTGAGAGGGTGTGTGTGAGTGTGTGTGAGCGTGGTCGTCTGTGCTTGGAGATCCTCCTCCCCTGAGCTGAGATCAGTGAGATATTTTACTTTCACTTTTCAGCTCGTCTAACCCAGCCTGGCCCAAAGCACAGAGCTCGCTTGTTTACTAATCCAGTCGAGCACATTCTCACCATTCAACTCTGGTCTAAGATCTGAATTAATCATTAACAACACAGCCTTAATACGAGGTTAAAGAAATCAATTGAAATTTGACCGGTGCAGAAGCTGAATTGGTGTTGCATGTAAACAGGATGATTTCTAAAGTTTTTACAGTTATTCTTAAACGTTATAAGCTTTTTTTTTTAACCACCCAGACCACAAAATGCATCTTCTTTTATCAAATCCTAACACTGATGACTATCCTTATGTTTATGTAACAGCTGCAATATTACATTTACCCTTATTGCATCCGAGTGACTTACATTTATCTCATTTACCCAACTAAGCAATTAGCAGGTTACCCAGCAGTGACAAATTGGTGGTACTGGGAATTAAACCCATGATCCTAAAATCACCAATACAACACCACTGACCTACAACATGTCCCAGATTACAATAAAGAAGCCTGTTACTGAAATCTGTGAGCTAGTAATTTAAAATTTAGGACAGTTTCATGTTTTTTCTTCTGCTTTAGACCTTTTTTAATCAATAATAAATCAATTTTAAATATCATAAATATTTACATCTTAAATATCACCTCCTTTTAATTCCAATAGAAATTGTTATAATATGAAATACTTACAAATACAAAAAAAAAGCCTTTTGGCCTACTAACTGTTACTCATTTCTCACTTCAATAACAATAATAGGTTTTTTTTTTAAAAATCCTAAATTATTTCTTTAAAAAATTAAAGAAATAACTTGTTAATTTTGTCTCAGTGGTTTGATTTTAAGACTTTGACTGGACCACTGTAGGACAAGTACCTTTTTGTTCTTGAGCTCGTCCATTGTTGTATTTCCCATGTTCACTATCTATTTTTCCTTCAATTCCAAGATGCATTGCCCATGCTGATAAAAAGCTTCCCCAAGTATGATGCTGTCAAAAACATACTTTAATGTAGGGATTGTTTTGCTTTGTGAGGATTCGATCAAAGACTTATCTAACTCCAAAAAGTTACCCCACTTTGCAGCTGGATCACATGATTTCTAGTTATCTGTGGATGTGCTTTCACTTTCTTGCCAAACAACACAGTGATCTTAATATGGTAAGCCATTAATCCACTACCAGAAAGAATCAGTAGCTTTCACAAAGTAGGAAGGCAGTGATGGATTGTTACTCAAACGTTCAAGCCCAAGTATCACCAAGCTGCCACAGTGCTTTTTATCCGCTCTGCTCTAGGGGTACCATATGATGGCTGACCCTGCGCTCTAACCCCAGCTTTAAGATCTGATTTGTGAGGAAACTAATATCACTGTGTTGTATATGTGACAAACAAATGCTTTTCTAACCTATACATTGTATAACTTCTGCATTTTCATTCAGGAATGTGTGAATCGGCAAGGGTTGTCTGTCTGTCTATCTATGTATATATCCATCCATCCATCCATCCATCCATCCCCTTTAAAAATATTGTAACAGAAATGGATAGATAGATAGATAGATAGATAGATAGATAGATAGATAGATAGATAGATAGATAGATAGATAGATAGATAGATAGATAGATAGATAGATAGAAAGAAGGATGGACAGACAGACAGACAGACAGACAGACAGACAGACAGATAGATAGATAGATAGATAGATAGATAGATAGATAGATAGATAGATAGATAGATAGACAGAAGGGCAGATAGATAGATAGATAGATAGATAGATAGATAGATAGATAGATAGATAGATAGATAGATAGATAGAAGGACGGACAGACAGACAGACAGACAGACAGACAGACAGACAGACAGATAGATAGATAGATAGATAGATAGATAGATAGATAGATAGATAGAGGGACAGACAGACAGACAGACAGATAGATAGATAGATAGGTAGATACAGACAATAGAAGAAGATAGATCAAAATAGATAGATAGAGGGACAGATAGACAGACAGACAGACAGACAGATAGACAGATATAGATAATAGATAGATAGATAGATAGACGACAGACAGATAGACAGATAGACAGATAGACAGATAGATAGATAGATAGATAGATAGATAGATAGATAGATAGAGGGACGGACAGACAGACCGTCCTTCGAACGGGAGTTTTAGACAGGTCTAAGTTAAAGATTACTCCCACAGTCACACGATGAAAAACATGTGAATGCATGTCTGCAATTTGTTTTGGTAATTTGGGATGGGTTGGTTCACGTTCATTGGGAGAGTCGTACAGGATTTTTTTCCCCAAAAATGAAAACTTACTTAAATGTATTTCATCTTTTTTTAATCCTTAACCTAACACGTTATTTCGTCTATATTATATGTAAAACTGTTTATTAATGAGTAGTTTTTTACTGCATTTTCACTTTATTGTCATACTGTATACTGTATATCTGTTCACATAATAAAATAGAATGTTCATATATTCATAGATTACAATATGTTGTATTAAATCTGAAACATTTAATGAGAAACTTTAAAGCAAAAGCAGCATAAGTCTGGACTTTTACTTAAACAATAAAGATTAATAAAGAAGATAAACTGCACCATTACTTTGTCTCAATTAATCATGAAATTACCCAATATGGTTTCTAATAAACCTTACAGCTTTAACTTATTACATATTTACACATGATGTCGTGTGACCTGTACCATCACATGCTTGTCTCACATGTAAACTGCACCTTTCCGTTGAAGTAATTGTGAAGTGTATGGTTTTTTCCTTAAGGGGAACTCCAGTTCTTGAGTACTTCAGTACTTCTTTCTAGGCCCATACAAACCGTGCAAAGTTTAGAGCTTAATAACATCATTATTGTTGTTGTTGTTAACAAATCTACAAAGCAAAATAACACACATTTCTATCATTTATATATATTATGAAATTAGGGGTTAACAAAAAAGTTTGTAAAGATGCATTTTATCATGTCAGGTGAATTCATGCAAGCATATGACAATTTTAATAATATGCAAAATAAATCTATGTGACCAAGTTGGGTCATTTTAAGTAGGTTTTTAAATTAAACATCTTTTTAAAAATGCAGTGAATAAATCTTATACATGCCATGTAAAAAATGTGTATATAAGCTTAAATCATAACTAACTAACTAACTTATGTCAGAATTGACATATCAGTGGTTCGATTCCCAGCACCACCAGGTTACCACTGCTGGGTCCTTGAGCAAGGCCCTTAAACCCCCCAATTGCTCAGTTCTATAAATAAGATATATGTAAATCACTTATAAGGGCATCTGCCAAATGCTGTAAATGTGAATGTAATTGCATTAAACTTAAATCAGAACTAAAAAAATAAACAACCGCACGTTGTGTCAATCACATTTACACACTGCCTCCTTGTTCAACATACAAAATTTAAACCAGGTTCGCTTTTTTTGTGTTTCGTATCCGTAGCAAACAGTTTAAGAGGCGTCTTGACAATTCAGAGCCACCATACAACTAAAAGCACCTTTCCAATACAGCGGCTTGGTGTGTTTCCATACCTTTTTTTTCTTTTTATGCCTTTGCTTTGTCACATATACTTTTTACAGCACAGTTTAATGTGTTTTTCGCATATCCCATCTTAGTAAGTTGGGGGTCAGAGTGCAGGGTCAGCTATGATACAGCACCCCTGGAGCAGGGAGGGTTAAGGGTCTTGCTCAAAGACCCAACAATGGTTGGCTTGAACCCAGATGTTTCTGGTCTTCAGATCAACAGCTGGCAGTCATGGGGCTTGGACCAAGGTCTTCCTGGTCTCCAGATCAGCAACTCAGCACCTTAACCATTTGAGCCACCACTGGCCCTTAGACCTCTTACCTTAGGTTTGATAAGTCGCTCTGGATAAGAGGTCCTAACAACTAAAATTTTAAAAAACGCATAGGAAAACTTTGGACTTTAGTGTGCTTAACAATGCTATCCATTTACATTTATGCCATTTTGGTGGATGCCCCATATTAAAATGACTTACAGAGTAATTAGGGGTTAAGGGCTTTGCTCAGGGGCCCCTGCAGTGGCAACTTGGTGGTGCTGGGAATTAAACTCACAATCTTACAATAAGCAATCCAACACCTTAACCACATCTATGCCGTCACACTGATCGTCTGCATAGCTGCAATAATGCTGGAACTTGAAGTACATTTGCTTTTCATTAATCTGCCACAGAAAAATGGAAAAAAGAAAACTTAATTTTTATTTTGAGTCAAATATATATTAAAATGTGACTATTTATTTATTTTTTAGCTGTTTTTGTGTGTGCGTGTGTCCCCCCCCACTTTATGATACACACTACAACAAAAAGTGTGTACAACAAAAATGTCAGCACCGCTAATGTCTTACAGGAAATAAGTGAGAGAATAATTCCTAATTTAACTTCTGCTTACCAACAGGTTTACTTTTTTACAGCATGGCGTTTAATTCGTTGCATTATTGTCATAATTACTCGGTCGATTTAGAAACCCAGTTTAGAACAGCAGACAAACAAACAAAACATACCCCAATCAACCCTTATATTAGTGTGTCCACCCCCCCCCACACACACACACCCCGCTGTCTCC